>LPNX010824924.1:0-49847 GCA_001517045.1 Pseudotsuga menziesii | reverse complement strand
CTACAGAAACACTGGGAACCAATAAAGGAAAGACTTGGTCTCTAGCTGGGTCAGGAGACGGATCAAGAAAATCCAACTGATCAATAGTGACAATTTCTTCACCATGATTAAAGTACATCACATGAAAGAATGTTGACACCACAGATTGCATGGCATAGACATAATCACGTCCAAGGAGCATATTAAAGTCCAAGGGGTCTTCTATCACCATGAAGTCAACTAAGACAGTCTTCCCACCCAAAGTAACAGGAGTTTGAGCAAGAATTCCCAAGGCTACACAAGTTCTTCTATCAAACGCCAGAAACTGACTAGCAGTCGACACAAGGCTGGGAGATCCCATACCTCGCCAAGCACGAGCAGACAAAATACTAACTGAGGCCCCTTCATCAACAATACAACGAGCAATCGTATAGGGTTCAACTTTGACCTTTATCTGGAAAGGTGCATGGGAAGGAAGGCGCAGCTCAACTAGGCTATCCCAAACAAAGGAAGCAATCCGAGAGCTTGGTGGGGGTTGATCCGAAGCAAGTTCAGCGCCCCGTTGTTCAGTAAGTTCTGAACTGGCAGTGAAGAAAATGTGACTAGTAGACACATCACTCTCCAGAGGAAGAGTGGGATTGATCGATACTGGAATCGATTCAACCGCTTCATGAAAGTCACTCTCCGTAGGGAGAGTGGGATTGACCAAAGATGACATTGGTTCAATCACATTAGGATCACTCTCCGAAAGAAGAGTGGGATCGACCAAATCTGAGATTGGTTCAACCACTTGATCAACCGAAGGTTGAGTAGGTTGTTGGGAAACTATAGGGTGTTCAAGAGAAGGAAATATTTGAGTCTTGTACCACACTCTTCGTACCTGTGGGATAGCAGGGCATAGATGAGTAAGATGATCTCCATTGCATAGCACACAAGGGAACTTAAGTTTACGCTTCGAATGACCAGTTTTCTCAACGGTGTCAGCATGACTAGCAGTGGATGACTGTTTACTCTCAACATGACAAGCAGAGGATGAGAGTTTGCCCCCAGCGTGAACTATAGAGGCCGAGTGACTGCATCCCACCTCACTAAGAGAGGCTGGTTGTTGAGAGACTTCAGGATGTTCAAAAACGGGAGGACCATGAGCCCAAACTCTTCGCACCTCAGCAATAGAAGGGCATTTATAAGGTGGTCTCCCTCACAAAGCTTACAAGGAAACTTGGGCTTATGTTTTAAACGAATAGTCTTTTCAACAGTGTCAACATGACTCGCAGTGGTTGACAGATTTTTTTCAGTGTGTACCACAGAGGCTGAAAGACTGCCCCTAGCATGACATACAGAAGCCGAGAGACTGGGTCCAACATGACTTGCAGAGGTTGGACGGGCACCATCAACATGAACAACAGAGGCTGAATGGTTAGGATCAACATGCTTTGCAGCAGTTGAGTGTGTGCCCCCAGCGTGAACAACAGAGGCTGGGTGGACGGATCCAACTTGAACAACAGAGGTTGGATGGGGAGGTTCAACTTGAAAACCAGAGGTTGAACGAGTGTCTTCAGCATAAACAACAGAGGCTGAGAGACTGCATCCGACATGACCTGGAAATGTTGGAAGGATCCTACCATCCTGATCAACAGATGCTAGATGGTGAATATCAACTTGACTTGTAGAGGTTGAATGGGTAGGTTCAACTTGAACACCAGAGGTTGAACGGGTGCCTTCAGCGTGAACAACAGAGGCTGAAAGACTAGATCCGGCATGACCTGGAAATGTTGGAAGGATCCTACCATCATGATCAACAGATGCTAGATGGTGAGGTTCAACTTGACTTGTAGAGGTTGAACGAGTGCCCCCTTGCTTATGTTCCTTCTTCCTATTCCTCCTTCTTTTACTCCTTTTAGACTGCCGGTTACTAGTATCAGTACTTTCACCGCATGAGGTAGAAGGAGGAGGAGAATCAAATACAGGTGAAGGGGAAGCAGTGTTTTGATGCCCTTGATATAAGGAGCTTACTTGAGAAGCATCAGGAGCGTTCAGGACAATTGTAGTGGAAAAAAACCACACTGGTAGCCCTAGGATGAATCCCGGAAGATTCAAGGTGGCCATCAAGGGAACACCAACATTCCCTGTGAGAGGAATAGGAAAAGGAGCTCCCATCATGGGGATCTCTTGGTTGGTGTTCGAAGGGGTGCTAGCCATAGTTTCAAAACAAGAGACAAAGTCTGAGGTTGATGGTCAACCAAAATTACAAAGCAGACACCTAAATGCCCACTAAGTACAAACAAACCACACAGCACTCACTAAAAAATTCCTAAAGCTCAAACAAACAAACAGGTATAAGATGTACTTTCCAGAAGAAAGCTGATGAACAATTACTTGGCGTCCTTGAGGTGGTTCTCAGGCACAAGCGGAGGAATCACCCACCACCCTCCTGCACTTTTCACAAGGGTTACCTTCCAAGCCCATCCAAGGTCAACCAGAAATAAACTTCCGGTGTACCTGTGTATGAACCCTAGATGTCAAAGAGACTAGAGGCTACCTTAACTAAATTGACAGTCTGGGGGGACAGTCGTCAGCCGAACTCGTATGCATGGGCAGGGTAGCTGAGCCCGAAACTCTGTCTAAGACAGAATCCCCATATGCGTAAAAGTCCTGGGTTACATTTTGACAAGGATTCGGAGGGTTATCTCCTCTGTCCAAGCCTCCACACGGCCTAGTGCTTAACTCCCGTTTGAGAGGAGCTTCCCAGATACAATCAATGTAGAAAATGATTTACCTAGTGATTGGCCAACTACGTCTGAAATTTAACACTTGTGGGGAGTTTAAACTCCCTATCCCACAAGTCTAGCCTAAGCTAGTTGGTGTATGACCCTATAAAATAAAACTTACTAGTAAATTTTAAAATTATATCGTTTATTTTAAGGGTTGTTCTTAGCCAGAGGGTAAATGGCATGAAACTTATGTGGTGTTTTGACTCAAAATTGAAACAAAATGACTAAGCAAAGAGAAATGAAATGCAAAAAGCAAAAACTATTCTCTTTATATTTTCAAATAGAAACTTGAAAGCCAAAAAGAACAAATCTTTTTATATTTTTTCAAAAACAATGATATGCCATGCAATCTAGACTAAAAAAACTAATCTACATGCACATAAAGCAAACATGTGTTTTTGTCTTTTTCTTTTATAAAATGCAAAAGAAAAATCAGCCTATGAACTAATGCAAACAAGTACTGAAAGCAAAGCAAATAGACAACCACTTTATACCCCAAGAAACAAACCCTAGGTTTCCCTAAAGTTAGATATCAACCTCTCTTGAAAAGAAGGCTTACAAAGGTAAACAAGCCAACAACTCTGGAATGAAAAGACTGAGCGATAAGAATGACATAAACAAAGGTCAAGAAGTCCCAAGTATCAATCTAAACCTACAAACAAAGGCTGCTCAGTACCTTATCCAACAAGGTCAAACCAAAGAAGGAGGTAGGGGGAAAGCAGTAAAAACTAGTATACGTTCTTTTTAATTTTCTTTTATAAAAGCAAAAGAAAAACTACCTACAAACTAAAAGCATGCAGATAACAAGAACAAAGCAAAAGGAACTCTGCTATACAACCACCAAACAAACTCTAGACTGAACTACAGTCAGCATAAACCCTACTTGGAAGGAAGGCTTGCATAAAAGACAAGTCAACTATTTTGGCAAGGTGAAGTTAACCAACAAAACAAGAAGGAAACCAACACCAACAAGTCTCTGGAATCAAACCAAGATCATTAACAGAGGCTGACCAGAAACATAAGCCAAAAATCTAACCAAGCAAAGGAGATGGGGGAAAGAGCAAAGAACAAACCCTAATGCTATAAAAGGCTTACCACATAGATAAAGAACAACCAAAAGGGATGACACTAACTCCCTAGATCCATACACCTGTAGAAAACCCTAAAAGACCTACCATGCATCTATACTTTGAGTAAACTTGGATCTAATAAACCATATAAAAGCAACAAACTGAAGCAAACAGGCTGACAGACAACGAATAAAGGAAGGCTAGGAACCCTAGCTTGGGTGTAAACGATGGCAAAACCACTGTAGAGTTGTTAAAGGCAAGTGATAACCAGCCACTGTCAAAAGACAAACTGGAAAAACAGAGCCCAAGACCCTGACTATAGATCTGGACTGAGACACTTGAAACAAACAATCCAAACAGGCCAAACCACTTCAGCAAGCAAGAAAAAATAATCCAAGCAAAAGAGATTCAAAGGCTTTCGAAAAAGCAGGAAGGGTGATCACCAAAGGTCTTCAGACAAGCTACACAGCATTCACAAATAGAATCCACTCACAAACAGGGATTACCTGAAGAAAGGAACAAGCCAAACTTGACTTAAAAAATCCCAACCTCCAGGAGAATTCGCGACTGTTAATAAGGGCAACTCGTGAATGACTCGTGACTGTTCAGTAGAACAACCCGCGAATGCAAACTTGTATTTGCGACTGTTCAGAAGAACAACCCGCGAATAGGTGTAAAAATCTCAAAAAAGGTCAGAAAACTGCCTTAGGAAGGCAGGGGAGGTGTGTAATCAGACTGATAAGGTGTTCCTAAGTGGCAAGAAGGACCTGAAACAATGCAAAAAGATGAAAGAAATCAAGAGAAAAACCCCAAACAGACAAGGCTTTCCCCAGCGGAATATCCAGTTCTGTTGTAAAGGAAAGTATCCTATGGCTAGGGTTTAAGAGGCCATCAATGTACTGGGGTTGAAAGAGAGATGCACAATATTCAGCAAGCATATATAAGCAATATCAGAGATGAGAAAGGTCCACACCTGACTAACTGAAGGTTGTTTCAAGCTTTCTCTTCAATCCTCTTCTTGCTCCTCTCACTCCAAGAGACCTGCAAAACAAGTTATACCTTCCTCAAACTATCATGACCACATATAAAACAATGATAATCAAATAAACATGAAACTAATAATATGAATAACATCATCATATGATCATAAACAGAGATTCAATCACACATTGAACAATGATTTGGGAAGAAGAAGGACATCACATCTTTATTAATCTTGAAAACAAGTACATATATACCTTCTCTTCAAGTTTGGCACCTCACGAAACGTCGATCTGGTTCTGCTACTTCTCTTCTCCAAAGAACTCAGCCTCCAAGCTCTGCAACACAAGGGGAAGACCTCCAGGGCAAAGGTGTGGGCAAAGAGAGTCCCGATTCCTCCAGCATAACAATGCATAAATTCAAGTCCCATTTCATGGACCTCCCTACCTCTATTTGTATGATAAAAAAGAGTTAGGGACGAAGCCAAAGTGGTTACAACTGAAGAAGTCAGTTGGAAAACTACCCAAACTGATCCAAAAGGCGTGTTTTTATGTTTAAATGTCGAGGGACACATTCGCGACTATGAAGGAGGACAACCCGCGAATGATCCGTGAGTTTGCACAAGAGCAACCCGTGAATATATGCATTTGCGACTTGTAATACACGAGACTCGCGAATGATTCACGACTTGCATATAAGGAGAGTCGTGAATACACAAAAAATGCATTTTTAAGGTATTTTTGGGCATTTTCAGACTTTGGTGTCTACTGGAAAGTTTTATCTAACAGAAATACCTTTCCAATGGTGCAGAGATGAGGTCAAACGGAGTTACAGAACTCACGATATGGGTCCTCCAAGATATGTGTTTTTTCAGTGACTTTCATGAAGTGCCGACATGCGACGAAATCATGGGAAAGTGGTCACAGGCAGAGATGTGTCATTTTGGGCTATAACAGGATGAATGTACAATAAAACTATGGTACAAACACGATTGAAAAGTAAAACCTCTGAATTGGAAGATCAGGCTCCACAACCAACATGCCCAATATTTTTTAGAAAATAAAAAACTAAAAATGAATAGCCTCTCGTATATTAATGACGAAAATGAAAAAACTATTTTCGCCCTTTTAAAATCTCCCTCCAATCTATATTTATCTAGTGAAATCACTCCTTCACCCCCAAATTTTAGTAATGGAGGATCCCAAGGATAATATCACCCTCCATTTTCCTTGTAATTCAGGCATATGGTTGCATTCACCTGTATTTTTAGTCAATTTCATGTCATAATGAGCCCTTGATTTCCACTATTGGAGGAAAACTCAAGGGCTATTTTGTTCTATATAAAGGCTATAGTGATTCATGGTTCACCCACATCGGATTGCACTTGCAAGGTGAAGGTTTTGGTTGATGCGATCCACTTTTCATTCTTTGTTTTCTTGACATTTTAATCTTCACATAACATCTCCATTGTCGAAAGCTCAAGTCTTGAAGGGGCATGTTGCACATGCAATTTATCAGAGAATACAAACTTGCATCATGTTTTTTATCCAATAATTAATTTGTATTTTTTTTTATGTTTTTTTTTATCAACGATTACAATAGATTATTATATTGTAAATTTACCTTTTATCATGCTTTTTACATGGATTTTTCTTAGGCCTGTTAAATTCTAGGGAACTCTTGATTCTTAGGGCTCATTTAGTGTTATTAAGGTTTTATTCTATCTTAGGAGTATTGGTTCCATGAAAGTGTTATAAAGCTCAAAATCTAAGATTTATTTTATTCCTTGTCATTTTTAAACTATCGACTGGCATTTATATGTTGTTAGTGGATGCTACTCTTGACGGAGAGATACCACATGGTTTTTATATATTTAAATTGAATTTGACCCACTTGTTTAAAATGTGCTTTTATAAGGATATTGTAATTACTATTGGATTTAAGGCAATAATGAGAGTGTATATGTTCATATTTTATGTTTGTTATTGTTGATGTTTATGGTGTTTGTAATATAAATGAATGTGTTGTGATTATAATGGCGGGGCTATAGTGGAATGGCCATTATTTTGGTTGTCTTATTGTATAGTTTTCCAAAGCATAGTGGTAGATTTTTTTATTTGTATTGAGAAGTTCGTGACTGGTAGATTTTTTAGTATTCATATTGGCTAGCTTGTCAATTTTATTTGTGACCTAAATTTGTTGGGTCCAGTACTTGTTTTAAGATATTTTGTTTTTTGTAAGGGTCATTCTGAAGTAAAATGTTTTTGGTTATTTTTTTTATGTGTAATTGTTATCATCATTGAGAAATGGATCTAGTTATGTACGATAAATAACGCGATACTTCATTTCCATCATGATTGTATATAATATGTACATGGTATGTTTGATATGAGATGTAGACATTATTCTCTTTGATATCTAGTATTTTGCATTCAATGAGGGTACTAAAATATTTTTACCACATTTTGTGCATGCTTTCAAAAATTTCAAGAACATGGATACAAACACCTCCTCACTTTATCTGAGAAAGCATAGTCTTTAATAGAGTAGTTCTAATTATATGTGTGAGGATGCATTAATGTGCTTTCTATTTTTGTTAGTGTATGTTCTTATTTCTAATAATCATTTCAAGTTTCTAACTAACTCTAAAAATTCTAAATCGGATGACATAATTCATATTTTGATTGTCAACAAAAGAAAGGAAATAATGGCATTTGTATCTATAAACATATAAGCATGTTATTTTTTTCTTAGACGGTAGCTTAAAAATGCGAGATTTGGAAAATAAGATAATTGGGAATTCAAACACTTTATTAAGGTTGTGGGTCTCGATGATAATGGTTCATGGGTGTCATAATAACTCTGCAGTGTAAAGTGTTAAATTCTATCAGTTTGTTGGTGTGTCGATATTTGGTCCCCACATGTTCGTTGGACTATTAAGGGACTATATAAAAAGTGGAGTCCCCACTTTCCCTAAATCTGGTTAGTGTAGTTGTGTTTCATCAACACTTCTAGTTGTGAGTGACCCAATACTGCTTGTGAAATGTATAAATAAATCACCATCATCTCCTTATTCATGCATTTTCCTATTTGAGGGTCTAGGGGTCGAGAGAGTCGAGCTCTGGTATATGCTCTTCTATTGCACTACATTAGTAATCTGCAGAATCAAAAGTTGAGTCTTCCTAGAAAAAGATTCACCAAGATGTTACAACGTTTTGTAATTTAATGAAATATTCGTCAAGTTTTAACAATATTTTATAATTTAGTGAAATATTCACCAAGATTTTACAATATCTTATAATTTAGTGAAAGATTCACCAATATTTTACAAGATTTTATAATAAAATGAAAGATTAGCTAAAAAATTATATATACATATTATATTATTGATAAAATATCCTTCAAATTTTCCTATATATTAGGGAGATTCACTCATTTATTATACATATAAATTTCAGGGGTGTTCTTAAAATTATCTCTGCTCTAAATGAAACTTATATTGTTATTTGAAATGAAAATATGACACATTACTATAATTGGCTTTGATTATTGTGTATCAATTAATTTTCGTTGTTGTATATCATTCTTGAAGATAAGAAGTTGGCAAAAAAATCATGAACTTGAGATAAGCAATTTTATGCTCTTAGGTAAAAAAAAATGCTTTTGATAATTTTGTTTTTCCTTCGATAAAAATCCATCCCAAAAACCGTTATTATTAATGTACATAATTTCAAAGATACATAAAAGGTGGGTTATAAGAGTGCGAGAAATATCAATATTTTCAAAAATAGTGGAAGAGTTGCTAAACGCTCTATGAGGACAATAAAACATAACACTTTCTTTCTAGTTTTTTTTTTTTTTTCCAAAGAAAAAAACACTTTCCTTCTAATTCTAAAGCTTAATAGAAACTTCAAAATTGTATTAGATTAAGTTCATCACATCTCAGCATAGAACCTTTTCCCTACATTTTATTCTTAATGTGTACCCACAATGAAATTGATATGTGGAAACTTGAAAATCAACGGCGGGAAGAATGATGTAGTAGTTTTGAATCATGCTATTGTTCAGGATATTTTTAGCTTAAAAATATATATATATTTGATACTTATCGTTGTTCCTATTTCATTTAATAGTAAATATATAGATATTGTAATTTGTTCACATAAACATAAGTGTAACATAAACATTTACAGAATTGAAGAAAAAGTCTATAAAACTGCAAAATGCTAAAATGCCTAAATACAATTAAAATGTTTTTTTAACCTTTCACATTTTATTCATGAGTGTTATAGTAATAACATAATAATAATGATCTTTTGTTTATTAAAAATATTATAATTATAGTAATTTTTTATTAATAAAAGAAGTTCATTTTTAAGAATAAAATATTTTTAATTAATTTATTAAAATATATGTTATAATTATAATGATTAGTTTTAATAAATAAAAAATCTATGTTAAAGATGTTATGTGTTTGTAAGTTTTGGTTTGTATAATTTTTAAAGAGGTTTAAAGAAGAAAATATTCAAACATGTTGTACAATAAATATTTTTAAAATTAAAGAAAATAGACTTTATTTATTTATTTTTTCATTAAAAATAAGTATAAATACATGTTAATGAATATGAAGAATGAGGAATTTAATGATGATGATGATGATGAACGCCCACTAAGACCAACTTTGGTATATCAGACTTTAAGAAGGATAAAACTTGGTTTACTTTAAAATCTTGTTCATGTGCTCAAAAAGCTTTCCAAAAAGTTTTCCAAGCTCACTATGGCAAGTTAGGAGGTTATAAAGGTTTGTATTGTAACAAATACTATGAAACTAAGATCTAATGTGGGTGTAAGCACGGCATTCTAAGAGAAAATGATTTTCATCCTCAACGCTCATAGACTCAATCAGATGGAAAACCCTTTCCGCACATGAAGTTTTGGGAATAAAAACTACTTCAAATATCAACAAAAAATGTTCAAAATTCAAAAGACATAACATTTTGTTTCCTATTTGAAAGTATAATTATGACTAAATTTAAAGAAAAAATGTGGAATGAAAGAAATTGAAAATAAAAACAAAAACAAAAACTATCCATTTTTATTATTGATATTTAAAAAAAATATTGTAAAAATAAAAACACACTTTCATGGCAATGGAGGAAACCAAATAAATATTGTCTTAAAAAAACATATAAAATTTGTGAGATTAGTAAAAAAAATGTTGATTTTTCTTGGAATGTCTTAACATACATACAAATTAATTCTAAATTTCGAAACATATGAAGTACAAATAATCTCTAAACTTATGAATAAACAAACATTAAATAAATATCAAACTTATGAATAAATAAACATTAAACAAATATCGAAAATTTTATATAAAGTTATTTATCACAAAACAAATATAATTAAAATAAATATTTTTAAATAATTTGATATATAATAGTAAAAGATTATATATTATAATATTTTAAAATATTAAAACTAGCATTTGCAAACAAACGTCGAGAGGGTAAAAATATTTTGTCTTTTCGTAAGTCGACCTTTGTGACTTACCTTGGGAGACTGCATATTAATAGTAAGTTTAAAAATTTTAGGTTAAGACATTTATAACTGTTGTGTTTTGGGGTTTCGATTTTCGATTATAAATTTTGCAAGAAATAATAAAAATTAACTGACAACAACTTAAAATTAACGTGTGCAATGATTATGCCGAATATTTGCAAATAATAATAAATTTCAAGCTCCCGCAATCTGCAACCCAAAAATTGTGGGTTGCGGGTTTCGGGAAAGATTAGCGGAATGACACACAATATTTACAAAAATTATCCCGCATTCCGCATCCCGTGACCACAAATTTTGGCATGCGGGTTGTGGGATGCGTGTTTCGGGAAAGATTGAATACAACTTGATTTATTTTATCTTCCAGTATCCCACATCGCGAATTTTGCATCTCAATTTCCGCATATATATAGGCTAGTCTTTTACAATTTCTTTACCAATTTTTTACTGTTGCGAATTACTGCGCTGCATGAATTTTACTAGGCAATTTGATCACAGCATACAAGGAAAGATTCCGCGGGCCGGAGTTGCAAGGAAATATTTAGTGTTGAAAATCCGCGGAGTCCCTTAAGTGGGTTCGAGGTTGAAAGGTCAAGATCAAAGCAAGACGAGATCAACAGCTCTAAGTTATCCTGCGTGGTGAAGATGCACGAGCGAAGAAACGTTTCCAAATCGCTGAATGGATTAAAAGGAGAAAACATCTGATGATGGTGATAAGAGCATGAGAAAATCTACGGTTTTGCATGTTTCCGCCATCCCAAATACTGCGGACGAAGTCGAATTTTCGAATCGTGAAAAGTGGTAAGGGCCATGGCGGTCGAAGGTATATATGTGTTTCGATATTTGATCGACAGATCGAAAGTATTCCGCAGATGAGACTTGCGTGATGGATTGAATGGGACTATCTTGGAGAAATATGAAACGTACCCACAATCGGGCGGTCCAGATGAAGGTAGGTTGCAGACTGAGTGTCTCTGTTGATTCCGCTGAATTAAATTGTGCAGGTGTTAGCCTTGGGTCTTGATATTGAAATCACGTGCATAAAAGACTTAGATCTTGAAAAGAAGCTGATCCACGGTGAATATAATGGGAGAAGATTAACGCTTAAAGGTTGTAAGGGATTATAAATGAAATATACGTGGAGCTAGAGGATTCGTTGTTCTGAGTTTCGAGATCGGCTGATAGCTCGACTGCATGCAAAATTCCAGCATGGACAAAATATCCCGATGAACCTGATACAAAAAGGACATTCCCACATACGATTTGGTTTTTTTTACCAGTAATTGAGTCCTTAGATGCCATTTGCAACACCCCATAGGTCAAGACCATGTCCCCAGCATCGCTTGTTATCCTAACTCCGAGGATCCATCATGAAATTTAGATATTTGAAACAACAAATCTCGCCTCTACATGAAGCAAAGAAATGCGGCCAGCTGAATCCGCTCTTATCCCACCTCTTGTTGAAATATTGTAACTTCGAAGAATATTCTATATGTATCTTTTGTGGTCCCCAATGGTCCTACCGGGAGAACCACTTGTATTATTTTGTACCCCGATGCTTCTAATCGGAAGAACTAATAAGAGTCATGAGGTTGTCACCTCTATTTGTAAAGGTGGGTCATTAGCACCCCAGTGTGGTTACTTGAGCCTACATGTGTAACTCGAGCCTACATGATTAACTCGAGCCTACATGTCGGATGAGTTAATTCAAGTGAACGGATGAATATAAATAGAGGTGTGGTGCTCCTCATTTGAGACACACGCGCTCTCACTTGTGTAGCGCATTAGTGGAGAAGAGAAGAGTAGCTGGAGAAGGAGGAGGATTAGGCTTTGATCTCCTTATTGGTTTTACCTTTTACCTTCTTTTTGGGGCATCTATATTGAGGAAGCTTTTGCTGGGTTTTTCCCTTTAGGGTTTTCCCAGGATAAATCTTTGTGTTCCTTTTGTATGGTTGTGCTTGTCTATCTTTCAGTGATCCTATTTATATGCTTTTGTTATGAAATCGAAATGAAATACTAATGATCTAGCTTAGCATATGAAAATTTAACATGGTATCAGAGCCACCCTGAAAGAAGACATTGTGCAGCTAAAGAATCTAGGGCTTCTTATTTTTTGGGTCTCTATCCATGATCGATCAGTAAAAGAAGGCTAGACTGACTCTCCATTAAAGGGTGCATCCTTCTGTCGAAGCAGAATTTGATTTCGAGCATTTTTAGTTTTGGTGCGGAAACATAGGGCTTTCTACAGAAGAATAATTTTTGAGTGAGACCAGCATAGGATTTTTATCCTCATCAAAATCGAAGTTTAGAGACCTAGATCAAGAAATTTGGTTGGGTGAAACTCCGGGAAAGTCAAACCCTAGTTTGACCCCGATCTGGAAAAACCCTAAATACTAAAACTACTATGTTTTGGTACATTCGCTATATCCTGAGATTGACAAAGGCTCAGGAGTTGAAAATTGCAGAGGCCAAATATAAAATCCTGATTTACACTATGTCCAAAATTCAGCCTCAAATTCACTATATTCTGGGAGACATGATCCCTCCACGTTAGGGTTCCAGCCTCTTCCAAAATTCATCCCTAAACAGGACACCTGGGGAGAATTGCTGTAGCGTGGGCTACAGAGGTCCAAATGGAATTACTAAAGATGTTCCAGAAATATCACGGATTGTACTTTATGTGGTCCGAATTTCTGAACCTGAAGATGAACCAGTGACATGTGGCATGCCGTACAACTTCACTGTTCTGAACAGTCCTGTAATAGGTCACCTTGGGAAAATGATCATAAATCCAAATTGGTGAAACAAATTCTGATGAAACCTATGGTGTTGGATCAAGGACATGCGAGGTTACCTCAATGCGAAATTTCAGACACATAGGAGCATTAATTTCGGAGATATGATAGAAACAGTAATAGACATTTCTGCAAAAGAAATTGGAAAACTAGGGTTTCCTGTTCCAGGAACTTCCCTCCACTGTTTTCAGAAAAGGAGTACATTGGGCAGCTCCATTTGAAGATATATATCTTTCTATCCAATCAAATCTGAAATATTCGAAGTTTTGAAAATTAGGGTTTCTCTGACAAACCCTAGATCAGCCAGCTCCGGAAGCAGGACGTACACCTCAAATCGGTAAGATCTAATATTTTGCTATTTACATTTGAGGTTCTCATTTCAAAGTGATCTATCACATCAGCTTGATGATAAGCTTGGTGAAGTTGAAAAATTCCAAGCATGGAAGTATTTGATCTCTTTGAAGAAAATGAATTGGACACCTACATGAGTAGAGAGGTTCCAGTTCTAGAGGGAGATGAGCCTCAAAGCCTTACACAAGAAGAACTTGATCAAGGCCAAGAAGATCATTGTTGATTCAATCACGGATCAACTTGTACCACAAGTGTCTTCCCTAAAGACACCGAAGATGTTTGATTCCTTGATTGAGNACAATCTCAATGATGTCATGGTAGAGATGGAAGGCATATAGAAAGTTTCTGTGAGATATGGATGAATGTTGTATTGGCTAAATAGTTGCATGATGCATACGGATTTGTCATTATGCATATGTAGTTCTAACCATGCAACTGGTGCTTTGAATTGTAGGAAAGGTCCTATACAACCTCCTAAAAGAAAAGAAGGATGAGACTTGTTCCGAAGAACAAGTAATGACAATTCAATAAACATGAATCTGAAGCTCCCAGGGTCAGAGACACCATGACGAAAGAAAGAGCTTCAAAGAGCGGTACATCCACCTCGAAGGATGAAGACCACCATGGGTATGAGAGATAACTCAAGATGAAGAAAAAAATGCTATGAAAGAATCTATGATCAAAGAATAACAGTTGATTATGGGGAATGATGTATATGATATGATTTTGAGACATAAAGGGAAGTACGTAGTATCTTCCATATGGATCTGCAAGAACATGTGTACAAAGCAAGAATCATGATTTGCCTCAGAAAGAATAGACTATGACATGACATACTCTATTGACCAGTATATATCAAGCATAGAATCACCTATACAGAATGAAGAAGGAAGATAATACTCCACTTCAGGGGGAGTGACTACAGAAGATATCTGATTTTGACACAGTACGACATGATGGACAGCTTCCTGATGGATTGAGACTTTACCAAGAGTAAAGTGGGTTCCAACCTTCAAAGTTGAAAGCAGAAGACTAGGATATGTTGATGATCTGACAAGACGAACTCATGGAAGATGTTATGATGATGTTTGGGATATAGTACTCAAACCAGAAAGCAAGCATGTGGTATCTTACAAATGGATTTTCAAGATAAAATATGTTGCTGATAGAAGTAAGGAAAGACTTGTGGCTAGAAGTTTCTATAAGAAAGAGGGAATTAATTCTGAAGAGACACTTACTCCAGAAAGCAAGGTACACTTCCTTTATAACTATGATGGTAGTTGCTTCCATGATGAAGTAAAGACAAGCCTTCCTTAATGGTATGATTGGGGAATAGTTTTACATCGAATAGTCACAAGGATTTGAAGTTGAAGGCAGATGGACTCATATATGTAAGTTGAAGAAGGCCCTCTATGTCATGAAGCAAGCTCCCAGAGCTTGGTATGGAAGGATAGACAATTTCCTGTCAATTATGGGATTTACCAAGAGTAGAGCTGATCCTAACCTTTATCCCAAGGTTGTAGAAGATGAACCTGTCATCCATTTATTATATGTGGATGACTTATTCTTGACAGGGAATGAGAAACAGATCATGGAAAGCAAGAAGAAACTAGCAGAAGAATTTGAGATGAAAGACCTTGGGTTAATGCATTATTTCATAGGTCTGGAAGTATGGCAAAGTTCAGAAGAAATATTTATCAACTAGGGAAAGTATGTAGTAGAGATATTGAAGAGATTAAATATGTTGGAATGCAAAGCCATGGCCACACCCATGGACTCCAACCTGAAGCTGTTACCTGATGACTCATCAGACTTAGTGGATGCGACTCATTACAGACAGATCATTGGGTCATTGATGTACTTAACAAATACCAGACCAGGCATTTGTTTTGCTGTGAACACCTTAATTCAATATCTTGTTCAACCAAGACAGGTTCACCTAGTAGCTGCAAAACATGGTGATGAGATATCTGAATATTTACATATTGTAGATGCAGATGATGGTGACTCCGTATTTCTATACTGAATATAGAGGTGATGATGCTTTCAGTATTTCTATACTGAATATAGAGGTGATGATGCTTTCAGTATTTCTATACTGAAGATATAGATGATGATGCTTTCAGTATTGACATACTGGAGATACAGATGGTGATAGTTCGGTATTCACATACTGAAGATGTAGATGATGATGTGTTGACAAAAAACTCTGTCTCGAGTAAAGTTCGAACACTTTTTGAGACAAGATTGGTGTGGTTTGTAAAGAACTTCCTTGAAAGGGGGATTTGTGATGTTGCAATGGGATTGTATCATCCTGGGACATATGTCTAGAAGTGATCCGGAGACCTCAGTCTTTGAGAATGAAGAGGGATTGTATCATCCTGGGACATATGTCCAAAAGTGATTCAGTGACCTCGGTCATCGAGAATGTAGCAGGATTGTATCATCCTTGAACTTCGGTTCAGAATAGATCCGGTGAACTTCGGTCATCGAGAAGGTGGCAGGTTTGTATCATCCTTGGACTTTGGTTCAGAACGGATCCGATGAACTTCGGTTATCGAGAAGGTGGTAGGATTGTATCATCCTTGGACTTCGGTTTAGAACGGATCTGGTGAACTTCGGTCATCGAGAAGGTAGTAGGATTGTATCATGCTTGAACCTCGGTTTAGAATAGATCCGCTGACTTCGGTACTCAAGAATGTGTGTTGATCCCGTAATTCCAATAGGAAGGATTGTCTGAGTTCCACAACTGTGTTGATCCCGTAATTCCGAAAGGAAGGATCGTTAGTAACTCCATAAAGACCTAAATCCCGTAATTCCGAAAGGAAGGATCGTTAGTAACTCCGTAAAGACCTAAATCCCGTAATTCTGAAAGGAAGGATCATTGAATTGATCCCGTAATTCCCATAGGAAGGATTGTCTGAGTTCCACAGATGTGTTGATCTCGTAATTCTAAAAGGAAGGATCGTTAGTAACACCATAAAGACCTAAATCTCGTAATTCCAAAAGGAAGGATCGTTGGTAGCTCCGTAAATACTTGATCCTGTAATTCCAACATGAAGGATTGTCTGAGTTCCACAGATGTGTTGATCCCGTAATTCCAATAGGAAGGATTGTTTGAGTTCCACAAATGTGTTGATCCCATAATTCCGAAAGGAAGGATCGTTAGCAACTTCGTAAAGACCTAGATCTCGTAATTCTTAAAGGAAGGATCGTTAGTAGCTCTGTAAAGACTTGATCCCGTAATTTCGAAAGGAAGGATCGTCTGAGCTCCACAAATGTGTTGATTCCGTAATTCCGAAAGGAAGGATTGTTAGTAACTTCGTAAAGACCTAAATCCCGTAATTCCGACAGGAAGGATCGTTTGAGTACCACAGACATGTTGATCCCGTAATTCCGAAAGGAAGGATCATGTTGATGTTTTGATGATGATGATGTTGATGTTTTGATGATGTTGATGTTTTGATGATAATGATTTTATGATGATGATGATGTACTGATCGAAAGATCAGAGTGTGATGATGATGATATTTTGATGATGTTGAATGTTTTGATCATAATGATGTTTTGATGATGTTGATGTTTTCATGATGATGATGTTTTTATGATGATGATGATGTACTGATCAAAATATCAGAGTATGATGATGATGTAGTGATCGAATGATCAAGAGTATGATGATGATGATGTACTGATCGAAAGATCAGAGTGTGATGATGACAACATACTGATCAAAAGATCAGAATATGATGATGATGATTCTGCTCGAGAGTTGAAGTATGATGATGGTGCTGATCACGATGTTACTAATCAGAATGTGATGATGTTGCTGATCGAAAGGTCAAAATGCTGAAGATGTCTTTGCTGATCGAAAGATCAAAGTGCTGAAGATATTGCTAATCAAAATGCTGAAGATATTGGTGATGATCGAAAGGTCAAAGTGCTGAAGATGTTGCTGCTGATCGAAAGGTCAAAGTGTTGAAGATGTTGCTGATCGAAAGGTCAAAGAGCCGAAGATGTTGTTGATCGAAAGGTCAAAGCGTTGAAGATGTTGCTGCTGATCGAAAGGTCTAAGTGCGGAAGATGTTGCTGATCGAAAGATCAAAGTGTTGAAGATGTTGCTGATCAAAAGGTCAAAAGATGTTGATGTTGATTAAAGAGTTGCTGTCGTCAAATATTGAAGATGAAGACTATATGATGTTGAAAACCTTCCAATGATTTATAGATGTGTTACCTTGATGATGTTGATGATGTCCTCTCCTACTATTGTTGTTGTTGATGTTGTTGTAGAATACCCTTCTCGTTAAGGGGGAGTGTTGAAATATTGTAACTTTGAAGAATATTCTATATGTATCTTTTGTGGTCCCCGATGGTCCTACCGGGAGAACCACTTGTATTATTTTGTACCCCGATGCTTCTAATCGGAAGAACTAATAAGATTCATGAGGTTGTCCCCTTTATTTGTAAAGGTGGGTCATTAGCACCCCAGTGTGGTTACTTGAGCCTACATGTGTAACTCGAGCCTACATGATTAACTCGAGCCTACATGTTGGATGAGTTAATTCAAGTGAACGGATGAATATAAATAGAGGTGTGGTGCTCCTCATTTGAGACACACACACTCTCACTTGTGTAGCGCATTAGTGGAGAAGAGAAGAGTAGCTAGAGAAGGAGGAGGATCAGGCTTTGATCTCCTTGTTGGTTTTACCTTTTACCTTCTTTTTGGGGCATCTATATTGAGGAAGCTTTTGCTGGGTTTTTCCCTTTAGGGTTTTCCCAGGATAAATCTTTGTGTTCCTTTTGTATGGTTGTGCTTGTCTATCTTTCAGTGATCCTGTTTATATTCTTTTGTTATGAAATCGAAATGAAATACTAATGATCTAGCTTAGCATATGAAAATTTAACACCTCCAACATAGATGAAAGGGAAAGGAAGGTCAAGTCCAAATGCCTTGACCCACCTGGGAAGCAACGCGGGAGAACACCTAAGGTCTTATCCATGGACAGTATGATAATTGAATATTAGAGGAGATTACTTGACTGGATTGTCCGCAAGGAATGAAGATCCTCACCCACTTGTCACCCGTACTATTGTTATGATGATCAGTTAACAAGTGTACAACTATGCTCTTAAGATATTTTCGGGTTTGTCTAGCTCACCCTATATAGCACCACCCTCCGAAGCTGCAGAAAAATGGGGATGAATGAACACTGAGAGAAAGGCCAAAAGTGCTTAATTATGTGAGGTCTTGAGCTTTCTTGCAGATAGCAATGGCGGTATGGTTCGAGAAGCTAATTTCCCAGGGGGTACTGATGGTTGGCGAATATGAAATTATGTTCCTTTATCATCCTGGTTGTCTGCACCAGGAAATCGCCAACCATCGAGTCCTAGATGTGATGCACTTTGAATATTTTCGGATAGCCATAGCTCCAGTTGCATGATACGAGGGTTTTCCTGTCCCTGGAGTGTCTCCCCAAAAACCCTCGAAGAGGTCATGAATTCCAAAGTCCCACTGCATGGGGGCCATGTTCAGCGACATCCAGTCAGAGCGAATGCTCGTACCGGGGTGGCGGGTGTCCAAAGTCTTCATCACTTCGTTTGTAATTCCCACTTACTAATTTTGTTTGAGGTGGCAATGAGGTTGAGGACACACCCCATTGTATTGCCTGTAGGAGGGCCCATGCCATGGGAGGTGAGGAGAACAAGAATTCCCCTCTCCAAGTCCCCTCATACAACAATGTTATCAGGACATAGGGATGATTGTGGACAAGGCTGAGCATAGAAAGCACATAAAGTCCTTTGTCAGTCCGGAAACCATGCAGAAAGGCACCTTTGAGCACGAAACACACAGCTAGGGAAGGACACATGGTTGATTCAATAGACAGACGAGTGGTCGATCCCAGCATGCTTTCTGCATCCAACACTATACCTTTATGTAGTTTTATGCTAACAGAGATGCAAACTCATTATAATTATTACATTTCACAAGATTTTGAGTGTTCTCGGGTTTCAAACCATAGTCGTATCATAATATTAGTTGGTTAAGGTTTGTTTATTTCAAGAGTTGTGCTTAATTTATGGTTAATCTATTCCAAAACAGTGCTTGCTTACAAGAGAAATCTTAATAGTCTATGGTTAAACTTGGGGTCCTCTTACATTGTTAATAATTCAATTACATTTCAGGATCATTTGGACTCTCGACAAGAGACTTAGACTAATATTGTGTAGTCAATAATGTGCAATGGTAAAGAAAATCATAATGTACTTTATGTCACAGATTTAAATAACAACCCAAGCTATGAAAGCATTTTTTAAAGCAATTCTGTGAACCAAACCTTAGTGACTCTCAATTAATTCGTTTAAGAAATTATTTCAAGCTCTCTTTGTTTAATTAGCGTGTTTTTTTAGTACCTAAGAGAAAAATGGTAATTATGTTTTATTTGTTTCATTTATGGCCATTCCACTTTCATTTGCACATAGCCACGGAAGGACACGTGGCTGATTCAATAGACAGACAAGTGGTCGAGTCCAACGTGCTTAGTGCATCCTTTCATAATATTTATTTTGATAAAAATCATTAAAAATAATAATGAAAAGAATTATATATATATATATATTAAAATAAAAAAAAAATAAAAATATTAATTATTTAGTAATAACCTAAGTCAATTACTAAAATCAATTTCATAAATAAAAATATTGAATAGATGAAAATTATGTTTAAAATTAAGTCTATATAAATATAATTATTTTATTAAAATTTATTAATATATTTTTTGAAATTATCAATTTGACATACAATTATTAAAAAATTAATTATTTAGTAATAACCAAGATAAATAAAGAATAAAATAGATAAACTAATTATTTAGTAATAACCAAGATAAATAAAGAATAAAATAGATAAATACTAAAGCATCAAAGTTATAATCTAAAAATGAATAACACAATATTTATTAGAAAAGAAAGCTTTCATAAGTCAATTACTAAAACCAATGTCATAAATAAAAATATTTAATATATGAAAATTATGTTTAAAATTAAGTTTATATAAATATAATTGTTTTATTAAAAATTATTAATATATTTTTAAAATTTATTAATATAGAAAATTTGACAGACATTGTCCTTCAGCAACTTCAGTTTGGCAAAATCTCACAGACATGTATTTCATTCAGTATCTCAAATCATGAATCCCGCATCCCGCAATGCAGGCTGGGGGAGCTTGAAATTTATTATTTGTAGGTTTTCCATTCAGCAACCCGCATCCAGGATTGCTGGATGTGGGAGCATTTTTGGAAGTATTGTCCAACATCCCGAAATTTCGGAATGCTGGTTGCAAGATGGAAAACTTGCAAAAATTACGGGCAACCCGCATTGGGGGATGCCGGATTCAGGATGCTGAATGAAATAAACTTGATTTTGCCAAATTGAAGTTGCCGTAAAACAATTTATAATGTATTCTGAATTCTATATTGAAAAACATAAATCACTTCATATTTATAAATGATGCATTGCAAGTTATATCAAAATACATAAATGTCATGCTCCACTTCTTAAATTTGCTCTACTTCTGAAAAAAAAAACCAACCAACAACACCCAGATAAATTAAATAATGGATAGAAAAGATGAATTAGAGATTAAATAATAGTGTATCCTACTCCTCGAGCTAACTGTTCAGCTTCACCTACGTATTCTGGCTTTGTTAAAGCTTCTTCCATGTTTGGGTTATTTAGGTTATTAGAGTTCTTGCCACTGACTACCTCCCGGGCTCCTTATTTTTTTTGATACTAGGACAATCAGCTTTGTCATTTTAAATAAAAATAAGCATCAACAAAAGGAAATAAGCATGAACAAAAGGAACTAGGAGGTAGCCAGTGGCAAGAACTCTAGCACGATTAGTTTTAGCAAGACAGTACACACTACAGGAACTACATGATTGCTTTGCGGGGTTGACAAAATATCACACTATAGAAAAGGACTTCCAAGGGGAGCACTTCAAAAGGCCCTTGGGCTACTATCTATGCATGCATAAGGATATGGAACATGAGGTTTTGTTGGTGGGGTATATTTCAAGACAAAATGATGAAACAAAGTCATGAACTACATGATTTCTTTGTGGGGTTGATAGAATATCAGACTTTACAGAAAAGGAGTTACATGATTTCTTTGTGGGGTTGATAGAATATCAGACTTTACAGAAAAGGAGTTACAAGAGAGCACTTCAAAACGCCCTTGGGATCCTATTTGTGCATAAAGATTTGAAGCAGGAGGTTTTTGTTGTGGGGCATATTTCAAGAAGACTACCCTCTCTGCCTGAATTATTCCCAAAATTTTCTATCAAATGGCTTTTCATTTGAATGTCTTCAAATAAAAGTAAATGAATTTACCGATACACAGATGTTGTTTCTATTGAAAAAATCTATTCAAAAGGAAGATACATCAACTTTTTTGAAATTTGTTTTAAAGAGACTTGATACAAATCAAAGGTTCCCATTGTTAGCTTGCTCCAATTATTTTGGATCACATACAAATCAGCGTGACTTAATTTCTTCCCATGCTAGCAGTGAGGTTTTTCAATTGTATGCATAAATAGGCCAGATTAATTGAGGGCTTATTTATGATTTCAGGAAGAAGCACAATTGTTTGGGTTATTTAGCATGCTTACCATCTTTGAGTGCAATATACATATTGTATATTAATGGTATTTAATTTGCACTCTGTAGTGAAGTATTTAATGTTATTATAAGGATTGGGGTTTACATCCCTGCAACATTAAAAGCTGAGTTATTAAGTACATATTTAACGCCCATATTAATACTTCAGACATTTATATCACCAAACCCCTTTTTATTATTTTCTTCAACTATGATGACACATAAAACGTCCTCCCTCCTGATGAATTCATGATACTCTCTTCCTCAGCAATATGACAAGAACATAGTGGAAGCTCGTCTCAAAAACATGAAAATGTAATTCAACCCAAGAGATCTTTAAAGTTATAAATTCCAATATCAAGCTACGGAAATCCATTCATAAAAAAATTATAAACAAAACACAATTGAAATAGATGGAAAAGTTAATCCGCTGGACATAATTAATTGGTAAAAATACTAGCAACAGTTATATACACTTGGAAAAAAAAACTAATAAAGGAACTTGATATATGATTGTTGAATAGGAAGTAAAATGGCAATAATTGCAATTTTCATTACAGAGAAACAAATCTCAATTTTTCATACTGCAAAAGAATTCAGCTTCGAAGTATAACTGAGTGTTATATGAATCGTAGTTTCAATTAGCATTACAAAGAAACAAAACTCAAATTCTCATACTGCTAAAGGATTCAGCTTCAAAGTATAGCTCAGTGTTATATGAATTGTAGTTTCAATTGGTATTATAGAGAACAAAATTCAAATTTTCATATTTCAAAAGAATTTATTTTCAAATCATAGTTTATTGTTATATGAATTAGCATAGATTTATTTTGAACTTGGATTGAGTTATAAAGTTCAGATTTATAAAGTATCCAGAAAGATTCAATTTATTCAGATATAAATTTTTATCTTAAATTTTTTGCCCTCATTAAAAATTTACACTTAATGATATTTACAGATTAATAAAAAAAAATTTACACCTCATATTTTATGTGCTTGATATATGAAAAATTAAAATGAATTCAATATAATTTTATTCTTTTTATTTAAACTAATTTTATTTGCATTTTTTAGTAGAAATATCAACTATAGGTTATATCTAGGCCATACTAAATTAACTAAACTATAAAATGCAAATCTTTTAACCATCAACTTACTCCATTACTGTGAAACTATGAAATAGTGTACGTTCAGATTTATACGGGTCTCATTGCTTATTGCATAGAGAAGAAACCGTGAAACCATGAAATAGCGTACATTCATATTTATAAATAAACCGTGAGACTGTTACAGTAAAACTTGCATAGAGAAGAAGACAAATTCCTCCAAGCAATTTAGGATTATAATAGATGAACGGTCAGGATTAAATCCTGAGGGATGTGGAGTCACGCGTGGGTTTTAAGATTTATTTACCATCTCGCAACCAGCATTTCGCAATTGCTGGATGTGGGATCACAAAACCATCAAAAGTTTATTCATTCCGCAACCGGCAACCGGCATTCTGCAATTGTTGGATGCGAGATCACAAAACCATCAAAAATTTATTCAATCGTTTCCGCATCCCGCAATTTGCGTGATGCAGGTTGCGAAAACACGCACCAAAATTATTTAAATAAATTGCTTTCCATGGGACTTCGTCCTCACAACATCATCATGAAGCATTATGTGGCTCTGGTTCTATTGATAGGTTTGATCAACTGCACAAAGAGTTGAGTAAGATCTTAGTAGGCAGAGATTACAATACTACATCCTTGATTGGTGGATTTAAAATTAAAACCAGTGGACTCTATGAGCCGAGGCTTCTAGCCGAGCCACCCCTCATTTTCAACTCTAAAGCTTAAACAAAATGCATACACCATCTAATTGCATTCAAGACTATGTACCATGCAATAAAAATGTTGGATGGCACCCCCGACACCTCTCACATCAACCACCAATGACCCAAAATATTAGCCCAAACTGGGGATTATGAGAAAATTAATATCCGAGTGGCAACTAATACCGATGGGCACCCAAAAACATTAGACCAAACATTGGCCTATGATAAAAAATTAATCTCTGGATAGAAACTAATTCCTCCTTGCAATCGCTATTTGGCGGAGATTTTGGCCAATGCAGGAAGAATAAAAAGAACCGGAGAGAAAATGCAAGCTATTGCAGGAAGCACTTGTGTGTCAACTATTTGATGTTTACTCTCTTTCGCCACTTCTGGAGCTGATACCACTGCTTGTCACACTATCTCTGTAAACTCTTGCTGCGTGATCTGATATCAGTGGAGATCCTTTCGGAAAAGCATGTCCATAAATAAAATCAAACTCATGTATTTCCAACAACGAAAACAACTACAATTTGTTACAACTTAGCTTTAAAAGAAAACTTCGTGAGCACGACACGAAGTATGGCAGAACGACACTTCAGGAACATGCCAAGAAGTACTGCAGGAAAGCATGCGATGAAAACTTAGTGAACCTGCCAACACCAGACACATGTTCAGGAGACAACACTTGTCTATCCATCATTCGTCAAGCTACAGGGTACGTGTTGGAATTTCAATGGCCAGGAAGAAAAGAAATCTTTTGAAACTACGTCTCCATAGGGAAAACACCTTCGACTTAATTATATGATTATATTTATATAAACAATATTTTAGTATACACTATTTTTTAAAGCTATTTATTCATAATGTTTTACAAACTACTTAATTTAAATATATTTCAAAAACCATGATGAATAATAAGTGATGTCCAAATCACAATCAACTTTTACAAAATATACTAAAAAAAAAATCAATTTTTTTCTTAAACTTGTTTTTCAAAACAAAAAAAAACTATACAATATATAAAAGAAATGATTGATTTTTTATTTATTTTTATGAGAAATTTTACAAAATATGAAATGATGTAAAGTTGTTGTTTATTATTCAAAATTGATATACATTATGGTATACAATTGATCATTAATATTATCTGAATTTTTTAAAATACCTTTAATCATGTTAGACCTAAGGCATAGCATGGTTATAAACTTCTTCACCCTTGTTGATAAATGAGAAAACAACACTTGTAAACCTTATGCATGTATAATCATAGGAACCATTGAACATGGGCTACCAATCTTGCTTTCATTTAACATATCTATAACATAAAGTAACACAAGCCTAGATATAGTCCATTTGAAATATTATGGATTTGAACATAAAACCTATCAACATTGTGTTTCTTTCCATCATCATTGTATACACTTTTATGTCAAATCAAAAAGAATTTGACAAAGTTTTGTGTTGCTTTAAACAAATCAAGAATATTCAATGCCAATGAAGAGGTTGTGATGTAGAAATTTCATTAAATACAAGCGTTGTGTCACACAACTTCTCAATCAAGAATAAGGTTTGGTTTCACTTTCATAAAAAGTAAATTTAAATTCCAACATCAACTATCCACACATTATGAGATAATCCATATACCATCATTAAACAATGTAGTGAAAATGCTTTTAATATTAACTTTATTATGATATCTTAGCATTCATTTCATGTTTAAGATGGATTATATTTTATCACATTATAGTCTCAGATAACTTGAGAAGTTGTTGAGTACATTCTGGTCTAGTCTTTGGTCATTCATGGACACCAAACTATCCAATTGTTGGGATCGGCTCATAAATCTGTTGGTTCAATAGCCAATAAGGTGAATCCTTCAATGGTTAAGCCTTACCTTAGCGGGGAAACATCCACACTAAAATTCTGAGTGAAATCAGCATACCAATGAAATTTGATCAATATGATGATTAGACATACTCATAGTAATTTCTTTCTAGTCATTGAATATATCATTAAGGTGGGATTTTTCCTCACTCGAGATAAGTATTTCACACTTGAACAAGTGCACTAGACATGCATCACTTGTTGATCAATCCAATGGGGATCAATTCTTCTAAGCCTCCCACCAATGTGATGGAGACCATCACTACCCAATCTCTGATCCATGGACCACATGGTTATCATTTGTGCCAAAGTTGAAGAACATATTATCATGCAAATCACCTTTGAGACCACAAAATAAAGACCACCTATATGAAAAAAAACGTTTACATTATATAATCCAATTCAACACCAATGGCCAAAGTTAACACCTTCAGAACCACCTCATTTATTGCTCAATGCACTCTGCACAAGTTCCGACTTTAGCCTTAAAGGGACTAATTGGATGATACATTGGATGATCAATTATGAATCATTTTAAAAAGGAAACACATCCCAAAAACACTAATCAAATTGAATACACACATTATTAAATATGCATTATAGGAACAACATGGAAATACTTCGTGTGCACTATGCCCAAGGCTGCAACCTATAGAAGGGTTAATTTTCTCACTCATTCATTATGGTTAGATAATGACAATGTTTCCATTGTATTTTCAGCATCTCCTCTAGATATGTAACAAATAAGATATCTCATTCTCTATTATCAATATTACATCCACATGCTTCACTAGTCAATTTTGGGTTAGCGCAAAAAATAGGCAAGAAATGAGAGCTTGCCCACACTAGCCATATAAATAGTTTTTTTAGATGTTGGTCTTGTCCACATAAAGAGTCCACCTACAACTCTGAGATGAATAAGTAAACTTGTCTTTGCGTAAATGAAAAGAATGAAAAGTTGTAGGGTGAAATAGTGATAAACCAAGGAAACAAGAAACACTTGTAAAAGATCAACGTTGAGATTAATGGCCATGCTACCAAATTGTTGAGGTTGAGAGCTTGCTTTCCACCAAAGTGAAGAATTCATTGGGTTAAAGTGTTAGATAGCAAATCTAAGTGAGTGATTTGTCTCTTTTTCTAGGTGAGAGAGTTTGTGTGCCTCTTAGGTTAGCAATTTTCTCTTTTGATGTGTTGTTTTTTTTAGAACACTAAATGAAGTCATCACTCCTTTATTTTAGAAAAGAGAAGTCAATGAGGTTGAAGGTTGGAGTCTCCTTGCATTATGAGGTGAATAATTTGTCTCATTTGTTTGTCGCAATTTCCCCTTCACTTCCCTTCCTTGTAAAACCTTTTCATGGTTTCCTCAAGGTACAATGCCATGTATATACCAACTTGATTTTAGTTCTTCTTTTTCATCTTTTTTTAATCTCCAACAATAACCTATTGATGTATTATTGCACCGTCTTAAGGCAATTGCTAGTTAATAATTATTATTTTTCCATATACTAAGTCTGATAAATGAGTCAACTATAGCTTTTGGATTAGGGTAGCAAGATTGTTTTTAGAAGCGAACCACCTCTCCAATAGACCCAGTCAACAGTAATTTATTCCTTTCTCAAATAGGATGTAGGGTTTTTCAGAAAACACCACTACATGTGAAACCATATATATATATATAAACACAGGTGCAACAAACGCGGGAGAACAATGCATAGGGCACCATGAGGAAAAAAACATGAGAACCCAATGAAAAATAGACACATATTTATATAAAACTAAATAAAACTAAAGTAAGTAATGACTTTATTTGATAAGACAGGGTATATATGGATTATCTAAAATAAATTCCAAGTGTACATAATGATCATGGAGATACGATGGGCATGATGATATTAGATTTAAATACAATGGCTTTCTCTTTTCAAATTATACATCATAGGACACTCAAAAAGAGAATAAGAATGAGAAAAATGTATAAAGGATAGAGAATAAGAATGAGAAAAATGTATAAAGGATAAGTTATGAACATGAGAGCACCAAACCAAACTAAACCAAATAAATTTTATTCTTTTAAATAGATATTCAATAAAACAAAATGTCTTCGCCAAATGCTCACATAAAACATATTTAACATGATTTCTGAATTAAATCAAGCCATACAATTTTCCTAATTTGTCACTTATATCACCATATTCAATTAAATAACACATCCTCAACCATACATTGTTAGCTTAACTATTTATTAAAATATTTTAGAATCCCTAACGGTGGAAACTTGAGACAATCTCAAGCTAGTAGTTCCACTTGAACATTAAATATAAGAAGGGAAGTACCAATCGAGTCGTTGATTGCCTCAGTCAACCTCCATAGCAACATTAACCATGGTGCTCAACTCTTGCGGCCATGCGACCTCTTGTTGGCCTCAACTATATGGTCGTGATCCTGAGTTCGCTCCCATCTATCAATCCTTGTGTGCATGTACACTAGTGGTAGACTTTCATCTTCAGGAAGGATTGCTATGCCACCTAAGCCATCTCTATGGTCCTTCAAGCAGGCATGCGAAGATGATTTGGGAAGTCCATGACTATCAGGTGGTAGGGAAATTTGGCACTGAGAAGACAGTGGAAGTCTTGCAAAATTATTTAGATTGGCCCAAACTTCGACAAGACGTCGGCCGATATATTAGATCATGCACTTCCTGCACCATCATGAAACCAATCGTTAAAAAGAAAGGCTTGTACACCCCCATTCCCACTCCGAATGGGACATGGGAATCCATCTCCATGGATTACATGTCAGGACTACCTTCAACTAAGCATGACAATTCCTGTGTGTTTGTTTTCGTGGATTGCTTCTCTAAGATGGCCATTTTTATAGCTTGCAAGAATAGCATCTCTGTCGAAGCCACTGTTACGCTCTTCTTCGAGCATGTTTGGGTTCATTTTGGGCTTCCACAGAATATCATTTCAAATCGGGATGACAAGTTCCTGAGCACTTTCTAGTCTAGTCTATGGTCATTTATGGATACCAAGTTCACGAAGTCGACTTCCTTCAAGCTTCCACCCTCAGAACGATGGACAAACATAGGTAGTCAACCGGATGATTGTGCATATTCTGAGAATGTGCAATTCTAAACATCCTTGCACATGGTATGAGAGCCTTTCGTATGTTCAACATAGCTATAACATAGCTCTTCATATCTCTACCGGTCACAACCCTCTTCAGGTGTGCCTGGGTTTCTAACCATTGGCCCCAATTGATGTAGCTCTGCCCCTTGCATCCACTCAAGAGGAATCTTCCCATGCTCACGATGAGGATGATAAGGCCACCATATTTGTTGAATGAATCCAGCACATCCGCTAATAGTTCCATGACATTTTGGAAAAGACCAATACTAAATATAAGCAATGGCATGAACAACATCGGGTTCCACACAAGTTCTAGGTTGGGGATAAGGATTGGTTGCATCTGTAGAAAGAGAGGCTCATAGGACCCCATCGCAAGCTTTTTCCACTTATATATGGCCCATACACCATCACTAAGGTAGTTGGTAACAATGCCTTCCAATTAAGCATTCCTACATTCCTTGGCCTACACCCAGTATTCAATGTGGAGCTCCTTCAACCGTATTTTGCACCACTTTTGGACACCTCGAAGGTGGCAGAACAATTGACACCTACAAAGCTTAACCAAAATTCATGGAACAAACAACCATTGATCAGATTATGGACACATAGGTTAAGGGCACCCGACAACAGAAGATCCAACTATATCGAGTTGTCAAAGCAGGGCAGCTCCTCCACCAAGGTAAGTGGCTCACCAGGAGTCAAATTTAGCAGAAGTTTCTCCATTTGATGGGGGAACTCAATGAAACGGAGACCATTGCTTCCTAAGGGGGGAGTATTGATTTACATGGGTATAGGTGGCCACCCACCTATTCCACTA
Source organism: Pseudotsuga menziesii (assembly GCA_001517045.1). Taxonomy (NCBI): domain Eukaryota; kingdom Viridiplantae; phylum Streptophyta; class Pinopsida; order Pinales; family Pinaceae; genus Pseudotsuga; species Pseudotsuga menziesii. The sequence goes on along the minus strand of LPNX010824924.1, from coordinate 20,035 downwards.
GCTCAAAACAATTTTTCATTTTGACAATTTTCTTGTAATTTTTTTAATGTTTTTTTGGGTCCCAAATTTCTGGGGCCATTTTGAGGCCCTAAATGACATTTTTTTGGATATTCAAGGGTTTACTAGAATTGAAAGTTTTAAATCTCAAATAGACCTTTCCAACGGGCTATTGAGCGCCCCAAACAGAGACTGTATGCAAAAGTTATGACCTCGAGAAATTGATTGTTCAACTAACCACCTTGGGGCCTCAAACTTTATGACGATTCATCTCCTAAGGTTAGGATTAGGGTTTTTTTCCTCTCCATGGATTTATAATAAAAGACCATTCGTCCTCCTTTTTTTATTCAGCTTGTCACGAGTGAGCGTAGCCACCACATCTCTTCTCAGAGATACAACTACCACCATTCTAGTTGCTTTTGTTTTACATTTTGTTTGTGTCATTCATTTAATAGAATATAAGTTTACTGTATCATTTTGTTTATATATATGTATGTGAATATATATATGCTATTTCATTTTGTTCTCACATAAATCTAGATCACCATGTCAAGTAGTTAGGGATTTAGATCTAGGAATCCTATTTAAAGAGCTACAAGGTAATGGTTTTTTTGTCTAGAATTATTGTAAGGGAACTCTACTCAAGAGAAAGATCACCCTACCTCAAGAGGCCTATGAACATTGCTTCCCAAAGTTATTCTCATAATACAAAGCTTATTTACTTTCATATGTATCTTTGCAAATTGTTTAAGTTTCTTATTTATTTCTATAAATTTTGATTTATTGCATCTTAACCCCTGTATATCCTATGTTTTTTAAAGTTTCAGGGCTAAAGAACACCACACAATTAGTAAAATGCTATTGTTTATTATTAATCTTTAGTCCTCTTCCCAAAATGAGTTGAATACTTAGATTTTCTACATATTAGTGGATTGTAATAATTACCAAGGATAATGTATTGGACTAATCTCGATTTTTTTTGTGTTACTTTAACAACTACCCATTATTTCTTGTTCCCTACAAAGCACTATTTTCTTTAATCTTGATGACGAACAAAGCTCCAGGCCTCTTTCGTAGACCGACCACTCCCTCACCTTGCAACTTATGCATCCCCTTCTCCTTGCAACTTATTTATCCCCTTCTCTACACTCAATAGATCCCTCTTTATAACGGTTTTAAAAGAATTGGTGTTGAATCCCTGTAGTTCCTTTCACTTCATCCTTATTAATTCAAAGTTATGTCAAACCTAGTTGCTTATTCTTTAACGATAGCACTAGCCATGGACAAGAAATAACCAATTCTTGTTTCTCAATTATTAATCTCAAATATTTGCCAACTTTATAACATTCACTATTTTCTCAATTATTAATTTCAGGTAATTGCCAACTTTATAACATTCACCAATGAATTTGCATTGCATTAGTGTCCATTCACCCCCATTTTGTGATATTGGTTCTCATTAGGAGTAATAGTAGATGAAATCCAACACCTTCTTGATTGACCAATGCAATGCCTTGTGTTAAGGTGTAAATTCACAAGTCTATACTTAACCGTGTTTATACTTAACCATGTTTATGATGATGATGGTGGTGGTGGTGGTTAACGTCCCCTGAAACCAATACAGGGAATTCTCAAATCAAGGATAGAATGTCCTCCATAAGTACATTGTTCCTCCATAAATACATTGTTTCGAGCAACAAATGATATGCATAATAAGAATTTCCTATATTGCAACAAAAAAAATGCAACCTTGACTTGTAGATACATGTTTCAAACTGCAACATGAAAGAGGACACATGCACCTGCACAAGAAGATCATGGTGTCTGTAATGTATTACTCAACATACACATTCTTGCTTCCAAATGAGAGGGAAATTATTTCAGCGATGTTTGCTATATGAAGTGGCATGAGGCATTAGATGGTACACTAAAATCATGCAAGATGCCACCAAAATAGGATGCATTGTATGGGAGAGGAAATATTTAAAAACTTATGGGAAATTGGATGAGTTATTAAATATTTAATCATCGCATGGGTTGAGATTACTAAACTATGTTCATCACATTTTTTCAGTTTCATGTCTCTGCTTTTCAATTTCAGGTGGCTTAATATATATATGTGTGTGTGTGTGTGTGTGTGTGTGTGTGGTTGGTTTAAGAGCAAGTAACCCACATAATTGGAAAGATCACGTAATAGTCTCAGCTAGAGTTTCAAAAACCAAAACCCTCATAATCTCAAAAACACACAACCATTAAAATAATAATGTTAACCGTCCATGGTTTTGTATTTTCCCAATATTTTTAATATAATTTTATTTTATTTACATATACCTAACCACCAAAAGTATGAAAAACTGGTTTTGTATTTCTGCCAATATTTTTAATATAATTTTATTTTATTTACATATACCCAACCACCGAAAGTATGAAAAACCATAACATATATATAGGAAAATAAAACTTATGCCCAACAAATCACCAAAGATTATGAAAATAAAGGCTTACATCCTTTTCAAATATGTTTTTTTTGTCTTTTGAATCTCGTACCCTTAGGGAGCATACCTTCTTAAAGGATGGTTATCTATGATCATTTTGTATTTTAACGTCCAAGGTTTCGAGGGCACCTCAAATATACGAGCATTAAAGAGGATGTTGGATAAAATTAAACCTGATATGATATCATTTATTTTAGGAAACCATGTATTTGGGTGTTTGTGCATGCGAAATATTATTGAAACTTTTTCCTAGTTGGGAGGTTAGTGTTATGGATGAGGGATTTCAAGGGTCAGCTATTATGTGAAACCCTCTCGAAGGGACTTTAAGTCCTTTCTTATCTGTGTAGATATCTAGTGGATGGTAGAATCAAAGGTTTTGATCAGTTTTTGAAAATAATAAATTGTTATGCTTTTTATAAAGATCAATAACAGTTATGGGGTAGTGTGGATGCTAATCAAATTCTTTGTAAAGCGAGATTTATATTTGTTGATGATATTCAGTTTACCATGAATGCTTCTAAATAATGAGAAACAATACTATATTTTGATCCTTTATATGGTTATTTTTAGAGACTTTTTTGGAGGCACCATCTTATTGATGTGGTGCCAAGTAAGATTGATCCTATCTAGAAAAATGGGAGGGAAGGTGTTGCAGCTATATGCAAGAGGCTTGCACATTTTACGATGGTCGAGCATCTTGTTGGCTCTTTAAATAAACATAGAACCAAGGTGATTAATTCTTCTATTTCAAACCATCTACCCAATATGTGTGCAAATTGATGAAGAACCTGCTAATTATAGATTTCCTTTTAAGTTCAATCAAGCTTTCCTTAGGGATGTTGAGTTTTGTTTACTTGTGAGAAACAGTTGGAACTTTATTGAAGTTGATTTTGAGGTTGATGCAATGAACAAATTATGTTATAAGCTTAAGAGATTGAAAAGGATGGTGACCCTGTGGGAGAAGGAAAAGAAAATTAAACTTGCACTAGAACTCTATGAAGTAGAGGAGAAACTAGAAAACTTATATGAGAATAATCTATTTGGGTCTCTTTCTAATGATGATAAGTTAATAGTGACTGATCTAGAAACAAAATAAGCTAAAATCTTGAAGGTTGACGAAGAATCACAGAGTTTGAAAAGCAGGGAAATCTGGCTTTCCTAGGGGGACGATAATACAATTTTTTTTTCAAAATTATGCAAATTATAGAAGGAAAATTAATAATATATGGGATATAAAGGATGAGAATAGAACTTGAGTTTCTTCTCGACGTGATCTTGAAAGATCTTCTAATTCCTATTTCTCTAACCTACTCAAAGATCCAAGCATCTATAATATTACATCATAGCTCAAAGTAATCAGACCTTTTCCCTCTTTTTTCTCAGAAGCTACAGGTCAGTCTATTGGTAGAGTTGTCACTCTTCAGAAGATTGAAGATGTTCTTAAACAAGCTACCAAGGATAAAATTCTTGGGCCACATGGTTGACTTGTAGAATTCTTCTCCGTTTTTTTTATATATATTATGGGAGATGAGCTATTGGAAGTGGTAGTGTAGTCTAGGAATCAGTGCTATGTTTCTAGTGCTTTAAATTCTACTTTTATTTCACCCATTCCTAAATATGACAAACCTGATACTCTTGTAGTATTTAGACCGTTATCTTTATGTAACTTGGTTTTTAAAATTATTCCCAAGATTATATCTGATAGAATCAAGCCTATTTTGGAGAAAGTGATGTCAAAGGATAAATTTGGGTTTTTGGCCAATAGACAAATTCTAGATGCCATTGGTGTAAATCAAGAGTGCCTCCTCTCAATAAATACCAAAAAATTGAATGCCTTAATTCTTAAAATGGTCTTAGTCAAGGCCTATGTTAAGGTTAATTGGGACTTTGTTAGACTCCTTCTTCTTCCGATTAGCCTCCCCTTAGCTGTTGTGGATTAGATAATGGCTTTTATCTCATAATCTTGCTTTGTTGTTTTAATAAATGGTTCCCCTTCAATTTTTTTTCTAGTTCTCCAAGCGGCCTAGACAAGGATTCCCTCTATCCCCATTATTGTTTATATTAGTAATTGAAGGGCTTAGTATATTGATCACATTTGCCAAGGAGGAAGGTAGACTAAAAGGCATCAAAATTCATGTTGTTTAGTTTATCACTCATTTTTTTGTTGTTGATGATGTGATTATTTTTGGTAAAGGAACTGTTCTTGAATGGCCTATTATTTTGGAGATTATTACTCTATTTTGTGGTGCTACATGTATGGAGGTGAGCACTAATAAGTCAAGCTTTCTAAATAATGAATTGGATGATTGCATTCTTGATCAGATAGTTACAATATTTCCATATAAATTAGATGACCTAACATGGGCATGAAATACCTTGGTTAGCATCTCAAAGCTAACACTTATAAGATATCAACTTGACTATGGATGGTAAGAAAAATCAAGAAATGGACTGGGCCATGAAGTCTTAGATATCTTCCTTTGGGTGTATTAACATTGATCAAATCAATTTTGGTTGGGATACCAGTTTATTAGTTTTCTTTGGCCATAGTGCCACTTACTATTTTGAAGATGATTAGACATGAAACTTTCAAATTTCTCTTGTTTGGAGCTTCATAAAATGAAAAGATTCATATGGCTAGATGGGATAGATTATCCCTTCCCAATGCTATGGGAGGATGGGATATCAAAAAATTACATTAGTTCAACTTATCATTATGCTTGAAAAGCTCTTAGAGTACTGGAATGTGGAGTGACATTCTTAAATCCAAATATCTAAACAAAATTTCAATGGTTCAATGGGTGAGGAATCCAGTCAAATCTAAGTTAGTGATGTCTTCAATTTCTGGAATGGTTTTGTTTGGGCTCTCCCTTGGATCACTAGGTGGTTAACCTAGAAAATTCGTAATAGTAAACAAGTACTTGTTGGGGTAGACCTCTTCATTGGCGGGGAGGAAAATTTTGTTCTTTCTTAATTTCTTAGAGACTATCTTGCAGAATTTGGTTTTTGCACTCTGAATCAAATTAGAACATCTAAATGGTTGAGGCCTGCAAACTCATATTGGTTGTTGGATGAGGATTTGGGCCTTGGTGGGTACTCGGCTAAGGAATGGAATTCTTATATTGACTCTCCCTCTAAAGTAGGTATCAGATTAACTGATGAAGAAGTCAATCTGGTTTGGGCATGGAATAATGCATCTAGATAGGTAAATGCAAAATTTGTATATGAGGCTATTTCTCAAACAAATTATAAAGGCGAGACCAAATGGTGGCACAAGAGTCTTTGGAAATTGTACATTCCAATGAGAATTAAATCCTTTTATTGGCTTTGCTTGGGGAACTATGTCTTGACATGGGATAATTTGAATAAAAGAGGTTCGTGAAGACCTAGTTACTATTTTTTTGTGCAAAAAACATAGTGAATTTGCTTCACACCTATTTATCCATTGTACATTTTATAGAGAAACTTGGTTTGAAATTAGTATGGCTTTACATATTATTCGTGTTTGGGGTGTTGCCTCAATTGAAGAAAATGTTAGGGATTGGCCAAATACGATAAATCTCACCCTTCTTTTGTTTGATGGGGTATTTGGAACACTAGGAATAAGGTTAAATATTTGACAATAGGCCATTAGTTGTGGAGTCCTGCTACATTATAATGTTGGGGTTGTATAGGGTGTTCCAAACTAGGGAGAAGAAAAAAAAGCGTAGGCAGATATCTGAATTTCCCAGTGTTATTAATTTAGCTGTTGGCTTTTTCAATGGGGTTCCTCAGCAAGGAAGGTGTCAGTGTGGTATGTTATTAAAGATTAACGAGGATCACATCTTCAAACTTTGGATGAATGTTGGCCAGGGTACAAACTCTAACGGTAGTGCTCCTTGCTCTGTGGGGATTATTACATTTTGCTTCACTTACTAGTATTGGGTCTATTCATATCTTTGGAGAGTCAAAGGTCATTGCTAATTGGAAAAATGGCACATTGAACTTGTAGGTGCAATCCTTGATTCAGTGGATTGAATGTACAAGACTACTCAGTTCCTCCTTTTCAAATATTGTCATCAATCATGTTTATAGAGAGCATAATACCATTGTTGATGATCCTTCTAAGGATGCTTTAAAGGGCACTATGGGCAATCTTCATGTGGTTGAGTAGAATTTGGAGGGTACTATAGTATTTGAAGATTCATTTTTCGATTAACTGATGGATGTTGTATGGATCTATCCTATGTTGTTACATGATTGTTATTTGGTTGTTTATGTTAGTAGTATCATAAAATATATTTTGGTTACAATTTGTAACTATTGATGAGAAGCTTTGGTTTTCTTTTTTTCCAGTGAATCTTTGGATATGGACTCCTTTATGGTCCTCTTTGGCTACTAAGCAGTTTACATGATGTAGCACTAGATGCATAGATTTTGTTTTCTTTGATTCTAATGAATATCATGATATATATATATAGAATCAACAAAAATATGTGAGTTTTTTATATTCTATTTTGATTTATTATTTTAAAATTCTAATAATTTGAGTCAGGTTGAAATTAAGAAAAATATTTTCAAAAACCAAAATTTATAACTAATTTCACAAATATTTTAAAATTCTAATAAATTGGCTCATATTGAAATTTACCAAAAAAAAATTATAACCAAATTTACAAATTTTATAGAAATATTATTGTGTGAAAAGCTTAAATTGCTTAAAAAAAATGTGACCATCTTTAAAACTATTATTAAGAAATAATTAGACGGAAATTAAGTTTGTCAGTTTATTTTTTGCCAACAGCTAGTCATTTCACAAAACTGCTTGGTTGGCTATGTTTATCTAAGTTTATCATCCACTTTATTCAACAAAGACTAATGCAAAATCCTGATCATTTTAATTTTTGTTTAATAACCAACCATTTCCACAAAACTAAATGACTTGCTATGCTTAAGCTTATCCAAGTTCACCAAGTGGCCACTCTGATAGTATAAAATTGTCTAAATAAAATACTAAAATATGCCCACCAAGAGAACAAGTAGGGACGTTGTATTTAATGCAGGTGGGCAGCTGTGGGGTCGAGAGTTGAAGAATCTGGTTGACGTTGATGAAGTGGATCCTGAGCGGGCTGAACTCCAGTGGCGGATCCCTGCAGATTAGTCACAGCTTTATCATAGTTAATGAATCCCATCATCCAGAAATCGTGACCGTCCACCGTCACGATCTGAATATACTTTTCAGCGGGATTCTCTTTGTTCGTAGACGGATTCACAACCTGCACACTCGCCAACGGGATCGCAACCTGCTGTCATTATCATCAGTATTTCAGTTTCCGCCAATGCCAATTTTGCATACAAAAAGATTCAAGAATGTGGCCATAATGACTCACCCTGTAGAAACTCCAGAACTGCTCTCCGGAGGAAGTGGTGAACGACAAGGGCCTATCGCTGCAGAAAGCGATCTTCACGGTGGAGATGTACAGAGTTCCTGCAACGGGGCCGGTGGTAGTCGACAGATAACAGGCGTACGTTTTTCGTAACTTCTCCTCTGGAGAGACGGAAAACGCCTGTCGAAATAGAGCTTCAAAGCCTCCCTTCGTTAGGGCTTTGGCACCCAAGGTCAGCTTCCCCCACGCCGCATCCGACATGCTGTTCCCAGTTTTCACTGAATTAAACAGAATCCGTCAATTCAAAACGCAACGCAGGTAGTTAAAATCTTTTATTTGGAAAGGCCAAACTAGCACAGCTACAAGTTAGCTTGTCCGTGAATATCTATGAGTTATTTATGCATCGCTACCAGTTATCCATTCATCAGCTACCAGTTATCTATTCATCACCAGTTATCTATTCATCAGCTACCACTTGTCTCATCCTGGTCTCAAATAAAAATATCTATAATCTAAAAATAACTAGTCGCTAAGTGATAAATGGATAACTGATAGCAATATATTAATAAAAAAATGTCAAATAAAAAAAATGAATATAAAAAAGATAAATAGATAACTCACAGAGGAACCCTTTTAATTAGAAGAATATGAAAAATAAAGTAAAATTCTAATCTATCTTCCATTCCAAACTATCTTTTAATCATTTGATGTTCATCTGTTTCATCAAGCCACAAACTATGTGGATGTACTAGGACAACCATGAAATGAATCTACATAACAAGATAAAACAACCATAAAATGAATTTACATTATATACTTGTTACACTTCAATTAAATTCAATTAAATTTTGTTGATTCGCTCAAAAAAATTCAAAATATAAAATAATATCTACACACCTATCAATATAATTATACTTACGATTGATCAATATAATTATACTTACGATTGATCCAAAACTCTGATGCTAAATTCTCTGCCTTCTTGGTCCATTTCTTGAAGCAGTGCAGCACTGAGTTCATGGGGCCTGTACACAGACAAACTAATCAGATAAAAAAATCGAAAATTCTTTGTCGATCAAAGTTTTTTTTGTAATGCGAGCCTACATTTTGAATGTTGTACTGGAGATGGTTGCACAATATACGAGCTAGGGATGGGGTGTTCTGCTGTGGACGTCCACGTGGCAGCCTCTTGGTTCTGAGGATGGGCGGAGGGGGCCGCTGGAGCGCCCATAACTTTGGTGCCCCATTTTTGCGTAGCCTTCTCTGAGGAAACTGAATCTCTATTCAGCGTCTCTGGGGCAATCGAACCCTTGGCATTCAGCTGCGGATAAACGCTCGGCTGAGTCGCTCCGGCGGCTGTAGCGGCCTTTTCTGTGTAATCGGATTGAAGAAGGTGCTGCATTTGGTCGTCTTCTTTACCCATTCTTCAGAGAAAATCCAAAATCCGGGGAACAATGAGCAAGTCAATCTATGTTGATCGGGGTATATGAAGAGAAGTAGACTTAAGATTGCGGCTTTATACGACTAATTGCTTGCAACGGAAGACACAGGAGAGCGTTAACGTGGATCGACCGCTTAACGTCACAGACTCTTCCTTTGCACGCGTATAGCCGGACGCGTGCGGGAATTATTTTGACGTTGTTCGATGTTAACAAATCGCGATGACAGATGCTTACGAGGATATGTTAAAAATTGAAATAAATCGTTTTAAGAATTCTATTCGGCATAATGTCGAAATTTTCATTCATATTTAATTTTAGGCTTTTTAAAAAAGCTTATAATATTTAAGCTTACTTATGCGTAATTACATCATTAACTTATTTTTGTAAGACTTATGAAAACGATCTACCAAATAATTAGAATTAGTTTATTAAAATTGTTAATGATTTAAAATAAGTTATAATAATAGTTATTTGAGAAAATATTATGATATCATTTAATCTTTCATGGCGACGGCCACGTTTTTATTATTTTTTTATGTGGTAGAGTGATTTAAAATTTTTGGAGCTTATAACTCTTCTCAGATATAGTATGCAAAATTTTGGAGTGGTTGAATTTATGGGATATTTTTTATACATATATATATAAGTTTTTATGTTTTTAATGTTTGTCAAAGTTACCATGGCAGTATGCATAGTATATTTATAAGTGGGTGATTATTACTATATTATTTATTTAAAAATTATAAAAATTAAAAGTTGTTTTAATTGAGTGATTAATTATGTTTATATATATATATATGAAATTATGAAGTGGTTGAATGTATTTTATTGTAAAACTATCAAGTGGTTGAATTTATTTTTATATTATAATGATGATGATTTAAATTTTGTTTTTGTTAGACTTTTAGTTTGTTATATACAAGATTAGGAAGATTAGTATTGTAATAAATCTTTTGAAATTTGGATATGATATGGGTATATACATACAATCTAAAAGAAAGCGTTTTTTTATCTTTAATCTTCTTAGTCTCATAAAGATGACAAATTCTACATTTTAGCCATTATCCAAAATCGTTCTTTAGGAGGGAGATTGTGAGAGTTGGTTCTTATTTTAGGAATGCCCATTCTCTTCTTTAAGCTAGTTAAAATAAAAAGATACTTTTACTCTTCTATATTAGGTTTGATTACTTCCTAATTCTTATCCTTTAAATCTTAATCACACAATGAATTCTCCTTAGATATAGATGTAATATTTTTTTTTAATATTATCACTATTATGGATCCTGACCTCTTTCTTGATTCTCCAATCATTTAGCTAAGACTTTGCATCTTTATGCCAACCTTGCTTGAGTTGTAGGTGATTTTGACTCGAGTTTAAAGCAATGTTAGGAAGCTTCTTATCTTCCATGTTATTAATCTGGTTCTTCTACATTAGGTAATTAATCATAGGCATGCTTTAAATGGGGGTGAGACTCACTTGTATGACAAAGTATAGGCCATGGTGCATTTCCTTTGATTTTGAGATTATAAGTTATAAAACAACTTTGGAGTTGCTTTGTCTTTCTCCATGATTTTCTACAAACGTTGCAACCCCAAACTTCACAGCCATATAAGATAACATGAGCAAAGAGAGCCTCAAAAAAGAGTTTATCACAAAGCCAAAGTTCCATTGATTTACAATTGTTTTCAAGTCCATGCTAAGCTTTCCACCCTCCATTAATCAGTTTATCAATGTTATACTTCCAGTTAAGCTAGTGATGAATATGGACTCCAAGATATTTGTATGAAGTCACTTCCTTCTAGTTGTTGTGTCTTACTACATGAAATTAACATAAGTGATCTTTTTGGATTTGATTATCATAACCTTTGTTTTGTCAATACTAAATTATCATATACACATATTGGAGCAAACATCCTTGAGAATATTTAGTTTTTTGTCAAGATCATAAGGACTCCTCACCATGAGAACAATATCATTAATGTAATGAAGAATAATGATTACTATATATATGGCGTTCTTAACCCTGAAATTTAAAACAGTGATTAAGATATACAGAGATTAATGATAAAATAAGCTAGAAATTACTTAATACAAAATAACCAAATACAAGGCAATGTGAAAGAGAGACGCCCTTGTATTATGATAATCAATTCAGGAAGCAATTTTCACTCGTCTCTAAAGGTCGGGAACCTTTCACTTGAATAGAACTCTAATACAACAATTATTGATCCATAGCCTTCTAGATCTTTAAATAGGATTTTAATATCCCAAAACCCTAACTACTTGACATGGTCCAATAATTAACAAGTACCAAATACCTAGTGGGCCTTAAATAATAGAGATATTATTTTACATTAATTAATTGTTCACTACTAACTACTCCACCTTATTCAAAAGAGATGGTCGCACACGTTACTTGACTAATTCCTTGTTGACACCTGGAAACTCCTTGTGTCAATAGTAGGGGTTCTCCCAATAGGAAATCTCAATTATACTTTGAATTGTTTGGAGTGGGGAACCCATCCAAATTATGGCACGACTACCATTCATTGGTTAGATATTTTAGCATTTGTGGCCTGATCCACCATTTAGGGTTTTATTTTGGGGAATGAAATGCAATATGCCCTAGTCTATGATGCAGTCTTATAAGATTATCCTAACCTATCTTAGTGAGGAGAAAAAGTAAATGAAATGAGCAGTAAGTAAAGTTAAGATACATTCGCTAGCATATAGCCACATTATAACATCAAATGTATAATAGCTACAAAATGAGATTAAATACCAAAATAATTACAACATAAACACATTTTGCATTTACAACTTGTAGAAAGCAAAGACACTATGAGATTACATATACAGTAAAAAGTAATGAACCCTGAGAATAGTCCAACCGGTAAACAAAACAACCTTGCTGCATATGAGCAACAGATGAAAAGGAAATCAATTCCACAACATCCATCCACATAACAGACACAATCTCCATGCTAAAACTTGAGTCCAAAAGCTATTCATCTCATAAATAGTTCTTACAAAGAGTGAGTAGAAAAAGCTCCCCTGCCAAAAGTCTATTTTCCCTCCTTTCACCTTTATTTTATAATTTAAAAAATAACCTCCAAGCGATTGTTTGAATTCCCAAAGGTAATTATAACCTTTGGCATTTTTATGCACATGTCACTTACATACTTACACTTTTCTCCAAAAGATACAAAAAGTAAAATTTAAATTATACAATTAATAAGGGGCATTCCCTTCAAACTTAATGAACTCATCCCATAGTTCACAATCATAAGATATAACATTTAATTGCTTGGGTTCTAACAAACGTACCGAAGCTTCAAGAAGAATAATTTTTTCAGCCAACATAGTCAATCTTTTGGTAATTGAGTTGTGCCATGTTGTCATAAATTGGATTCTTAATGTCGGTGCCCCAATATGTTCTTGTAGAGCTTGTTTGGTGACTTGTGTAGTGCTTTTGATAGCTCCCAAGTCGTCATCCCTGATTGTCCATAGCTCCACCAATCGTTGTTTTTTAGGGATGGGTTCTTCAAAATTTCCTAGTGAGGTAAGTGACACCTTTCAAACACTCTTTCTATGGACTAGTGCACATTCGGGTATTTTTTTAGTGACGTTGTGACCTCCTTCTGTAATGGTACCCTTTCCTTCTGACAATTATCTAAGGTGGCATTCCCACAAGGCTTAGAGCAATTGGTAATCAGTAATTGAGATGAGAATTTGTAAATGGAAGGTCACAAGTTCAAAACTGATGTAGGTACTTACTTGCAAGTTATTTTTATCTAAGGCCGCATAGTCAAGCTGCATCTCTTCTATTCTCCTCCTGCGAAAATCAAATGGGATATCTGTGTTCTACTTATGCCACGTTTCCACACCTTTTAGCTTTCCTTTGACATCCATAATCTTGTGGTCACTTCTTTGGGATGCCTCTAACACTTCCTTACGCTTGGTTGTGATATTTTGCGCTTCATACAATTGTTTTGTAATTAAATCCTATGCGGGAAATAACTCTTCTTGTAATGCAATTGCATAGGTGTGTAATTGTGCCAAGTTCCACCTCTCTTCGCTAGAAGCATCTACTTCTATTCTTAGTGAATCCTTATCATGTTGGAGTGTCTTTACCTGAGCTTCCATGGTGGCCTTCTTTGCTGCTAGGTCATCAACTCGGGTTGTTAGTGCATCCTTTAATGTTTGTAGGTCATGGGACACGACTTATAATTTCCTTTTCTTGACCTTAAGGCATCATGGTCATGTCTTATCTCAACTCTCTCTCTCTCTCTCTTCTAGCCTCCAGGAGGAGGTCTTCGAAAGTGCCAATCTTTTGCTTATCTTGTTTGAGGTCCTAGGACATATTTTGAATATTCTCTTGGTTATCCATGGCAGCAACCATATTAACAAAAGCTATAAATTTTGGTGCCTTATCAGTCCATGTGAATAATGGAACCCCTTGAGTAGTATGATCTCTAGAAGTGATGAAAGTTTCAGTCTCTTCTATGTTGTTTTGATGATTGGTTTCTTTTTAGGATAAAATATTAAGGTATCCAGTCGGGCTTCATCATTCTCTTTGGATGGTGTGTATGCGTTGATTCCCATCTCTTTAAGGGGAAAGTGTCCTCCGGTGAGTGGGATGTTAGTGGTAACTTAGTGGGTGTTTCAATATCCATGTCTTAAGGACCTCTATCATGTACCTTCACAGTATATCCTTGTTCTTGTTCTGCAACAGCCTTTTGAGTTTCCTCAATTTTATTTTGAAGTTACACTTATAGGATTTTATCCTCTCCTTTTTGGGATTCTACTTGTTCTTTGAGAAACTCTTCTTTCCTACACTTTCCTTCCTCTTCTTTCCTTTACTGCTCTTAAGCTCCCCTTTTTTCTTGCTCTTCAACCTTCAATTTTATGAAGATTTGTTCGACCATAATTCCTTCTTAGCATTGTTCAAGGTGTGTACTACCCCATTGATGAAGATTTGTCTCACAATTTCCTTGAGAACCATGTATCTAGTAACATACCTAGGGAAGATGTGAGGGGCCTTAGATCCTCCATGAATAAATAGATTGGACCCTTCCTTAATTAGGTAGTTTTCCCCCAACTGAGTTACTATATTGATGGCATTGTCAGATACGCTATTATATGACTTCCTATAGGTAATCTTGTACAAAGGAATAATGAATTCTTTGCAAATTTGCTTATAATAGCCAACATGCTTTTGTGCCCACAATGCTTAGTAGCACACATGTATAAGTGTTTCTTCAGGATTCGATTGACATCCCATGCCTAGGAAATCATGGAGGATCCAAATTGTATCAAGTATATATGAAGACATATGGAATTTAGATTTGTGCACAAGAATACCATCTTGCACCTTCCTGATTGCATCTTTCATGTTTGTAAAAATAATGGTTCCCTAGTTGAACCTTGTGGCATGCATAGTGGCATGATATAACAATGGAGTCCATTGGTTATTGAAATTTGATGTGCTTGTAGTCCCATATAATCTACACAAAAGAGCTACTACTAATATATAATGTTGCTTTAGCATTTTTGTCTCATACTCACCACTTTCCCTTTGCTGAAACTGCTTCCCGGGAATCCATGCTTGCTTAATATAGTTTATGTAGTTGAGTTTCAAGTCTTCAACCCACTCAAGTGTCATGTTAACCTTAGCTATAGGGAGCTTATAGGCCTTCTTCAAATGTGCTAGTTAAAAGGAATCAATACCTTTGCCTACAACATTCCTCAGGATGCATGATGTGGCATCGATATAGGGTATAACCCAACTTATTACTTCCATGCAGGGGAAAATATCGACTCTTTCTACTGCTTTTATGAAGTCTTGATTGCTTGATATTTTGATTCATCAAGATTTATTCCATGTTGGCTGACTGATATTATTCATTTATGAAAAAAATGGTATATCTCCCCTGTTGATATTTTCCATGGTTTCAACATCAGGAGAACATTTTGCATATCATTCTCCCATATTGGTCGAGTGAATTGACCAATAGTTGGTAT
Source organism: Pseudotsuga menziesii (assembly GCA_001517045.1). NCBI lineage: Eukaryota > Viridiplantae > Streptophyta > Pinopsida > Pinales > Pinaceae > Pseudotsuga > Pseudotsuga menziesii. The sequence goes on along the minus strand of LPNX010824924.1, from coordinate 4,710 downwards.
AGAATGGTCCCTTCGTAGCCGTCTGATATAGTCATGTGAATTTACTATATGTATCTTGTGGTTTGAATGCTTATTCTATATCTTGTCATGTAAAGTGCCTTGAGTGATAGGAGGCTGTAGGTCACAACATAATCCATGTGGGAGGGATTTGTGAAGAAGTGATCCATTCTAGTAGAATCAGTTGACTTGTCTATGTGACAAGGGATTCATCCCTGGTAGTGAGAAACAGTCTAATCTAATGTTGTATTTGACACTAGCTCTAAGAAGTGTTCGAGACTTCTTAGAGTGTGGCCAAATCTACATTATAGATATACATGAGAGAATGATATCTACATGTGACGAGACAACAAAAAAGAGATTTTTTCTATGATGAAGAAATATGCAAATAAGTCAAGACAATTCATTGAATAAGCCCCAAAGATAGTGGAAATCCAAGAAGAGCACAACAATGGACAAGAAAACCTATAAAGAAATGGAGAGACCCATTCTATAGGCTTCTTATCACGCATGAGCTTAGCTTCGCTTGGGTACAGACCCCTTACGATGGAGGAAATAAATAATGGATGTGGAGTACTATAAGATTAGGCTATTTCTCTGAGCGAGGGGGCAAAGTTTGAATTTTTTATCATATAAGCCTCTATATGGTTTAATTAGATTGAAATAGGGTGGGAGGTTTCAGTTGAAATTAAGGGTTTTTTTCCCAAGTTCATGATATAACTATGAATCACATGGGAAACCATGCCCTAGGGTTTAGTGGGCTTCTCTTCTCATATAAGGTCCAAAAGAGAGACCTCACTCTCCCAAAACCCAATAAATTGAGCACCAATCAAGGGGTTAAAACCATTGACTCAAATGAGGCCAATCAACTGTCACTAACCATAATTTTGGCTCAAACACCAATTCGAGCAAGGCATGTGTATTTACTTATACTTTAGATGACATGTGTAGCTAGTGAGTGGTGGTTGGTACTTGTCCTTTGTTTGTTTCCTCTAGGTGGCTCATGCGCGAGGGCGAGTTTCTTGCAATGGAAGCAGTGTAAGAAAGATCTCGAATTGGGTATGAATACTATTTATAGTACAAAAGGACCTTTCCCCATTTTTAACCTTTAGAAAACACGACGCTCGAACGAGAGGTTAAATAGTGATTCAAGACACTTTTAAAACAAGTCTTATCGCAATGGGTGAGTTACGCCACAACGTTGAGCCTAAAAACCCTGATACTTTTCATTGTTGCGGTGAGACTCAATACATTTTGACACCCTTTCAATGAGTTCGGTTGAATTGGGCGACACCACAAGAAGAATTAGGCGAGAAGGTCGTTGTGGTAGCGAGTTTGGGATGTGTTCACATGATCACGTGATACACTTTAGGGAAACATATGACACTGCGGTGAAGTTGAATGAGTTCACCGAGACTATTGCAGGATTGAGAGAACTCACCGATGTTGTGACGGATTGGAATTTGGAATGAACTCAACAATGTTGCGGTGGACTGGGATCAACTCATTGCCATTTCAAAAGCACCAAAACATGAGAGATTTGGGAAAACTTTAAGTGTTCTTTCCCTAGAGAACTCAAGTCTTAAGAAAATACTAGCCCATATTGAGGGAAAACAAAAAATTTCTCAAAGTAAGAAAATTCAACGAGGGGCCTCATCATTTCCCATAATAAATAATCGGTAAGATGGTTGCGGGTGCATTAATTGGTGACAGGATGGGAGAACCTTAGATCTCTTAAAAGAAACAATTTTGTCCCTTAGCCTCTAATAACTTAACTGATATATGTGGGTCCCACTACCCATTCCAAAGTGACCTCCTAGTCTAGGAGTTGTAGTATAATTCATTTGTCTTTCATGCCTAGATGATCTTGGCTAAAGCTTGAGAAAGAGTATCGAGAAAATCTAGTGTCATTAGGAAGGTGATACTCAAATATAGCTCAAGTTAGAATTTCATGGCTACTCCCCCAAAGCCAAATTATGGAGTTCATTTTCCAGACTAAATTTCTCAATGCATACTCGAGGCATGACACCATAGGGTAAGCAACAAAGTTAGACAAGCGAAAATGTGTGTTACTCACCTCTTACACTACATACATATGTCTGTTTCTAGCAGTAATCCATAGCCTCGATAGAGTTTCCTCTTTCACTTGTTTTACAAATGAGTCCTCTTTTCCATTCTAATATATGTGTTTTCATTATATATGAAAACTATTTGTCCTTTTAGAGAATTTCTTCTTAGTTGTGCTTTTAGATAGGGGAGTTGACTCAGTAATCCTTTTGGAGGCATGGTACAACATATGGGGTCACTTTTATTTTCTATGCAATGTTGGGTCTTGATTTCTTCCCGTGGGTCAAACTCTGGTAAAACATTAAAATATATAGCCAATTATGTGTTAAGGTGGTTGGAGCTCTAGGAGAGTAACTAGGAAACCTTCCTCAAGCACATTCGGGTTGAAATTTTAAATGAAATTGTGTTGTTAACATGATGTACATGATACCTCTTTAGTGATTGAAACACATTTTTCTATTGATAGATGGGATAAGATCCTTTCGATTAATAGTGATAGAAAATGCATCCTCAACTCCTCGTCCTAAGAGGGCACTCTAGGCATCAAAATGTTCCCCACAGGCTATGAAAAATGTCAATAGGCTGAAGAATATTTAGGAGCTATTACAAAATGAGATCAAACGTTTTCCCAATATACACTCTAACTGTTGGAATCAACTTTATTGAAAAAAATGAAACAAGGGTATATAAGTCAAAACAAAAGCAATAAACTGGTGTAAATAAAGACAACAAGGGAGAAATACTTTATTTATGTTCAATATTGATTTTCCCCATTATGTCAAGTAAAGTATTGTTTTAATGCTTGACCATTCATAGGGAGAGAGACAATCTCCCCTTCTAAGTATTGCAATTTGTATGTACTAGGGCCAAGCTTCTCATCAATAATATAGGGACCAAGCCATAGTTGTTGGAAATTTGTATGTTTCCCCTTTTATTCACGAGGCTTGTCCCATTTCAGGACCACATATCCTATTTCAAATTCCTTTTTCTTTGCTTGATTGATATCAAACTACTTCTTCAATATTCGTTGATGGGTGGAAAACTTTTTTCTAGCATTCTCTCTCTCCTCTTCAAATCTTAACAAACTATTGATTCATCCTTGGATGGTATAACTATTAGACCCTCTTGAATCTTGTCCCAATTATAGGGAAGGAAAGATTATGTTGCCGGGTGGGGGGGGGGTGAATTCTTTTCCATATACCATGGTAAAGGGTGACAGTCCTAAGGCGTTCTTTGGTGTGACCCTATGAGCTCGTAGAGCATTTGGGAGAGTTTTATTTCAAATCCTCTGATTTTAAATTACTATTTTCTTTAGGATCCTAATTATATTCTTGTTTGTTGATTCCGTTAACCCATTCCCTTGAGGATAATAATTGGAAGAGTAGTGAAGTTTAATTCTTTTTTGCAAGGAAATTTTGTTAAGTTTTAATGAGGAAAAATATGAAGCATTATCAAATACCATAGAAATTGGAACCCCAAACCCCGTTATGATGACCTCTTCCAAAAATTTGATGACCGCTTCGTCATTGACATTGAGAATAGGTATTGATTATTTCCATTGCATGAAATAGTTTGTGGCAGTGAGGATGTAATGATGTTGTTTTGAATAATTGGGGTTGACTTTACTTATGACATCAAATCCCCACTTCTCAAATGGTTCAATAATCACCACCGACTACAAAGATATAACTCATTTCTTCCCTCTTCCAATGCTCTTTTGAAAAATAACACACTTTTGAGCATACACATGTGAATCCTCACATAAATTCAACTACTAGTGACCTGCTAATTTGAGTATTTATGGGCAAAAAATTCTCTAGCGTAATGTCCTCCAGAAGGTCCATCATTTAGTTCAACCATAACTTTATTCGAATTTTGTTGGTTTTATCTTATGACTAAGAGGAGGGGGGGTGAATCAATAGTAATGTAGATAAGTATATTATTTATATTAAACAAATTTTCACCAATTAAGACTTTTGAGCAACAAAATAGCAAATACAACAATGCACCAATTTCAGAGAATAATTGTATATCTATAAATATGTATAATTACATCCGTGGGAGATTGCAATTTCCAAACATGAGCACCCACTCATTTCAGGTGTTGGGTCCTCAAGTACAATATGTGAGTTTATGGCACCGACCTACAACAACTTCAATTTGCATGAACACCGACTAACGAACTTCAGGCATCGAACTGAATAGATATCAATATGACTGCATAAACTGCGACTTGTGGCATACAAGATTTGACCTATGACAACTGCGCTCTCCAATTTGTGAAAGCACCAACTTCTAAATTGTATTCTACAACACCGATTGGAAGGAGGCTCCAATCCCCTAGTTTTTATTTGCTCCAACATATAGGATTCTACAACACCCCAATCATATTTACCAGCTGCAATTAGAAGGAGGATCCAACCCCCTTAGGTTTTATCTGCACCAAAAAAGGGATGTTGCAACACCTTGATTGTATTTTCCAGAACCAACTGGAAGGAGGCTACAACACCCTATTCCTTTCCCCATCCAACCTCCTGTTGAGGCCTGGAAAATCGCAGGCGGCAACAGTAAAGGATTATCCCCAATCAGCGTTCCCAACTAGCCCGCTGACTGTTTGGTATAGGGAATCCGTCCGGTTTGCGGTCC
>LPNX010824917.1:140646-150772 GCA_001517045.1 Pseudotsuga menziesii | reverse complement strand
ACTGCTTCTATGCTGCTGCAGCAACATCCAGAGCCCAGAGATCGCCGTAGCTTCAAACTCTGGTTCTCAGACAAGGGGGCGAGAAAAGAAACCCTAATAAATAGTAAGTGGCATATAGATCACAGTAATCTTCAAAAAGGCTGCACACAGTCACACGGAGTAAATTCTATTCAATACGCAATCTCCACAGCTCATTAATGAACACAGCACAGTCTTCACGGCTTCAATAATAATGGCATGCTGGCAAGAGATTATATGGTATGCAACGACTGGAACAATGTGCTGACATTGTTAACCCAGAAGATTATAAGTAGGTCGCGTGTACCCCTTTCTCCTTCTCTCTTTACTCGTTTCAATCACGTTAAGCAGTTGGATCTCTCTCAAGTCATATTGGATGGTGAAAATTTCAAGATGCAGCAGTGCCTTCACGCAGAACGCAGTCTCTCGCCTCTCTCACCCCACCAGTCTATTCATTTATTAAAGGTACGGAATTCAAAGTTATCTCTAATCGCTCTCTTCCTCTTCAAGGAAAGAGCTCTCCACCACAATGATGCTACTCTGCTCCCTTACAAAGTAACCGGCATTTAAACAAGAAAGTTCATACAAACGAACTAGTTCTAAGATACAAGATGGTCAAGCACGCAGCAGCTCTTTCTCAGCCTTTCAAACTACACATGCAGAATAATCACCAGGGTCACGCAGCAGTCATAACTAAAACTCACAGCTTCAACACAGCAAACACTCAACCAAGAAGGAATTCACAGCAATTCCAAAATCACAGCAGTCAACAGAAAATTAGGGTTCGCAGCTCACAGAAATGGCATCAACAGAAAATTAGGGTTTGCAGCACACAAACTCAATTATGAAGCAGACAATGCATGCGACTCGATTGGCAGACCGATGGAGCAGTCTGGCAATGGACTGGCAAGCAGAATGCCAGGAATGGGCAGAAATGCAGCAGGAGTTATGGCAGACAGCCCTGCTCTAATACCACTTGTTGGTAATAACTCCCGATTCCAATTAATTATTCAAATGCAAATGCCTATATTTATACATTTCATGAGGCGGTTGATTACCAGCCTTTTCGCCTTCCTATCTATTCATATTCCTATTATTTATTTACAATAATCCTGACGGATTATTCTAACACTGTTACATAGAATTAAGTGTTAAATTCGAACTGTTCTATGTCGGTATCAACTATGCCTGCGCTAGGTTGTCTTAGGATATGTTTATAGCGTTTAGCTCCTTTCTACTCAGGTTTACCTTAAAAATCCTAAAAATGATTATCCATGCGGTGTGTATGGATTGTAATTCTCTAAGGGTTTGATTTCTGAAGTCTTCCTCATTCCTGTCGTCTTTCGTCTACAACTCCACGCTAATTGATCTATGGAGTGACACTAGATTATGCCAGTAAACAATCTGTAATCAAACGTGAGCTTTTGCTGCCGTGTTTTGAATTGCTGTTATGAGAAGTGTGTTTCACCTGTGTGTTATGAGGAATACGGATAACCTATGTGTTTTGAAAACATGTTTTATTTTGGTATGATGACAGAGCTATTATTGCCATTAATCTGGTAATTCCTCTTGATGAGATTTATGTATATAGTTCTGGATACCTCTGCTGCCAGCATTTGTATAAAATATAGACTCTGTGCGTTTCATCAGCAAATGAGTAACTGATGCAAGTCTACTTGATCTGTCAAGAGATGGATTCTCTCTTTGCCTGCATAGGAGTCTACGATTTTCTGTTATCATCTGGATATATCCTTTCCTTTATTTCTACAGTGTTGTAAGGAGTAGACTGCGGTGATCCATAACCTCCCACGTCATCAGATCGTTGGTTTTCCTTTTCTTACTACGCCTACATTTTTTAAACGTGCTCAGTAGTATCTCTTGCCAATGCTGTAGGGAGCAAGCTACGTTTCCCTTGTTTGATTGGTAAGCCTGGCGACTATATCCCCCAGGCCTGGCGATTGCTAGAAACTGGCAATTTCACTCCTAGCCTGCGATTTCAGTATATGCTGATGATAATGCCTCCCATTTTTTATTTAGACAATCAGGGGCGGTGTATTTTTAAATGACTGCATTGTAGATCAGAGAATGACACCTCCATTTGCTAGTGGCATGCATTTGCAGGTACAACGTTTGTGTTAAAAAAAAAAACTGAGTAACTCTTATATTGCTATACTTTGCATGGGCTGAGTTTTTGAGAGTCTGGAGTTTCGTAGTATGTCCACTTCCACGATTGTGTGGCAGTTGATTTTGTGCTTATTGTGGTTGAAGTTGTGTTTATCATGTTGATTTCTACAATTGTGTGGCGGTTGGATTTGTGTTTATTGTGTCCTTTGCGGCGTTGGGTTGGTGGCTGTAATTGCCAAAAGAAAAGAAAACACAGTTCGTTTGTTGCTATTGCATAAAATAATGGTTTGGTAATGAAGATTTGTCTTTTAGGGATATTCAAACATAGCATGGATACATGGTGTAAAAGCCTCGATTGAATAAATTTAATGAAGGAACAACCCGTAACATTTTTCCGACCTGTACATTTAACAGATAGAACACTTCAGCTATGTGATTATCTTTTCATTTTGAAGTTGACCAGCACATGGAACTTCTATGGTTATAAATTTATTTATGACAGCTCTTAGCATGTCAACATTCAGGGTACTACGGGCCTGATGGTTATAGGCTATGATACAAAGCCATGGGAATAACCAAGAGAAATGTGGCAACAGGGATGTCGCAGTTTGTAACTCTTTTATCAAATGAATAATGCATGGCATGAAGGTTTGGTGGACATAGCCCAGGGATTGGGTGAACCACGTACATTGGTCTCATTTTCATGTGTCCTTGATGTATACTTTCTTCTTGTGATTCTTGAAGAGTACTTTCTCTTGTACCATGACGTGCTTATTCTATGTTTTATCTCATGTACTATGGCTATGTGTAACTACTTGAGTTTGATTTTTATGATGGCTTAAATTGTTGAATGAAGAGTCCAAAGAAGACACCATTTGGAAGGATAGGGAACACCAATTCATTGTTTCAGTACACTTTGGTTCTGAATTAGCAAAATATGCATATGTTACAAAAGGTATGGGTAATTGTATAAAGAGATGTTAAAGATAATGTCACACTTCATGGTTATTAACTTTCGAATAGCATTTTGTAAGGAGCCTAATTTACCCCATGTTCACTAACGACTTCTTTCAGGTTCTGGGTGATGTTACATGTATGCATAGTAAGTCATTTTTCCTAGGACACTATGGTGGCCACATATTGTGAGTTACATTAAAAGAATTTTTAAATATTTGTCTTATAATGTACATGGTTTGATCTTTACTTTACGAAATCTCTTGTAAAGTTCTGCTAATAGGTTGGACTCCTTTGTCTAATAAGGAAACAACTTCTTTACCCCTTTTCCGCACTTGATGGCATGAAGGTATTAGAGGGATATTACATATGGTATCAGAGCAAAGTTGAAACGCTCGGACCTGATGGACTCATCGACATGCAGGTATGTTGTAAACTATGTGATTTAACTATGTGATAGTATAATGCAAGGAAATATTGCTGAACTTTCTGCACGGCTTCTGAGAATTATGTGTAATGCATGAAGTAAGTTGCATGAACTGAAAGGCTATTTTAGGCTTGCCACAAGGTATACTTATGTTGTCTTACTTACGCCTATATAAGTGGGGTACAAGTTGAAATTGTGTTTAATAAGATTGGTTGCATCATATTAACGCATCACGAAGAGATATTGAAGAGGAAGTCAAGCCTTTGTAAGTTACACAAGTATGCTTTGTCACAGTCAAATAGGAACTTGTTATCATCTAATTGCTTTGCAACTTATTTTGGGCAAGAATGTGTGAACAAACAATGCAGGTTCGCATGGTTGCAAGAAGCAGCAGCACTTGAGCACGAGGGGCAAAGTTGAAATCCTTGGTAGGAATAATATCACTTGGAGTCTATATGATTCCCTACTTATTATAAAAAGGTTACCAAGACGATAACATTTGATTAGTTATTTTGAAATTTGGAAAAAACCATAGCTTCAATGCTTTGTCATGTAAGAATAGAAAATTTTGATAATTTTGTTATAGTAGCTAACTATAGAATCTTTTGGGATGATCTATATATGCATCAAGTTATGCATAATGTAAGTCACTCAGGTCTAGAGGGCTCAGGTAGAAATAATTTGATGATAAGCTATGAGGCATGGGGAATGTCAAGCTACCACATGGATACGGTATTGAGCAAGTAGGCGTGAAACTTCAAGTACGGTTAGAGATATGGAAGTTGTGTTTGAGGAGGAGCTTCCTCGGCTCTGGAGGAAAGAACATGTCAAGTAGATATTATGATATTTTTATGGTTGAAATGACATTTCATGTATGTTATGATAACTCACAGAGCATTGGGATTTTGCAGGTGGTGAATTGTGGAAGTCCTAGTTGGACCACAACAAAGAAAAAAAAATCAAATGTAAGTTAATTAGATTACCCATGGAATTTGGCTAGAGTATAGCCAAGGTGAAATGGTAAAGTATCTTGTGCTTAGAAAGATAATGCTTCTCGTATATTGCACTAAATGTAGAGACTTGTATTGGATGAACAAGAAGATCAGCAGACCTAACATAAGTGGTTAAGGTGTGAACAGTGGCAGGTAGCCACTTAGAATTACTGATGTTATCATAATACAGATGTCCCTAGTTTGCCACACATAAGTGTGGTGTTCACTGTATTACCCAAACGATAGATGGGTAAAAATGTCTAAAGTTAATTCAGTTGATGAATGTTGCATAACGTTTTACATTGACACTGCAGGATATGCCAAGAACACTATCAGTCGGGAATTGACTGGTAGAGAAAGTATTCGCTGCCTTATAAAGGTTAAGGAATGCTGATTGCTGAATTTCGAGATTTTATAAAACCAATGCTTTAACTGTGGATTATGTGGTTTTATACTGACATTGCAAGCTTCACCATGTTGATGACGAGTGCTACATTCAGCATGCACTACAATATAAAAAAAATAAATCTGCGTGCATGAATAAGTTGCACTCAACTTGCGCAGAAATGTGTAAGGATTAATTCCTAGATAATTTACAAGGTTATATCACTCGTAAGTGATGATTAAGCTGCTGCAACTTATGGTTAATTAATAAAATTGTGAGTTTTGACAAATGTTTTGACTAACCGTATAGCCGACACACAAGTTGGGACAATGACGGTAAGAGTCATACGAAGCACCAAGGGGTGTGCATTATGATTGGTAAAAGGAAAATCTATACTAAAGAAAAGAAATTTTTTTTTGCATGTTGCGGGAGCACCATGGTGTTAGGCAAGTGATTGCCGCATGAGCACATCGGTGTTAGACATGTACGTCGCAGGAGCACAATGGTGTTAGGAAAGCGATTGCCGCGTGAGCACATTGGTGTTAGGCGCATGGTGTGGCAAGAAAAGACCTAGGCAAAAACTGGACATCTGGAAGACAGGACGCTGTCTGATGTCACTGAGGTGAAAACTTTTGACTGGGGGTCAAAAGGGAGAGTAACCTCAGGAATAAATGTAAGTCCACCCAAAAATTTAACTCCAAGGAGAGTTCAAAGGATAACAAAAAAGAAAGCTGTGATAGTAGTTTTCCAAGTCACTAAATGGTGACATGTCTTAAAACGTAAGTGTCAAAAGTATGAAGAAACTAAATTATGCTGAATTTTTGTGATGCATTGATGTTAATAGGATGCAGATCTAAAGTAGTGTTCAAGTTGGGAACATAATGCAGTCCTCATTCTTGTAAATGTTAAAGTATGCAAGATCTGACAAATAGTCTTCGTAAGTCTGACGGAAGAGAGGTTAAGAAACAAAATTGGGTTTTTCTCACAAGAATGTGAAAATAAGCCAAGGAGGCCAGCAAGGTTAGTAATGACAAACAAGTAACACCAAGGACGGTGTTCATTCTAGGGGGAAAGAATGTAAGATCCCCCTCCAACCTTAAAGAGCCAAGAGCGACTACGACTCATAAAAATAGAAAGGAATCATAATTGCATCCTAGAGCCGTGGAAAAACCCTCACCACACTGAGGTTACTCCCGCTACAAGTTAATCTAGGACACTCTAACATTATTATAAAGAACAATATATGTATGACGGGGATATACATTTGAGGTAGGTATTATTTATGGAACTTAGAATGCTACCTATAAATCATGGGACATCCCATGGTGAAACAAATCACATGCATATAAATATATTATATGTAGAACATTACATATATAATAACATGGAATATTATATATGGGAGATGTGTATATATATATATATGGGTAGAAACCATTAAGTTGCTTATAATCTCCAAGGGTATAACAAACCTCATACAGAAATTTGTGGAACCCTATATGCATAATAAATGCAGAATCATATATATGTTGGAAACATATACATTTGTGATACATATATTGTATGTTGACTATTACAACATTTCATGGTAATGTATTACCCACCTACATTGTAGTATGATGTTTCCAATGCTGAGTCGAACCTCTCACACACATGTGTATTGTAGGGAAAATGGTATATACATATAACTGGGGTTATATATAAACAAATATGTATATATGGTGTTACCTATGGAGACGAGCCTTGTACATTTACGTACCATTGTGGAACCATGTATATTAATCGAGAATGGAATAAATATGATTTGGAGTCATAGATATATGCATAAAGACAAGACCGCATACATGTATGTGGAATCATGTATAGTTATTATTGAAGAATAATATCTATATATATATATATTAGAGACATATAAATACATACTTGTGATATATATATCTATATTATATGTCAAAGCCAAATCTCTGCTGTTGGAATTACTCCAATGAAGATCGAGGAAATTGTTATAGAAAATAAATATAAACAAACTGATCGTTCCCCCAGGAAGTTAGGGATGTAGTGATCAGAAATGTGCACAACATAAGTATATATTTATAATAATGCCGAGCTTACGATGGGGTAGCCGTGCTGGATGATTTATATATTTAAGATGCAGACATGTGACCAACGGCCTCTTGTACGTTCATGTTTCTGGTTTATATTTCTCAGCGCCGGCTGTCATGCTGCTTCTCTGGGGATGGTATATGCGCTGGTAATTTTTCTGTAAGGTTATTTAAGTTTTCTAAATAAATTATAGACTGCTGCATTATTGAATGCATTTTGGGGGCACTGTCGGTATATAAGTATGGAGGCGTTAATTCCTCACCTTGACTGACATTAACGGTCAAAGAGACGGTAATTATGGAGGGTTTCTTCTCTGCCTTATTGATGCCCATTATGGGGCGTTACAAGAATTTGTAAGCATAAATCAGGGTAACGCTAGGGTTTTGGGGGGGATTTTACACTCTTCTACCCTGGACCTTTCCCCCATTTTTAGGTGGGGCGGTGTGTTTTCTCAGAAGGAGGAAATTGTTTTCAAGTGCTTCAACGTTTGGTGCAGTCAGTGGTGTGTTGTAGGCTATTAGAGTAAAGCCTGCGCTTAAAAGGATTTCCGTATTATATGTAAATGAGATACTGATGGGGGTCGGCATTTTTCGGGAATGGCTGACCTGCACCAAAACATAGTGGCAAAATATTCATGTCTTTGCTCCATTGTGTGATCCATGTTATCTTTTGGGGGGTTTTGGGCCTGGTAGATGACACCAATGTGCAAATAATGGACGGCTAAAAGCTGTTAGCTATTTGCATTTATTTCTTAAAATGTTCTATTGATCTCCTTGTGTGTTAGTGCTGGGAAATTTTGGGGAAGGACGTCCCCTTTCTTAGACATCCATCGGAGTATAGGAGTCCAGTGGTATGATTCGTTTGCACTGAAGGTAAGCTCACATACGTTATCTCATGGTAGAACTATTTTATCTCCATTTGTTTGCTAAATGAATTAAGGGAGCTTAGATTCACATATGAGATATATAGTATTTAACTGAGCTACTGATTCAGCTTATGGGATAATATTCGCGTTGAAAGATGCAGGATGGGTTGCGACTCCTCCTTATGGGACTTTTATGAATTGATGGATTGCTTTTGACTTAATCTCCCTCTGTATTAAGATATGTATGTGAGGGAATTTTTATTTCTGTTACATAGAATTAAGTGTTAAATTCGAACTGTTCTATGTCGGTATCAACTATGCCTGCGCTGGGTTGTCTTAGGATATGTTTATAGCGTTTAGCTCCTTTCTACTCAGGTTTAACTTAAAAATCCTGAAAATGATTATCCATGCAGTGTGTATGGATTGTAATGCTCTAAGGGTTTGATTTCTGAAGTCTTCCTCATTCCTGTCATCTTTCATCTGCAACTCCATGCTAATTGATCTGTGGAGTGACACTAGATTATGCCAGTAAACAATCTGTAATCCAACGTGAGCTTTTGCTGCCGCGTTCTGAATTGTTGTTATGAGAAGTGTGTTTCACCTGTGTGTTATGAGGAATACGGATAACCTATGTGTTTTGAAAACATGTTTTATTTTGGTATGACGAGAGAGCTGTTATTGCCGTTAATCTGGTAATTCCTCTTGATGAGATTTATGTATATAGTTCTGGATACCTCTGCTGCCAGCATTTGTATAAAATATAGACTCTATGTGTTTCATCCGCAAATGAATAACTGATGCAAGTCTACTTGATCTGTCAAGAGATGGATTCTCTCTTTTCCTGCATAGGAGTCTACGATTTTCTGTTATCATCTGGATAGCTCCTTGGCTTTATTTCTATAGTGTTGTAAGGAGCAAGCTACGTTTCCCTTGTTTGATTGGTAATCCTGGTGACTATATCCCCCACGCTTGGCGATTTTCAATGGATGGCGATTGCTAGAAACTGGCAATTTCACTCCTAGCCTGCGATTTCAGTATATGCTGATGATAATTCCTCCCATTTTTTATTTAGACAATCAGGGGCGGTTTATTTTTAAATGACTGCATTGTAGATCGGAGAATGACACCTCCATTTGCTAGCAGCATGCATTTGCAGGTACAACGTTTGTGTTAAAAAAAAAAACTGAGTAACTCTTATATTGCTGTACTTTGCATGGGCTAAGTTTTTGAGAGTCTGGAGTTTCGTAGTATGTCCACTTCCACGATTGTGTGGTGGTTGATTTTGTGCTTATTGTGGTTGAAGTTGTGTTTATCATGTCCATTTCTACAATTGTGTGGTGGTTGGATTTGTGTTTATTGTGTCCTTTGGGGCGTTGGTGTTGGTAATAACTCCCGATTTAGTATTCTATTCACGATTAAAACATTAATTTATAGATTACAATGAGGCGGTTGAGAACCAGCCTTTTCACCTTCCCAGGAAACTATTCAAATTCCTATTTAATTATTTATTTACAATAATCCTGACGGATTATATTCGAACAATCCCCCTCTTAATCCGAAGGGGTGTTCGTAAGTCCGAGCATGTTTCTGAATCTTTCAAACTTTTCTTGTCCAAGCGCTTTGGTGAAGATGTCTGCAACTTGATCATTTGTGGAACAATGTCGAAGATGGACTGTCTTGGCCTCTACATGATGTCGAATCAAATGATACTTTGTTTTGATGTGTTTGGTTCGATCATGGAATCTAGGATTCTTTGCCAGCTTGATTGCAGAAGTATTGTCGACCAACAATGGAGTGGATTTCTCTTGTTTTTCTTGCAAATCTTCAAGTATCTTCTTGAGCCATACTATTTCTTTCATTGCTTCAGCTGCAGCCACATATTCTACTTCTGTTGTTGAATCTACTGGAACTGACTGTTTGCGAGATCTCCATGAAACAGCTGCTGATCCAAGACTCATAGTGTATCCAGAAGTTGATACTCCTGTCTCCTTATCGCCATCAAAGTCTGAGTCTGAGTACCCAATAAGTTTGAAGTCATCCACTTTAGAGTACTTGAGTACAACGTCTTGAGTCCCCTTCAAGTATCTTAGAACCCTCTTTGCAGCTGACTAGTGTCCTTCGCAAGGTTTATGCATGAACCTTGAAAGTATGCCAACAACATAAGAAATATCTGGTCTAGTTGTTGTAAGGTAGATAAGACTTCCAAAAAGTTGTCTATACTTGGTCGCATCTTCAAATTCTTTTCCTTCGCTTGATAC
>LPNX010824917.1:124648-138775 GCA_001517045.1 Pseudotsuga menziesii | reverse complement strand
TGACTTATCTGCAAAGTAAACTATGCCATCTATTGATTCATTAAGTTCTTCAAAACAATCTTTTCTGAATGTCATGTGTGATGTTGCACCAGTATCAAGCAACAAACAATCTTTGTAATATCAAAGAGAAGTCATTTCATTAAATCCAAGATTACAATGTGCAACAATACAAGAATCAGAAAATTTACTAGCATCTTGGTCATCTTTCTTCTGGTTGTGCTTGTCTTTGATTGAGTCCCATGAAGCCCAACACTGATCTGATGTGTGCCTAGTCTTTCCGCAATGCTTGCACTGCAAGTCTGATCTTTTGTTTCTTCCCCCTTTGCCTCTAAAATTTCTTCTTCCTCATCCTCTCTTGCTGCAATCTCCCTTGGAAGGGTCTTTGGATTGGTCTTTGCCAGCTAGGGCAGCACCAATACTAGATGCCAAAGAGTGCATCTTTACAACTGTTAGTGTAATTTACAATAATAAACTGATATGACAGGTAAAAATAGAAAAAATAATAACCTTGCAGGTCTACAGTCTCTGCCAAGGTGATTTACAATCTCAACTTCAGGTTGTAAAGAGATACAATGACAATATCGCAGCTTCAATTCGCAGCAATTTCAGGGAGAAGAAATCAGTAGATACAAAATATATCAGAATATATCAGTCATACATAGGCTTCTTTAATACAAAATATATCAGTCACTAGCAATATGTGTTATTATTCAGCATAAAACACAGTCTTCAGCAGTCTTCATGCAATTGGTAATGTCAATCGTCAACTCGGTCACAGCAGCAGCAAATACAAGGCAATAATCTTCACATTCAGCTCCACGCAGCTCAGGAAGCTCTTCAACTTAGGTCACAGCAAAGGTCCAAACAGCTCAAAATGTAGACAATGGAATTAGGGTTTACGCAGCTCCTCAAATCAACAGCAGTCACCAACACGCAGTCTCCAATGCAGCGATATCTGTGTGCTATATCAGTCTCAATATTTTGCAGTCACGCAATATAATATATCAGTCTTCATTTTCTGACATCTAAAACGAGCAAATTGTGACACAATAGAGTGCAAATACTCAGGCCCAAATTATAGGGAAAATACAGATTGAAAGCAGCGCCATACTCAATGGATACCAATGACGAACAATCTTCCATGTGGCAGAAAATCGTACACAGACAAGAAAGTAACTTAATTCACAAAGTAGGGTTTCACCCTTTGCATTCTCCAAATGCAAGACACAGCATTGTCTACGAAATCAAGCAGCTCTCACTAGCAGTTTTACAAGAGATATCAACGCATATAATCAATGCATATGGATGCAGCATATATAACTCACATCTCAACACATATATTTAATAAGCAACCTTCAAACTTAGAGTGGAAATCGCAGTAGTTCACTCCATGCGACTGAGTAAGAGGCGATTCTCCAGTGATTTCTCTTGGCCTTTGCAGTCTTCTTTTCCATCAAAGTCGACCAGGCAGCTTCAGCCTGCACACATATTATATTCACGCAACACCGAGGTATGCACGCAGCACCGAGGTATGCACGCAGTCGCAGCACTCCACGGATCGATTATTAATGCAGTCGCAGCACTCCACGCAGGTTGACTATTATATTCACGTATGTCGGAGCACTCCACGCAGGTTCTGGCCCAGTCATATCAATCTTCAGTCTTCAACGAGAGAAGTCAAGAGTCTTCACGCCGGCAGCAATCTCTCCATGCAGGCAGCTCCACATTCAACACCAAACCTCCTTCTAGCGCCACAGCAAACTCACGCAGAAAAATAGGGCAAAAATAGGGTTTATGCGTTTACCTCCACGCAAAGGAATGATGCCAAAATTCTTTCTCAAAGCAACTCTTTCACACAGCAACATATATTCATGTCTCAATACTCTAGAAAACACCATTACAACTGTGGCTTGCCGAAGAATTTATGATACAGTGGATGCAAATAGGGACGAGAAGCTCACATTCGAGGAGATCCATGGATTCTTAAACAAACTCGGAATAGAGATGTCAGATAAAGATGTGGAAACAATCGTTGGACGACTGTCTACCAGCGAGGATGGCAGTTTCAAATTTAAGAAATTTTTTTCATTGTAGAATCGCTATACCAGGATATCAGATTAAGAAGAGAGCAGTCTCCAACGTACGCAGCAGAGAGAAGTCTCCAATGTACGCAGCAATATCAACAAATAATGGAGCGATGGGGAATGAAGAGGCGGCCAGCAAAAATTAGGGTTAGGTATACACTAAAAATTATGAGCAGAAAACGCACATAATGAATGAGGGGCAGACTGGCAGGCAGTCTGGCAGCCAGGAGGGCGCAGAATTGCAGAATGCCAGAACAACATGCAGCAGGTAGGAGTTATGGCAGACATCCCTGCTCTGATACCACTTGTTGGTAATAACTCCCGATTCAGTATTCTATTCACGACTAAAACATTAATTTATAGATTACAATGAGGCGGTTGAGAACCAGCCTTTTCACCTTCCCGGGCAACTATTCAAATTCCTATTTAATTATTTATTTAGAATAATCCTGACGGATTATATTCTAACAGTTGGGTTGGTGGCTGTAATTTACAAAAGAAAAGAAAACACAGTTCGTTTGTTGCTATTGCATAAAATAATGGTTTGGTAATGAAGCTTTGTCTTTTAGGGATGTTCAAGCATAGCATGGGTACATGGTGTAAAAGCGTCGATTGATGAAATTTAATGAAGGAACAACCCATAACATTTTTCCGACCTGTACATTTAACAGATAGAACACTTCAGCTATGTGATAATCTTTGTATTTTGAAGTTGACCAGCACATGGAACTTCTATGGTTATAAATTTATCTATGACAGCTCTTACCATGTCAACATTCAGGGTACTACGGGCCTGATGGTTATAGGCTATGATATAAATCCATGGGAATAACCAAGAGAAATGTGGCAACAGAGATGTTGCAGTTTGTACCTCTTTTATCAAATGAATAATGCATGGCATGAAGGTTTGGTGGACGTAGCCCAGGGATTGGGTGAACCATGTACATTGGTCTTGTTTGGATGTGTCCTTGATGTATACTTTCTTCTTGTGATTCTTAATGAGTACTTTAGCTTGTACCGTGACGTGCTTGTTTTATGTTTTATCTCATGTACTATGGCTATGTGTAACTACTTGAGTTTGATTTTTATGATGGCTTAAATTGTTGAATGAAGAGTCCAAAGCAGACACCATTTGGAAGGCTAGGGAACACCAATTCATTGTTTCAGTACACTTTGGTTCTGAATTAGAAAAATATGCATATGTTACAAAAGGTATGGGTAACTGTATAAAGAGATGTTAAAGGTAATGTCACACTTCATGGTTATTAACTTCTGAATAGCATTTTGTAAGGAGCCTAATTTACCCCATGTTCACTAAAGACTTCTTTCAGGTTCTGTGTGATGTTACATGTATGCATAGTAAGTCATTTTTCCCAAGACACTATGGTGGCCACATATTGTGAGTTACATTAAAAGAATTTTTAAATATTTGTCTTATAATGTACATGGTTTGATCTTTACTTTACGAAATCTCTTGTAAAGTTCTGCTAACAGGTTGGACTCCTTTGTCTAATAAGGAAACAACTTCTTTACCCATTTTCCGCACTTGATGGCACCAAGGTATTAGAGGGATATTACACAAACATATGGACAAACTGAAAGGGTAAACTAGGTATTGGAAGATTTATTGAGAATGTATGTGAAATATCAGCCAAGTAAATGGGAGGACTATTTACATCTGGTAGAATTTGCATATAATAATAATTATTAGACATCAGCTAGATTTATTCCATTTGAAATTTCATATGGACGAAAATGTGATAGTCCTATCTCTTTGAGTAATCCAGCAGATAGACTGGTATTAGGTCCAGAACTGTTGAAATAAATGGGAGAAATTGTGAAACAAGTGCAGGGAAATCTGAAAGTGGCATAGGATCGACAGAAAAGTCAAGAAGACTTGAAGAGAAATCCAAAGGAGTTTCAAGTAGGTGAACATGTGTTCATCAAGGTAAGGCCCAAAAAGAGCTCTCTAAGATTGGGGAGTTGTGCAAAATTGGCACCTCATTATTGTGGCCCATTTGAAATTATTTCTAGGATTGGACAACTAGATTATCAATTAGCATTACCACCTAACTTAAGAGTACATAATGTTTTTCACATTTCCATTTTAAAGAAATATGTTCATGATGCTACTCATGCTATTAACTGGAATGTTGTACAGGTGGAACCAGAAGGAGAATTTCTGGTGGAACCGAAATGTATCCTCGTGAGGAGGAAAATTACACTTCGGAACTGCACCATTGGACAGGTGAAGGTGCAATGGAAGCACCTTAGTCCTACAGAAGCCACCTGGGAATTGGAAAGTAAAATGCGAGATGCATATCCAATTTTTTTCCAAGGGACCTCGAAGGATGAAGAATAAATAACATCGAGAACAATGTTATATTCTAAGGGGGTGTGTATGTCACATGCCCCAATTTGTAAAATAATGTTAGCTTATTTTGATTTTATTCCAAGACATTATGTTAAAATTTAATGCTAAGTTGAAATTGATGACTCAGCAGAGTCAAAGATGTGGAATGTAATTCTTAATATTTTAATTTTTTAATAAATAAAAGTGGAGACAATAGCTTGGGAGAGCTGTTAAAAAGAGTGTTACTGGTCAAGTTGGTGGACGGAACTAGGTGGAGATCAAAAACACAAGTGAAAACATCCTCAAACACTTCCTATGTTGCAGGTGGCAACCTCTATACATTTGGGGTCATGATCCCCCAATAAAGTGGGATTAGAGCAGGTGGCTCAGTTAATGACAACTAACCCAAAAAGACCTAGGAAATCTTAATAAAATTACCCAATGTAGAGAGCTGAGGCTGCTCATTCCAGGAGAAGAATCATTTAGGTGAATGCACTTCAAGGAATTCATTGGGAAGGGAAATTTTGAGGAAGGTGTTAAGGGGTAAACTATAAGAAGGTGATCTAGTACAGTATTGCAGCTGAAAGATCTTGCTGTTGATGTTGAGTCTCAGAACTAGTACTTTGTTGTTTGCTCCACCTAGTTTCAGCCAAGGAGACCAGAACAAGCTCGGGGGTCCTAAGAAGTCGTTGTTTGAGCGCTCTCCAGGAGTTGGTAGGGAGGAACGACCTCCCATTGTTGTTGTCATCCAACTTTAAAAATAGGTTCCATTATATTTTAATTTCTGTGTTATAGTTTATATCTGTGTGTGAACAAATAATGAATTATTATATGTTATGTTGTAAATTGTTAAGTTGAAATCTCTTAGTTGTTTCAAGGCTGAATCTGTACTTTGATGAAAGATAAATCCTACCTATGTTTTTCCCCATCTAGAGTAGTCTAGATCGTACTCTAGCAAAGGCAGTGAGTTTAAATGAATGAAATAATGATAGGAATATGAATGAATAGAATACTTATGTTTTTTTCAAAGTATTGAAATTTTTTCTTTCAGTAGATAGTTGTTGTCTAGAAAGATTATTAATGTATTTTGTAGAGATGTTGTCAGAACTAGACTGTGTAATTAGAATATCAAAAAAGAACAAGAATCATATTATTAATCGACAGTAGTATGCTTAAGTATATAATTAATTCTTCTACACAGTATCTAGTTCTATAAACGGTACATTTATACTAAAATAGAAGAACTAGTATTACTAGATGAATGTTTGTGATTATCATCTATGTTAAGAAAAGATGTAAAAATAATACAGATAGTTTATCTCTTTTCCATTAGTGCTAATTAATTTACCTACAACTATCTGAACTCTAAATAAGAACTTGGTATATATTACAGTAGTCTTTTCTTAGTATTAATAATTAAAGGACAGTAGTAACCTATGCTTAAGTTATTATTAATAAGAAATTGTCCTTATACACTTATAGATAGTATAGATGTAAAGAGTATTCACAAGTAGGAAAGTTTTTATTTTCTTTCAGCAAGCTTACAAAATAATTTTATTAACTAAACACAATTACTATAGAATCCTCTCAGCTTTATTTAATATATATAAATACCAACATAAACTTAAGAGGATACATTATTCATAGATAATAATATTATTAATAAATATAATAATATTATTAACAATAAATAGTGAGGTTTATAAATTATCAGTTCTTTAAAAACAAACTGAAGAAAACTTGGTGACAGTAATCGAATTAACAAAGTAATACTACATAAATTATTACTTTATAAAATTTAAATAGGATAAACTCTAGCTTATATTTTGAGCGTAATCTATTTGTATTTTTTTATATACTGTAGTAACCTAGGTTAAAAATAAGTTAGTTCTTTTAAAGACTATTAAAGAACCAACCAAAAATTTTATACACAAAAATGAATTACATTAGTGAGCAACATGTATAAATGTATTTGTAAAAGAAGCCATGCTTTTCTTCTACTAACAACATGCATTTATAGAAATAAATGTTACGGTTAAACCCTTAAAATTATTCATTTACACGTATCAAAACATTAAAACCTAATTTACATAAATTATGTAACCCTTAATAACCAGGTTAAAATAAATTATTCATAGTCCTTTGAAGGACAAATATTAATTTACTCACAGTCCTTTAAGGACAAATAGAATAAAATAGAAAAATTGTATAATTATTATAACAAGAATAATATATATAAAAACAAGGGTTTTTACAAGTCAAACCCTAATCTATAACTTCAATCATGTAATGCCCCATATTAATGTTAATTAAAGTTTATTAGTAAATACTTTTATTAAACTAAACTTATACCATATTAATGTTAAATTAAAGTTTATTAGTAAATGCTTTTATTAAATTAAACTTATACTATAATAATGATTAAAGTTTATTAGTAAATACTTTTATTAAATTAAAACTAATTATTTTACCGACTTTACAATTGCGTAAAACATTAAAATTGGTAATGTATGGCATTTTTGACATGTACAAGTCAAGATAAATACATTTACACATGTCAGACCTATCAGAACGGCACTACCCATGATAAAATAAAATAATAAAGAAAGAGGTAGTGGAAGGAGGTATAAGGAGGGGGATTTTGGGGATTTCGGGGAGGCAGGGGAGAGGTTGGGTTTATTTTGGAGAAAATTGGACTCTGCATGAGGAAAACGAAGAAGAAAAATACTTGAGGGGGACAACTCAAGGATGAGAGTATCTGTAAATGACTGAGACTGAGAAGATAAAGAATGGAGAGGAAGCTGCTCTCAGTATTATTGGTCTATGGGCTCGGGGGCTAGGAAACCCATGGGTTTCCTAGGGCCAGCACATGATGAGAGCTGGTCGGCAGGGTGGCACATCATTTTGTTGATTAAGGCTCGGACAGAAAGCTGGAAGAAGAAGGAACGAGGTTTACAGCAAACTGTTGGATCTACCACGAATTCCAGGTATTTAAATTTCAGGTATGTAGATACTAAACTCATGCATGCTATTATGGTCTAATTTATGAAAATTTCATGAAGTTCTCAACATGTACAGCTCGAAATTTTCACTTGAATATGTTTACAGTTCATACTTGTATTTACATATGTCTACAAAATTCATAGAACAGACCTGGATATAAATGTGTAATACAATCTAAATGTTTTGATAGAGAACATTACAGAGAAATGGGACACAGTTCTCTAACCGTTAGGCAGAGCACTACAGATGGTATGAGAGCCATGGTTCCAAATCTGGAACCAGAGGGCTCGCAATTGATATATATATTATTTTAAGTCATTAATATCGATAACACTGTTCAAATTTAAATGCATCACTTTTACTTGAAACTCAGCACTACTTTGCCTCTATTTACTTCTTCTTATTATGTAATTTTTTTTTTGTAATATAGGCTGCCATCATTGAGAAACTGGTTTAAACATATATTAAATAAGAATTTACCTATCATCAAAAGAGATTCAAATTCTGGAAGTAAAATTTTTATTTTTTTTCATTCTAAAACTGAACTAAAAATTGAACAATTTATCCTTGAACAATCTATCGATTAAGCTAAGGATGAACAATTAAATGCTTAAAACTTATGATTTGTAGAAGCTAAGCTGGTAACCGAAATAAAGAAAAATAAAATAAAAGCTAGAACCAGTCATTGATAGGACTGCCACACATGGCCGAATTGAAGAAGATGCTATTTAACACATAGAGGAAAAAAAAAATATTATTAAATAAATAAAGAAAGAAAACAACCTCTGGGTGCTGTAAGAGCTCACTAATATCCCAGATTATGAGGATCACTTAACGCCCCTACGTAGGGATGAAACCAACGTGTTATGTTATTCATTCTTCATATAAAAGCTTCCTTTTCTGATATGTAGAATTATAGTCAGTATAATGAACCAAAATCTGTACAAATGTGAGAAAAATGCATAAATACCAACCAGTTGAAGATTAACGATAATCGAGAAAAGATTCAGGATAATTGAGAATACGCTAGTGACATATATTCAACAGTTAACCTGTTGTTAGAGCTCCAGTTGGGTGGCAACAATCTAACTGTAACAAATCAATTGGAAATTGGCTTCATCAGAATGACAGAAAGTTGCAGATTTAACCCAATCTCAGGTGCAATTCTCTAGAATGGGGAAATATGAATAATCTTTCAAATTTCTATATGCTAGAAATTTCAGATCTTTCCAATGATAATTGACAGGAAAAGTTCCAGGTTCCTTGACAGCTATGATCAATCGTACACTGTTGAACCTATCAAACAATAAATTAACAGGCATCCTTCCAAATTTCAGAAAAGGGTTGTTTAGTATTACCCTGACTTACGGGTTTAAGGGAAGAGATAGCCAATATATCAAGCATGTCGTTGCCATCATGAGCCATAGGAAGACCGTCGTCCAGGAAGCAGCTGAAGCTCTCGAAATTAAGGAGTGCAAAGTGACTGCTTATCAAACCCTATCAGCCCCTCTCGACCTACCCAAACAAATCTATAGTAGCCACCTCAGCGTGTCCAAACAACTCTTCACCAGTGCTTTTGGAGAGGTCCACGGGCTTGAACCCACGACCTCCTCCACAATTTCCAGCGCCTCTAACAAACGGGTCAGAACTGTGGGTCGTTAGCCAGAAAACATTTTGACCCCTCTTCACCCATTTAATCTTCGAATGAAAGAGATGAATGAATTGTGAAAACGTATTGCTGAGAGATGAACGCTATTTCGGCTCTCACTCTGCCGTAATTTGGCACTCACGGGCTCTCTCCATTTGCACCTATATCTCAATCATTTTTCCCTTGTCTTATATATCAAGAACTGCTAACCAGTAGCTGAAACCCTCAAGAATGCACCTCCAAAAATGCCCTAATAACAGCAAGTCCTAGTTAGAAAGTGGTTCCAAGAGTTGACCAACTGGCATAATACAGATCTGGAATTAAGATGAAGTGGCTGCCATAAAATGCACGGAATCCCCTTCCTCTTGAGCATTACAAGGAGCTGGAGCTAACAGGAGGTAGCAGCGACCTCTGGTAGAGATATTCTCTTCTTCTAGCACATTAAAAACGCCCCAAACTGTCTCCAAATCGCTGTCCTTTACTGCTGCTGCGCCCTCCCTCACTAGCCTGCGGCCTCCGTAAGATGAAAATCTGAGAAGGACCTCGCGCGCGGGTGAGAACGAGAGAGTTATTGAAGGGGGGCATGGGAGGACTCCCGCTGCATGTTGGTGGACAGGTGGGGCGCATGCAGCCGCAAGTCACGTGGGTATGGGGCTGCATGGGAGATAAGGAAAAATGCCCGCTTTAACCTTGATTTCATGAGCCGCGTGGCCTCCTTCATGCACGGTGTAAATACCAAATAAGGTATAATGCGTAAGGTTGAAATTATTTTAGTTTTTATTTATTTATTATAAAAACATATAATAAATTTTACATTTTTTTTTAAAGTTTATTTTGTTTTAAATTTTGCCTATATTTTAATTTAAATTAAAAGTCAATTGTTTAAAGCCTGGAAATGCAATTCCATACACTGATTTCGACCGGAGTCTGCCATTACTTCTTTAGTTGCATTGCATTCAATGCAATGGAGTCACGATACTTCACTTTCTCGAGACCAATGTTCTCCATTATAATTAGTTTCATCCCTCATCCCAAATTTCCTTTTTACTTTCCTGAATTCAAGACTTCGGAGATCAATTTATTTATCAGTCTCCATGAAGAAATCAATTCCTCAACCTCTATGAAGAAATAAGACTGGAGGATCGACCATCGAGCAGTTTGGATGGAAGCTTGCTAATATCTAGGAAAAAATTCTTCATAGTACATGGAAGAAGATACCCTAAGTTTGGTAGAGCGCCTGGACTGAGACAGGAAAGCCGAATATTTAGTTACCTGGAGCAGCCCATTGATCTTTCTGGCCTCGCACAGTTTCCCATTCTTGCCGCTGAATTGGTAAGTATTTAACATTTATTTGTTCTTCTCTTGGATTCCAGCCTTTAACCTACGGCCATATTTAGGTCGGTATGGCTTTGATTAGAAGCCTCTTTGGTTTTCTAACATTTGCATAGCAGTTGGTTGTGATAATCACAAGATCTCAATTGATGTATGTGGAAATTTTTATTTTATTTTACTGTAACTCAGTTTTAATTTAATTATATCCTATGATGCACGGCACCCTGTTCGAATTTGTAATAAGGAGATATTTAGTAAGAGATTATTAAATTATGCCTGGCCTAAGATTTCCTCTCAAGCTGTCAATATCTAATTCTTGGGATTTTCCTTTTAAAGAACTTCCTCGTAACTCCTCGTCCCGTGGTATTACCTCTGCGTATCAGGTGTTAGTTAACTGTAAATATTCCCTCTCGCTGTCTCTAGCCCCTCAGGTAATACAGGCTCTACGCTTTTACTGATATTTTCTGCTTATGGGGAACGTTTTGTATATCCACTGTTTGTTGCGTATGATCTTCTTGTGATCTTATTGCGTATGATCCTCAAAATATAACTATTAAAATAATATTTATCATAAGTAACTGTAACAAAATTTTGTATAAGAAGCTTTGATGCCGGTAGGATATAAATAGTAGAAATCCCCAGCGTGCAGGTTTGTGCAAATTCCCATCCGATACCGGAGGCAATTGGAATGGGTAGGCTACGTAATTAAAAATGCCATTTCAAAATTTAATGTCATCAAAGAAACATACAGGTTATAAGTATTGATATTTATAGCAGAGATGGAGAAGTAAAATCGCCAGTCTACCTCCATTTTAGAGTTGAATGACCGTAGTTATCTCTCTTAATAATCTTATTATATATATTACACCTTGTTTATTTTATTTTCCTGCAAACGTCCTTTTGAATGCCTGCGTTCATCTGTGTATTGTTGCCGTGATTGGATTGGGAAAAATTTAACTACCGGGTGACTGGATGCAGGTCCAATCTAGTTTTGATTTTCTGACAAAATCTATATTTTATAAAGTGATTACCATAGTTAGGTTTGGATGATAATCTCAGTATCGGCATTAAACTGTCATTCAAAACTTGCTAATGAATTTTATGAGTTAAAATATGTGATGAATCTGCGAATGAAAGAGAATATAAACGTTCTTTATTAAAACAACCTACTATTTTAAAGGGTCGTTTTCATCTTCACTGTACCGAGGATTATATATCTTATTTTATAATATGCCAAGAGGTCTTAGGTTATTGTCTTGGGATATTAAAGAGTATTGTTTTTTTTTTTATTATATATATAAGAGATATTGGGATATTGCCAATGGGTGCTAATGAGTATTTTAGTGCAAGGTACATATGTTCATAATGATATTTATGAACTATAAATATTTTGTTGCACAGCTTAGATTTGTTTATATTATAAAAAGAAAGTGGTGTTTGTTATAATAAAGTCATAATCATATAATGAGTATGCTATAGTTTTAGCTTTGTTTATGATTGTCCATAATAGCTTTACTTATGACCATAGAATAAGCATGATATAGCTTAGATTCTTTTATGTTATGAAAAGTAAGTGGTGTTTATTATGATGAAATCCGCTATATGATCATATATTGAGTATGCTATAGATTTATATTTGTTTAGGATAAGCATATCATAACTCCATGATTGTATATAATATATTTGGGATAATGAGATAACAATATCTATCGTCTGCTAGGTTCTCGAACTCTGAAATTGATTTAGTAAAATAGCTTATTTCCAGCATTATTATTATTTCCAGCATTATTATACATGACCAGCAGCCCCAGCGGCATAACTAGCTATTAAAAATAACTTGTTGCCGAGGGAAGGGTAGGTTTATGTGGAAATAATTTTACTACTTTTGAATCACTAGGGTTGTCGGCCAATTGCTCACTCACGGTGTTCGGCCTGTTTGATTTGTCCACTTTTAACTATATATTTACTTAGATTCCGAGATTTATTCATTTTTCAGTTCTCTGTGATTTCATGTTAAATTTCACTCGTAGAATTAGAGATTTAAGTTATTTTCGGTACTGACAGAAAAGTCTGCTGCTATATTAAAAGGGCTTGTCAATCCGGCCCAGAAGAAATTGGAAAAAGAAACTTCAAATTTAATTGTTCTTTCAGTATTGTGAGATTTAATATAGGATACAGTAAAGTATTTCTAAGATTTTTGAGATGAAGCCTTACAGTTTTGATCTTTAAAAAAATTGTACTTTACAATATATTTAAATTTTGATTATATTCAAAAAAAAAAATTGTAATAAGATTGTTTACCTTATTTTCAAAAGAACAGATTAATGGAATATGCCCACGTCAAATGTGTAAAGTAATCACATAATCACAACGAAAACATGAGCCTCCCTACTTATACTACCCACTGGAGATTACAGCCTTCTTCGGGACACTTGATCCATTTATTACTTAGATCCTGTTTAGCTTTGTTGGAAGGATTTAGTGCATCTTACTACTCCTTAAGCATGCAACCACACTGTATATATAGATAGATAAATGAATCGTAGTAAAGAGATTCATTTATATTAAAGAAGTGGTAAGGACAGTGCTGGTAAGTTGCCATCGTATCGTTGTCTCCCTTCTATTTGGCAATAAAGTGGCAGGATTGGTTTCCTCTATCTATAGACTCTCACTCGGATTAGTAACTGACATTAACCAAACAACGAAAGAAAGGATCTAAATTAATTATAGAACTTGAACAATTATTAATTAATTGTCTTCATGCTTTGTTTTCCACGATCGTTAGGTTAGTTTTCAAAAATTTGTAAAAGGTTTAAAAGGGTAGAGGGAAGATGTGCCCGACATTGATATACATTTCGGGATAGGGATCCCATTAATTGTATAACTACAAAGAATTGTTCCAAAATTTTGGGTCAAGTTCCTTTCAAATGAAACGACGAAATATGAGTGTAGGAGAAGACCAATCACCTTGAGTGGTCCACACTTCTTTGGTTGGTATCATAATACACCGACTCCATGTAGGTTGGTTGGACTCTTGTTTATGGGTTTATGTTTAAACCCCACTCGCCCCAGCACTAAGATTGCACACCCCTATCGTTAAGTGTGTTGGCCAAAATGTCAATAAAGGGAGTCTTATATCTTATACATTTCAAAATGTTATGAATGATGTATAATGAACTTTATAAAATAAACTTACAAGATAAATCATCTACTTGCAATTTTATAAACCATATTTATTCTTAGAATATATATATATTAGCTTAATAAATTGAAAACAATATTAATTTGATGATGTTGAAGATATTAGGAAGGACATAACATGTGTTTATACTTTTATCTTTATAGTGTTTGTGGTGTGAAGATTCTCCAATTTTGTTATATTTGTGGTATTATTACAAAAGGATTGAATCTCTAACTCCCCCCATTGTTATTTCATGTAGTAAATATGCCATGTATAGGTCCACTAAGTCTTCTAAGCATTAAAAATATTACATTTTGAGGAGACTCACTCTAAAGGGTCTTTGTTGTATCACATCGAATTATTTAGAGATTATGTCGGATTATAGGGTTCAAGGTTCTTCCGAGGTTTTCTAAATTGGATATACAAATTCATATGATGTTCTCAAGAAGGTTAAGGTCCTATTGCACCTATGATATAATCCCTCTGAAGATGAAGATGAACATACAAATGTTGGAGAAATGATATG
>LPNX010824917.1:4294-124377 GCA_001517045.1 Pseudotsuga menziesii | reverse complement strand
TAAACTTCATATTATAGAAGTGTATCACGTTATTAAAATTACCAAGAAATAAGTAGTGCAATTGTAAGTATTCTATGTATAATGCGCCACTCATGGTGTACGGGTTCTATTTAAAGAAAATTTATTGATAAATGAGAGTTGATTAATAAACATAGTGGAATTCATGTTGTTAAGACACTAGACCACTCTCAATATGGATCCCGAAAAATCGTAAGCCGTACAAATTTATGAGATCATAAGTCGTATAAATTAGAGAGAGAGAGTCAAACAAATTATTCAATTCCTAAACAAGCCCTATATAAAAAGAATAATAATTTAATAGTCATAAAACAAAGAATCAAAATAAAGGATATTTGGGCTATAACATATTCTTATTAATCATAACAAGACTATAGAACACTGTATAAATTGTTGTCGATAAGAATCTAGTAGGGTATAATGAACCTTGATGCATGTTACAAATGGGGATCCTCGAGGAGGACACAAGTAGTTACTAGGATATGTTTTTCAGATATATTAGGTGATAAAAGAAGTAAAATAGTAAAATTACATCGACAGGTTGATCAAGTAAAGGTCCAAGTGGGACTACCATAACTAATGAATTCTAGTAGTAAGACACCTATATTATGCATAATAATACATTCTTATAATCGTATGTAATGCCCATAATTGACTAGACATATCGACATGTTACATTTTATTTTCTTAGTAAAACATTGGACTCAGTTCGACTGAGTAAACCATATTTATGACATGATAGATGTTGCTACTATGTCTAAGATGTTACTATTCTTATGTTGATACATTGATTGTGATTGTGAAGTTACTATGTTATAGTTATCATGATATTCCTTTGTTCATAAAAACAGTGTATGTTTTCATGATTGATAAATGTAATAGATATAAATGATGTATGGGTATCGACCCATGATGTGATCAATTTAATGAGTTATACAATGAAAGGAAATGTTGTTGATAATATGAACCAACTGATGATTGAATGGAGATATTATTATGAATATATGTTTTCAAAGTACTAATCTGCAGGACACATAGGCTATGTAATAAATGGATACTTTATATGAAGTGTGGTATAGTACCTATTTCTGCAGAAGAGCCTTGATTACCAAAATTGATGATACGATGAAAAAGACCAATAATATTGATAGCATCAAATTATGTTTTGATAGGGTATATAGACCCCCAGGATGTTGAGAGGGATGGATGTGTTCCACCCTATGTTTTTATGATACCCGAGGTCGTGGGAGGGCAGTGCTGAGACACGCTCCCCATGTTGTTGTGATGACGACGGTCGGGTACCCGAGGTCGTGGGAGGGCCATGCTGAGACACGCTCCCCATGTTGTTGTGATGACGACGATCGGATTCCTGCTAGGAGAGGTTAGGTCCGCTGTTCAGCTGACGCTATCGCTCTCAGGTTCTTATGTGGTCAGATCGGTGAAGCCGACATCCACTTTATACAAGCAGAGGAAGGATAGGGAGGATGCGGACGCAGGTTAGGATTGGTGGACATTTTAGTTATTATGGTTGAAGGTTGGACAATTATGATACCGGACTAGTGATGGTAGGTACCAATCTTAACTAACTAATTATAAGAACATAATTGTTAAATAAATGTCACAAGAAATCCTATTATATCTGTATATGGGTCATGTTGCATGAAATATTATTTGTATCAGTTAGAATTTAGGGGTTTTTGTTATAGTACATGTGCATCCTGTGCATGTACTGGCCATGCATGCACACCTCACACATGCACGGTAGCATGAAATATTTAAATAGTTGGATAGGTTAACTAAGTAATTGTGAATTGCTTTGAACCTATAAATGTACCTTGAATTGTTTTAAACCTATAAAAGTACCTTGTATCACTATTTTAACCATAACTTCGGGACAAAGTTTCCTGAAGGGTGGGTGTATGTAATGCCCCATATTAATGTTAATTAAAGTTTATTAGTAAATACTTTTATTAAACTAAACTTATACCATATTAATGTTAAATTAAAGTTTATTAGTAAATACTTTTATTAAATTAAACTTATACTATATTAATGATTAAAGTTTATTAGTAAATACTTTTATTAAATTAAAACTAATTATTTTACCGACTTTACAATTGCGTAAAACATTAAAATTGGTAATGTATGGCATTTTTGACACGTACAAGTCAAGATAAATACATTTACACATGTCAGACCTATTGGAACGGCACTACCCATGATAAAATAAAATAATAAAGAAAGAGGCGGTGGAAGGAGGTATAAGGAGCGGGATTTTGGGGATTTCGGGGAGGCATGGGAAAGGTTGGATTTATTTTGGAGAGAATTGGACTCTGCATGAGGAAAACGAAGAAGAAAAATACTTGAGGAGGGGGACAACTCAAGGATGAGAGTATATGTAAATGACTGAGATTGAGAAGATAAAGAATGGAGAGGAAGCTGCTCTTGGTATTATTGGTCTGTGGGCTCGGGGGCTAGGAAACCCGTGGGTTTCCTAGGGAAAGAACATGATGAGAGCTGGTCGACAGAGTGGCACATCATTTTGTTGATTAAGGCTCGGATGGAAAGCTGGAAGAAGAAGGAACGAGGTTTACAGTAAACTGTTGGATCTACCACGAATTCCAGGTATTTAAATTTCAGGTATGTAGATACTAAACTCATGCATGCTATTATGGTATAATTTATGAAAATTTCATGAAGTTCTCAACATGTACAGCTCGAAATTTTCACTTGAATATGTTTACAGTTCATACTTGTATTTACATATGTCTACAAAATTTATAGAACAGACCTGGATATAAATGTGTAATACAATCTAAATGTTTTGATAGAGAACATTACAGAGAAATGGGACACAGTGCTCTAACCGTTAGGCAGAGAACTACAAATCAAAACAAATAAGATTTAATTTACGGCTGCAAGTATCAGAGTTAAATTTTTAATTAGAATCCCTTACAGAGTACTCAACTGAGTATAAACTTCATTATATTCAAGAAGGGTAAAAACCCTAGAATTACACAGAGTATAGTATAGAATTCTATTAACCAAAACTAGTTTCACAACAATACTATCAATACAAAAACTACAAACTTAAACCCGGCCATAAATCCAAAGCTTCAACTAATTATAGTGCTTAACATAAACCGAGTCTACCCTAGCGATGGTTTGATTCTAAATATTACAACATTAAGCTATAGAAACAACAACACAACAACATAACTCGTGGCGAGACAAAGGAGGGTTTTCAAAAAACCTGGATGAATCCATCGACCACCCTAACTCTTGTAGACTGAAAAATCCAACATTTGAACCACGGGGATTACCCAAAAACGAATCATGAGCCACGAACATTGTTGGTGTTTTTCTTTTTCTCATTGTAAAAGCTTTACAATGGCAAGAACATGCAAGCAAGGTATTAAAAACTCTGTTAGTTAAACAATGCTCATATAAACCTTAGTAACAATAAAGTAAATTTAACAACGAAGTTTTTGAACTCAAGTCATTGTTACATGTCAAAATAGAACGACGAGCAGCCTCAATCAAGCACTATCGCCTACAGGATTTTCCTTCTTAAAAATTTAATAGCATGTAAGGGTATCTTTCACACAACGGCAAGCCATGAGAACAGTAACAAGTAACTGAAGAAGACACCAAGCTACAAAGACAACGAAAGGGAGATTGCACAGGCAGTGAGCCAAGGGTAACAAACATCTCTACTATGTGCAGAGTGAGAACCTGGAAATGTACAATAGCATTCAAAATCACACAGTAATAACATTTGCAGTATTACATCAAGGCTCAAGACAACCAGAGCGAGGAAGAACGATGGCCACCATGGAAAGGCCAAGCCGAGCAGCCTCGAGGGATAGCACAAACTGCGGAGAAACAATGGTAAGCGTTAGGTCACAAGCAGTGTTTTATATCCCCGACACTTGGTTAGGAGACGACCATGTGGTCCCCAATAATCAAGCACGCAATGGGTCGAAGACTATGGTTCCTGCGTAGAAAAAAACCAATTATTTACTCATTGGAACATGGAATAACTATATCATTAACCCAATAATTGTCTTGCTTTCCAATGTTAAATTGCATCATATCATTTGCTAGTGTAAGGTTAAAATATCAACAATTTTGGGTACATTGGTCTATCATGGATTGTTATTTCCAAACCTTAGTTTAAGCCCGAAATCATTTGTTGCATAACACTCATTCCACTATAATCATCATGTTATTATTTTTACAGTATCAATTTTTTATTTTGATTCGTTGCATATCTCTCCTCTAAACATGGTTGTTATAATAAGATAGAAATTCAATAATTCATATCTTATTTATAGATAAAGATAAATGTTTTATGTCTTATTTATAAATAGAGATCATTGTTTATCCTTACCATAGATAAGAGATCAAATACTTTATGGGAGAACTCATGCTAATCACCAATCAACTATAACTTCTTTTGTACAAGATTATAATTTATAAATAGTAAATCTCTTATACAAAGGCTTCACAAGTTATAATTATTAAATGGCATAATATAATAAGTTGGAGGATCAAAAACTCTAATCTTAACATATTTATAACCTGGAGGTAGATTTAGATGTAGTGACTTTTTAACAAATAGAATATGCATGTTTACCAGTCACTTAAGAATTGATAA
Source organism: Pseudotsuga menziesii (assembly GCA_001517045.1). Taxonomy (NCBI): domain Eukaryota; kingdom Viridiplantae; phylum Streptophyta; class Pinopsida; order Pinales; family Pinaceae; genus Pseudotsuga; species Pseudotsuga menziesii. The sequence continues at coordinate 119,699 of LPNX010824917.1, read as the reverse complement.
CTCTTTGATAGTAGAACTATGAAGGGGACAAATGTTTCATAAGAACACTTTTGTGTAATTCTGTTGGGCAGTTCATAGCAACATTATGTTGATGAATTTTGAGTTATGACTCAAATTGGAAATTACTAAAAGATTCACTAGGTCAAATGGGTAATAAGTAGTTATAAAACTAAACAAGATAACTAGAATAGGAATGAATATTTTGAGTCTAAAAGTTATTAGAACCTCAGGGTTTAATATGAAAATTAAAGTATAGGTAAAACAATGATCTTATGAAGAAAGGCTTGATGGCTTGCAGGTTATACAATTGAACTTATACTGTCCAAGTTTATCAGACTGTAAGTTTTATTGCAGAAGCTAATCATGGGATAATTGTTATTGAGTCAAGATAATGTACTATTACTTAAACGAGGATAAAAACGATCATTGTAACATTACAAAATTACATAGACAAAAGTAGAAATACTTTGTAACTAAGATTCTAAAGCTTAAAGTTGCAAACATATCTTAATGTCGTTACTTACTTTTGAATGAGACTACTAGAAAAAAACTGAAGAAATCCAAATGATTTTACCTTACAGGAGTTGTCTAGACTTTAGCAGCTTAATTAGTAAGCTTTTAAATTGTAAATAATATACTGCTAACACTTTAAAGAACTTTTAATATGTACTCGTTCGATCATACCTGTAAACCTGTAAGAATCAACATTCTTCCGCGTTAGCACGATTCCTAAGTAAGCACCTGATTCAACAGTAGATTCCACCTACTTGACATGAAAAGACTGATCAGAAATCTGAAGTAAACAACACGCAAGAAGACTTTATTCTTGTTACAAAAATGAACTGTTAAGTTATTAAATTAGAATTTAGTGAAACTAATTACTTGACTTTTTCTTTTTATGCAAATTGTTAGTTGTTAGAAGACCGCGGATTTTAGCATTTATTGGTATCTCAAAATTTTAAATTTTTGTGAAAATATGGGGTTTTGACACCCCCGAGCGGGACTCCAACATGCAAGTAGCTTAGAGCAAAGGATAATTTAAGGGGCAAAATTTGGCCCATGGGATACTTTTAGGGGGTTTTTTCCAAAAAAATATTCACCATTTTTCATTTTTTGAAGCCCTATTTCGCCCAATTATGGTGGGGTAAACTTTTTTCACCCTAAAAATCACCAAATTATTATATAAACGATATAAAATCCTTGGAAATTAAAATATTTTTTGAAAAATATTGCCAAACATTTTATGGTTGGCATTTTAAGAATTGGTAAGATTCACCAACATTTATACACTTTTAAATAAGTATGGTTCCTTAAAATCATTCCTTCTTAGAGCTCCTAAGGTAGGGTTTCCTAACTGATATTCAGTTCTGAATAAATCATATTTTCCTTGCTGGAAACATTCTCCAGAAAAACACAAACATGCAAAATAATACTTCTCCAAAGTTAAAAATCAAAACCCCCAAGCCTTTGCTTGGCTTGAGTCTTTATAGATAGACTTTTTAGTCAAAGGGACAGTTTTTCAATACTTAACTTAGGAACTTTTAACTATTTCCCAGTTAAACTTTCAAAGGCATTATACTATTTATTATTCTTTTAATAATAAATAATAATTGATGGAGCTTCTCTTCTTTCTTTTATTTAATTATATATTTAATCATAATTAATTCTTTATACATACAATGTATTAAATACATAGTATTATAACACTTGTTAACATTTGTCTTTGGGAATCATTTGCAATGATCGCTAGACTTAATGACACTTCGTCATTAAGGTCAAGTAGATAGATTGCTTAGATCTACTAGGCTAGGCAAGTCTAAACATCCTTGCATGTTGGATTTCCATTGTATAATGTGGTAGCTCTTTAGTACTTCGATGAGAATACAAAAATTCGAAATTTCATTTAATCACCTATAAATAAGTATGATGAAATCAATATTTTTCTCAAGTTGTTTTCACTCAGAAGTTTATTAAATTCTTTTTTGTAACTCCTAGCGCTCACAAAAGCCCATACTCAATGCTTATAACAAGGAGTTACAAAAATGGTGCAATTCCAGAGCTTTCGCTCAACACTAAATGCTAGGATGTGTTTCTATGATACACTTAGGGATACAATGGCCAAGGATCCGATACTCCAGAGCTTATGCTCAACATCAACATGGAAGGCTCCAAGGATTATTCCCAACACATCCAATTATCTTTTCATGTGTTCCAGAGCTTCTCTCTCAACACAAAGGTAAGTACTCATGAGCTCTAGAGATTCTTGCTCAACACAATTCATCAATCACTCAAGTGTTCCACAGCTCCTCGCTTAACACAAAACATCTCGTCAATCGTATGCTTCACGGTCCATGCACAACAGAAACAAGCGTATATGTATATCATCAATAATTGGCTAATGCCCAATATATAAAACAAATCATCATGTTCACATGTAGTGGGGTCTTTGAACCAATATAAAATAAAACATCAAGATAATCATCATAATCAATAGGCACATGTCCATAAGTGTTAGGTCCAAAATTCAGGATATTACATTCTTTATGTTCAATATCTATCTCTTTACCTCTTTCATTATGAATTCTCTTCTCAATGATGACTGTTTCAATTGTTCTTCATTTTATTATTTTACTAATATTTTTTTGATAAATCACCTTGTTTTTGTTAATTTGGTCTAGATCTTAGATCATATCTTTTCGATATTATGCTTGGATAACATCATTAATAGCTTATATTAAGATGAAGATAGTTCATTTTCATTACTAGGATCCTCATTAGAAAAGTACTAATTGAACCTTAATGATCTCTGATAGTAATTTTGAGTTCAATTTGGTTGTTTAGTCTCATCCCAAATCTAGTGATCTTTGTCTTAAGGTTTTGTGTAGTTCTATTCTATAGAGTCTTCAATAAAGTTCATATTCCTCAAGGAAGTATAAATGGGTTGATCTTCGTTCCTTCTTTTATATGTCAGTTAAAAATTTGTCTTAAATGATTGTGATTCTAGGCCCCCCTTCGTGAGCATCTATATGGGGATGATTTCCTTCAACTTCCATCAATTACAACTTGTTTGACAATTTCTTAATCAATCTAGAAATTTCCTTCATTTTATAATCCTGAAAAACTTTGTTTATGTTGGATGGCCAAGCTTCTTCCTTTTTTTTCTTTGACTCCAAAATCTACCCCGGGTTTAAATTTTTTTAAAGTTATGATATTCTCTTAAATATATACTACATCATCTTGCATGATCATTAAAATTATAAATCTTCGTTTTCTCAGCTTTAATAAATTGCTTATTCAAAATCTCTTACAAAAGTTATTTTCACAACTTCCTTTTTGAAGGCCCTATATCAAGATGGATTTTATTATATAAGTTATTGAATCTATTGCAGGACATATTCCCAGTCACGGCGGGTGTAGTGGGGGGTGACCCAACGAAGTTCCTGAACGGGAAGGTTTTTTTCAGTAGGTCAGGTTAGTAACTATAGTGCCTTTCCTTCCCACCGTGATCCAACTGATACTAAGGACACACCAACTTAGAAGAGACGAAAAGGGCCCAAGGGAATAAGAGTAAGGCTATTACCACAACCTTTTTAACAGCTACAGGGAGTACAATTACCTTGTTCCTCCCTAGGCATAAGATAGTTAGTGAGTCTGTTCTCCGGGGACGCTACGTTCGCTGCTGGAGGTGCTACAAATTCTTTCTTAAGAGGATCACTCTTTTAATAGCGGTAACTATGGTTGCTCCACATTAAACCCCGTCTTTGATTCTTTCTTAGGAGGATCACTCTTTTAATAGCGGTAACTATGGTTGCTCCACATTAAACCCCGTCTTTGTAAATCAAAGCGCGTTCTATCATCCGGTATACCCCTAAGGGTTTTTCTTGTGTCTATGATGCTCTCCCAGGGGTATTTACACAGGATATGTGTGCATCCCTTAACTGCTTGTTAAACGCCCTAGGTGTTACCTTGCGAGGTTGTAATGTTAAATGCTATCGAATGATGGGATAGCAGCACTTAACATTCATTCTTTCTATGGCCATCTAAGTCTGAGCAGGACCCGAACGACAGCTGAGAGTTACCTAATGACAAATGCGAGTTATCGCCCTAGGTGGGGGATTATTCTTCACGTGCAATCCATTGATGGGACTGTCCAGGGGGACAAACGGGGTAGTAGGCAGTTTTCCATATTGATTGATATCTTTTACTGAAAGGGAGAGACTATTCTCTCAGCTCTTCCCATTTAGTTCGTTAGGTTAGGGCCAATATCTGTAGATACTCCCATGACTTCGATCTAAATCCCGGCCTTTCAAATTCTTAAAGAGTTGGATGGAAGCAAAGGAACAGGCTAGCTAACACAGGATCTTACTTTAGGCATTATAGAAGCGCTTCAAGCAATAGACATATTATGATTAGGACCGGACCTTCTCCGAACGCCCGACTATTTCATTCACTGGTTTTTGCAGAGATGACTACGGACAGGAAGGTAAGGACTAAAGAATAGCCGGCCTACGAGAGATGGGGATTCTAAAGCAGACTGCGGTAAGACAGACTCGGGTAAGACAGACTCCGGTAGACTCAGGTGGAGATCTCAAAAGAGAGATTGTCTTCTTGAAAAGCGAGAGCATGATGGAGCTGTCCTCTGAAGCTGTTGAAGTTATATATTTAGGCAATGCCCGATAAATCTGGTTCAATTGAAATGGAAAGATATCCTTTGAAGCAGGCAAGGGCTATTAGATCTCCTTTTCTCCTTGCGCGCTGCGGACAAGACCTCCGGGCCTATACGGAGTTACTTGTACAGATTCTCTTTCGTGGTTATGGGCTCCCACGAAGTCAAAGAATAAACCGGCCCTCTCGGCCCTTTGGGTGGCTTTGGGAATATTAAGGTCAGGCGAAAACACAATTTTGGAACCAGGCTTACTTGATGAAGTTGACGCTCCTCCTGCACGGATATTTCATGTACATACAAACTCATTCACAACACAATACATGTACCATGATTTGTGACATAAATGTTTAGTCGTGTATTTTTATTATTCAAAAGGAGAAGTCATTTACATAGCTTAAATAAAAGGTTTGAAAACATGAAAGGGAATTACATAAATTTTGGAAGTTTAAGGTCTGAATCTCAATAAGTCTACAATGTAAAATGTCACGTTCTTTTCAAATCATGAATCACTCTGGTTGACCTTTGATCTTGTTCCTTGGAATGAACCTTTTCTAACCAAAAAATGACGCACAAAAGCTATAGTTTATGCATGTTCATGCATGGCCTTTCCAAATCCTCATGGTGCTGTTGAAGATAGCATTGCATTTCTTACTGATTGGATAGTGATGGCTTTCATCTTTTGTACTTCCATATCTAGTTCATTGTAATGAGGACAACTAGGAGGGGACATATTATTTGATATGACCTGTATATTGGAAGTAATTCAAAATCCTAACCTACTTTATCCATTATTTCATGCCCTTTTAATGGTGCTTCCATCTCTATAAACTTTTGGTCATTACTTCTGCATTGGGCTATCATGTGTCACGGTGTTCTTCGATATAAATTCCAATTTTCATTCTATAGGGAAGGCGAATTCTAATCCATTACCTGTGTAAAAATAGCCTTGAAATAGGCCACATATCCTAGCAATCGATGTGGTTTTGAGTGAACTTTTTGAATAAATTTATTTTTCGTAATTACCTTGTTTGCTTGTTTTCTTCAATTCTTGGATTACTTCTAGCCCGGACACCTAAAGCCTCCAATTCTTAGGATTCAGTTTATATATCACACGGTTGGCGATTTCTCGTTTGTTCTCTAAGTTCAAGTCCTCTTTATCTACTGCAAAGAAGTAACGAGTACCAAATAGTCATCTTAAACAATAATAGAATAATCCTAATAATTTAATGAATATAATTATTTTTAAAATTGCAACTAAATTATCTATAAACATTTGGTAAAGTTTATTTTTCAAATTGCTTCCAACTCCATAGTTTTCTATGTAAAAAGTAACTATATTGACAATTTACAGTTGTATTTATAGATTTCGTTGCCGGGCTTTAGTAACAAGTAACCTATAATTAAATAAGAAGTACATTATAAGACATTAATAGAACAAAATATTATTTTCACAGTGTATGGGTCAATTACAATACCTTGACGGGGATAATTGCACACTTTGAAGAATTGAAGAAAAGGAATGGCATTGTTTTTGTCCACTTTAATTTTAAAATTAATTTATGGCATAGAAAACAACATATTATTTTCACCATGTATTGGTTAACTACAATACCTTCATGGAGATAACTGCATACTTTGAAGAAACGGAATGACATTGTTTTGTCCACTACTTTAAATTTAACATTAGTTTATTTAGTTTATTTTCACCATGTATTGGTTAACTACAATACCTTCATGGAGATAACTGCGTATTTTGAAGAAAAGGAATGACATTGTTTTGTCCACCACTTTAATTTTAACATTAGTTTATTTAGTGTATTGCATAGAAAGCAAATTAAAGCTCTAAATCTTATACAGTTTAATTGAACACAATATTATTTTCACCATATATGTGTAAACTACAATACCTTGATGGGAATAATTGCACACTTTGAAGAAAAGGAATTGCATTATTATTTTTGTCCACTTTAATTTTAACATTAGTTTATCGCATAGAAAACCAATTCAAGTTATTGAATGTTTAAACATTAAAAATGTAATAAAGGGTTTTATCACCTTTACCTTATGGAGTTTAATTTAATATTACTGTACTAGTATAAATAAGTCAACCAAGCATGTTCTTTCTTTTTGGATCTATGTTTCTACATTTGTATTTGTTTCTAAATAGGTGATGTGAACTTCAACTATAAATTTTACCTTGCTCCATTTTTATAAAATTTCAAAAATTTTATTTTATGTTTATAATTCTCTATGTTTCCTAATATCACATTTTAGGAAAATTTCTACCTTTGTTATATATGTTTTGATATCAATGATCAGAGGAGAAGGGAAAGGGAAGGGAACACTGGAAGATTAAAATTTATCTGTTATGTTTTTTATTTGTTTATTTAAATTGTTTTTGTTATATATATATTTTATTAGTGACCTGATAAGGGGATGGTAGGGTAGGATTGGTAAAATGGGTTGTGAAATGGTTCCAAAAGATTATAGGGATTTGGGACACATAAATAGAAAATGTAAATTTGATTTATTTATTTAAGAGTTTTTTTAATTGAAATTTTTGATTTTTTTAAAGTTTTTTAATTTTTATTTTAATTATTTGTGTAGTTTTATTTTTATTATTTTGTAATATATTTTTTAATATATGTGTAAATTTTTTTTATAGTTTATTTTAATTATTTGTATTTTTTTAATCTTATTATTTTTTAATTTGTTTTTTTAATAAGTTTGTAATATTTTTTAACAATTTTTATTTTCAATTATTTTTATTTTTATATTTTAAACTAAATTCTATTTATTATTTATTTATTTTATGTTAAATAAATTTTATTATTTATAATATTATTTGAAATTTTGTTATTGATTTTGTTTTAAAATTTATATTGAAATAATGTCATAAACAATTAGATAAAGAGATGGTTGATTTTTAACAAAGTAAATATTAATGTTGAATCTATATTTCAAATAGCAAAAGTGAAGACTTCAATGTGGGTATCTTAAAGTTTCAATAATTCTTTCTTAATTAAAAAAAAAGATTATTTATGATATGAGAGATACTAAGATGGCTAATTATTTTCAAAAAGCTTGACTATAACCATTTCTTTTCAATTATGCATATTACTAATAATTAAATTACAATTCCATAACCTATATTTTATTAAACTAAAATTAAAAAAATGTATATAGAAAATAGAATTAAAGCTAAAATTTATAAATTGATTACATAGTTAATCTTTTAATTTGTGGTATCCTTCGTGATAATGAATTATGAAAAAATAGTGGGTGATGAAGAGGTCAGCAAGAAAAAGTTGTGTATGGGTGATGAAGAGATTATGGCATTGAAGAGTGTACTTAAATCATTTTTGTAGTCAAAATAATAGATAACTTGCATTGATTTTGAATTATTAAAAAAATGCTTCTCAATTAATAAACATAAAGTAATATGTAATTTCTTGTATTTAGATATTTTAATTTTTTTTTAACATTCACAATCTTCAAAATTAATTCTGCATATAATTTTCAATAATTCAACTAGTGGACATACTCTCCCTCTCTTATACACATATATATTAGATTTTAGGAAAATGCTTCCTATAAAAATAGACTTCATAATATATTATAGGATGTTTCATTCATGATTTTTCAAATAAAAGATTAGAAGATGAAAAACATAGTTTATTTGATTGTTTTATTAATCATTATTAAAATATTTGCAAAAGCAATGGACTTGATAATTTATGAATAAATATAGAATTTCTATTGATTAAATTATTCATATATATTAAATTTTGTCATTTATCTAACTATTAATTTTATTTGTTTATTATTATTATAATTCTATTCATTGTACAATAATAAAAAATCTAATTTTCAATAATATAATATTTCAATTTATTATTATTTTAGCTTAACTCAATTCATAATGAAATTTTTTATATTAATTTTAAACTTTAAAAAAACTCTATTTTTCAATAATATAATATTTCAATTTATAATCCTTTTAACTTGATTTAATTTGTAATCAATTTTTATATTAATCAAAATTTGCAAAATAAATCATTCAACTATTTAATAGAAAAATGTCATCAATAATAAATAAGCATTCTCAAATTGATTTAAAACATTAATTTTAGGGCATTCTAATATGTTTATCTTTTAGACTTTATATAAATGTATTTACACTTTTTGCCATGGAGAAAAAGGGAAGCTCATGCTAATTTGTTTAGCTTATAGGCTTTATACAAATGTATTTACACTTTATGCCAAATGTATACATGTTAAAACATGGATTTTTATAAGAAAACTTTTATCTTAAATATTTGATGTGCTTGATGACAAGTTACATCAATGAGATTACACAGTCAACTTAATCATTAAAAAAAAAAATTTAACAAAAAAAAACATGTCACAGAATTGAAGTGGGGATGGTAACACTCATTACTCCCAACCACCCAAGATACAACCATGGAAATGATTTAAGTAATAATAAGTTATTTCTATCATTTGGTTAAATAGTAATCTTTCACATTAATAAAACCAGATATATATTTTTTTATTTCTTTAGTTTTAATTGAGAAAACATTAACAAACTTAGTATTAAAAAAAAACTAATGACGTCTAAGGTCTGTCTTTCTTGAACTTTAGACCACTAATGAGAGTTTTCCATCATTAACTTATGCTTGATTAACCCAGCTTTGATTCATAATACAAATACCTTTAACATTTAATTTTAACCAACCTTTGATTCTTAATACAAGTACCTTTAACATGTAAAATTGAGCATACTCAAGTAAATATTTGTCAGAAGTAATTTGGCAAATTTCAAGCTAAAAACATAAACCTAATCTTAATGGAGATAAACTCTCTTTCTATGAAAGCTCCAAAGTTTTGATCAAATGGACTTGGTCAACTGTGTGACTACAAATGAGTCCTATCCCAAAATGAAACCCTTTAAGTATTAAATTTAAATTTTATTTTCCATAATATATGGATTATATTAAATCCTATGTTCGAGATGAGATTCTAAAACATTTATTTGCAATTGATTTTCAATCATATATCCATTAACATAAAATAGTGGCATAATATACACCAGATATACCAACCAGCACAGACTGATTAACAAGAAAGCAAAGCTAATACTTTACCTTATACGGACAACGTAAAACTATCTTACCTTCGTAGCACACACCACAACAATTTACATTACGTTATCACTGCTCTGATTCGTCGTTGATGGGAACATGACGATATGGAATTCATAGATACCCACGAAAATCTCATGACATTGAAATAGGAAATCTATATGTAGCTTGATACGTGTTGCACCAATACTTATTGTCGCGAAACCTAGCAGTGTCTAGAGATGTAGTTCCTAACATACATACATATTAAAACCACGTTCTGATATAGACTTCACTGATAATGACATTCAAGGATCCGAAGCAGAAGGAACATGGTGTCCTATACCCGGGCTATGAGCCATCGGACCATCGTCAACCATGGTCTTTTCTTTTAGACTTCTATCAACAACCTCAACGGCAACTTTTCCACAAGGAGATTTATAGACCTTTTGGCTATGGTTTTCTGCCGTCGCTTGCAACTTCAAACTACTGAATTTCTCTTGTCGAATAATATCTTCCCATGGCTTGCTTTCGCGGGTTGACATCACAGGCGGTATTCCTGGAGGACTGACGATCCCATTTTGGAGATCTCGAGCTTCAATTAATGATAAGGAATGAAGTAAACACCACAGGAGCACAAGCATTAAAACATAAGCAGCTCTCGCATATATTAAAATACTCTTCATTCTGTAACTTAATTCAAAACTAAAAATCTCTTCCGCTGTGAGAAAACTGACCAACAAATAGAAACTTGCAAACTATCAGCTAATTCTCTCAGAAGAGGAGACTCTTTTGAGTCGTGAAGTTGCCTCTCAATCCTATTTATCATGGAGATTTGAGCTATGTGCTTCAATCAACTCCACCATGAAATTTAATACGAAATTTTCTCTGTTATTAAAATAGTGCTTATATTGTAAAAGCCACGGTCGCTATAATAATATATTAAATCTCAGGGACGTTATTTAGAGCTCCTCGTACTACTTTATAAGATTAGGTGTCTGAAGAGGTGTGGCCGTCAGCATTTCATTCATTATGCTCGAACTGTTATCCATATTCCATAGGCGTTCAAATTGTATGGTGTTATTATTCTCTTTATGTTAGAATTTTAAGCACACTTTATTTTTTATTATTTTGTCAATTTTATTTATTTAAGTATTTTAATTTTAATTTTTTGAAATGGCATGTTTATTGACCATTCAAAATTGTTTTAATATATGAGTAGCGCTTGTGTTTCTAAGGGTATGTATTTTAATATGTTTGAGACAAGAGGATATATAAATCGCGGAGGGCTATTATTTGGCCGACTTTGTAGCAATTTAAATAAAAACATAGAAGTTAGACTAAGGTTATGTTATTTTTTTATTTTTTTATTTTCTTAAATGTTTATTTTTTAAGCTTATTATTGGTTTGGTCGACATGAGGTTGCCTTGGGTTTCTATTCCCCAAGGCTTGGGGTGGTAGGTGATATCAGCAATGCTATAATGTTCCTCGTAAACAACACCTTCTTTAATATTTTCGATTTCGAGATACCTCATTTAATATTTAGATATGCATCTTTATTGATGGGCTTCACTCCTACTCTTGCAAATGGATCAGGTGCATCTTGCTCGACTACTGCACATTGACCCTATAGTGCTTTTTCCATTCCTAACTAGTATTGCCGCCACTCCAAAAGCATTTCGCAGTTTGATCTCACTTTATGGGTTTTGTCCACCCTGTACTTAAATGGGTTAAAAAATAAAAAATAAAAAATAAAGAAAATGCACGTCAGACTCTTTAAATGTATGAAGTGGTGAAAGATAAGGAAATAACTTTGAAAAATAATTTCTACACAGTGTACATAAAACAATTTGTGCAGGTTTTTCAAGAAGTAAATACATTCCACCCAGTAGGCTGCATGGAGCCATCCATTTTCTCTATGTCTAAATCGATGCATAGTTCACAAACATTCCAGCTTTCATAGATGTGTCAATCTTAGGCGCTCCCCTCTTTGATCATATAAGATTCTCTCGAACTTAGATTTGTGGGAGTTAAGCCCAACTCCGAACCTTTGAGATTTGTTGGATGACACTGTGCTCGCTTGGGTGACTTTTCGGATGAGACTTAGCTCGATTTGGTGTATATGCCCAAACCTCAAACCTGGTGGGTGTCCGAATGTCCCCAAAATTTGAAAAAAAAAATTATAGGCTTGTAGAAAACTACCCAAAGAGGATCATTATTACTTCTGTGGAATTACATGTGCTACTTAACTTTTGATCTCTTCAGAAACTGCTTATACTTTCTTGTTAATCTCTTATCCATTCAGTGATTATTAGTTTGTTTACTTCTTATGTCTTAATTCTATTATTTAAACTATTTGTATATCGTAGTTATTACTGTCGGTGAGTTAGTGATTGTATAGTTCAATGATTTACTTCTACACATGAATACTATGTTTATTAAGTATAACTAACTTAACTTTGTTGATTGCAATAAAGTGGTGGAGTGGTGGGACTAGTTCTCCCATGACGATTTGAGTGGTAAGGTATTACTTGGTTACGCATGCTTACTTAGTTCAATCGAACTAAGGCACCTCTCTCTTTTAGTTATGGAGTTCATTACCTGCGATGGGATTGAATGTATTATGTGTTGACAGCCTTGGTCACCGATAACCTACAGCTCGTTATTACATTGCCTATCGACTTGGTTTTTCAAACTTGGTAAGTGTCGTTAACGACAATTTAGCCATTATAGCTAAATATCCTCTACATTAATTATTCTTCATTAAGGTCTTACTTTCGTCATTTTTAGATGTCATTAATATCTTTTCATGCTATGTATATTTTACTATATATTATTTTTTACATTTCCTATGTTCTTTTACTGGCAAGTTATTATTGGTTTGAGAGCAGAGCTTTGGATTTGATAATCCGAGAGATTTACATGGCATACTTTGTATGCCATGGTGCTTAAGACTAAATACCTTAATACTATGGTATTAAACCCTAAGTTCTAAACCTATGTACTAAACCTTATCTACATTCCTAAGTAAAGGTATTAAACTTGAACTAGCACAACCTATAACTAAGTATTATGGTAATGCTAACATGGTGTAAGCCTTGTAATGTGGTATCGTTGATGTTTAACGTTTGGGGTGACATAGTATATGGTATGGACCATATATTATAGGGTTTAAGTGACGGTATCAAGGGTGGTGACATTTGATACATTGTAACAAATCCTGACTATGGGAGTGGGTTTGTTGAAACATTAATGGACTCTAGCGTAGAACATTTAATGCTCTTTGTGAATCATCACAGCCTTCCCTTAGGCTTGGCTCATGATAGTTGTGTAATGTATTTGTCATTTGGGGGTTTCGTTGTTTGGCTCTACGTGGAGGTATGGTCGTGGAGGTGACCTCCTGCTTGTGAAGGTAACCCCGCATGAAATCTTAAGCTTGAACATTATTTGGTTTATAGTTTGGAAGTAATGGCATACTCCTCATCCCCATTTGGTTGTTGCTTGCAAGTGCCGAAAGGGATGAAGGGTTGCATGGCTACAACACAGTTTGCTCTTAGCATTTCATTCATGGCCATGGTAACCCTTCTCATCAAGATTAATGTTTGTCACCCTTCAATCTTGTGGCAGAGCTACGATTCTCCTGATTGTTTTGGTTGGGGTTTGATGTTGTAGAAAAAATGATTTTTTCCTTCGGGCTTGAATCAAGAACTGGTTTATTAAAATGGAGGCCTTCTTCCATGACTTAATGCTTAGGCCATTCGGATCTATGTATCGTTTATTTTTGTTATGAACTCGTTATAGTTTTGGTTTTGGGATTTTAAAGACATGGGCTAAACCATTGGAAGCAATGGTGCCATAGCCCATTGGCACACCTGTGTAAGACCTTGTTGTTGGCCTTTAATGGCGACTATGTACAAACATTGGGATATCTATGAAATAGATGTAAGTGTTGGTTTTGATCATTTGTAAAGGTTTATGGTGTATGTGAATCCCTCCTGTATTTTTATTGAGCACTGTATTTAAATTGGAGTTTTTAATGGACAGAGGCATACGCCTTACTGGATGCTCTGTGTGTAATTGCTCTTGATTAGTTTGACAAATGTATAAATCGACCATGTGGGTGAAGGCCATGCTGTCAATGGCATGAGCCTTCGCACAGTGTTACGATAGCTTGTAATTTCATTGCTTACGGCATCTAGTTCTTATGTGATATTTGGACTGTGTTTTAATTCGTTGTTTGACCTTGGCCGTAACTTATGTGAGCACGCTGTATTAAAAAGTTAGTAGGTTTCGTGGAGGCCAAGGTATGTAGACCCTCGATGGAACTCGTTCTTTCTAATAACTTGGACTCTATATTAAAATGATTTAGTGGCAGAGGCCATGCTGTAACTAGAGTCTTCGACCTCTCTCCTAGCATAGGCATTTTAGTTATAAGGAAAAAGATGTGAGTCATGGCCTGTGTAATTTAATATTATGTGGTTAGATTTGGTAAAATGGGTCGTGGCCAGTGACTGAGCATACGAACTTCGTCGTTTTGGGCCAGGGTGATTTCAAAGTGTGAAATATGTTATAAGGAATAATAGAAATGGTAATAGGAATTTACTTTATGGATTTTATGATGTGTTTTGATTATGGTGATGATTTATGTTACGGTTCTTATTATGGATTTTAATTATGTTTAAGAAATGAAGTTGTAACTTGTGAGGGTCAATACCACAACCTCTATTTATTAAATACAACCTCTATATGTTAATACAAAGTTATATGAAATGTTACTTGATGAATCTTTTTAGATGGATATTATATGGATTTTTAAAGATATAAAGCATGTGAATTAGGGTGTTTTAGTATGGTTGCTAATAATGTAGGTTTTAATAGAAGTGTCTTGATAAGGACCACATGGATGGTCACGATATCCCTCTTATTATTATTCATGTTGTTTTATTTCTGTGGAATATTTTTTTAATGTAATTTGTTATATGATTACCAACCTTCAAAGGTGTTAGATGGATTAGTTAATTTTGGAAATGAATGCATAGATAGTTTTTATAGAGAATTATACCTCATAGTTTATTTCTATGTATATATAGTTGTCTTATAAAAGACTAGCTATGATTGTAAGTAATACCCTAGGGTATCTATATAGTATTTTTATTTCTTTAAACTTACTCCTATGGTTAAATCTACCATAATCTGAAACACATGTCTCTAGTGGCAAATGTAATATGTCAGTAGAGATATAAGTAATACGTGAACAATTAAATAGTAGATCTAGATTTACCTAGTCGATCGTATAAATTTTTGAATATGAAATAAATACATAACACAAATTTTAAAGATGGGAACCTAGCTATATACAGCCTATTATAATATTTCCAATCCTAGGAATATTGAAGAGAAATAAAGACCCTAGCAAAATCTAGGCAGAACATCAATTACCTAGGGTTAGTAAAATGTATAGAAGCTTTTACATAAAGTAGCCTGCATTTTACCCTAGAATTGAACTTTGACATACTAAGAATTTGTACCTCTGATTTATCTTCCTCAAGCTCCTTTAATGGTTGAACCTACACACTTTTCAAATAACCAACATTATCAATTTAAGACAAATCTGACCTCTGATTTTGATGACCAAATCACTTGGAAACTACAACGTTCCTCCCAACCATGACCCATAACCATTCCTGGTTCTAATTCGGATCTCCCCGAGCTCGACTCCAACATGCAAGTATATTATAGCTCCTAAGGTAGGGATTCCTTTCTGGTATTCATATTTTGAATCATTCCTCTTTTCCTTAGAGGAGAAAGTTGTCCAAGGAAACACTTGAGAGAAAAAACAGGCAGAAATAATAATTCTCCAAGAGAAAAATGAGAACCCCTAAGCATTTGCTTGGCTTGAGTCTTTATAGACATATTTTTCAGTCAAAAGCATAGTTAAATCAAGAAATCCTTGATTTCTTAATTTAACCCTTTTTAATTTACTAGGGTAATTTTCAATTCTTAACCTAGGAACTTTAACTAGTTCCTAGTTAGTCTCTCATAGTTATTTCACTATTTATTAATCCTTTAATAATAAATAATAATTGGTGGAGCTTCTCTTCTTTCTTTATTCAATTATATAATTAATCATAATTAATTATTTATACATACTATGTATAAAATACATAGTATTAAAATACTATGTTAACATTTGACTTCGGGCATCATGTATCATTATCCCTAGACTTAACAACACTTCCTTATGAAGGTCAAGTAGATAGATGGCTTAGGTCTACTAGGCTAGGAAACTCTAAACATCCTTGCATGTTGGATTTCCCTTGTATAATGTGGTAGCTCTTCAGTATTTGATGAGAATACAAAAATTCAAAATTTCATTTAATCACTTATAAATAAGTGTGATGATGATCAAAATTTTTCTCGAGTCGTTTTTTCTTGGAAATTATTAAATTATTTTCAGTAACCCCTAGCGCTTACCAGAGCCCATACTCAATGCCTATAGTAGGTATTTATAGACATAGTGCAATTCCAGAGCTTTCGCTCAACACTCAATGCTAGGATGTACTTGTACGATACACCTAGGGATACAATGGCCAAAGATCCGATGCTCCAGAGCTTGTGCTCAACATCAACATGGAATGATTCAGAGCTTATGCCCAACATTTCCAATTATATTTTCATGTGTTCCAGAGCTTTATGCTCAACACAAATGTATGTACTCATGTGCTCCAGAGCCTCTTACCCAACACAAAACATCTCATCGATCATGTGCTTTAGGGTCCATTCTTAACACAAACATTTCAACAATCATGTGCTTTGAAGGGTCCATGCCCAACACAAACATTTCATCAATCATGTGCTTCAGAGTCCACGCCCAACACAAAACATATATATACATATACATCATCAACAATTGGCTTCCGTCCAATATACAAAACAAATCATCATGTTTATATGCAGTAAGGTCTTTGACCCAATATAAAATAAAACATCAATATAATTATCATGATCAATATGCCTATTCTTATAAATGGTAGGTCCAAAATTTGGGACATTACATCCCTCCCTGCTTAGTATGACACTGACCCTAGTGTTATATGGGCTCTAAATGATATCATGAAATAAGGCAGGGTAAGCCTTTCTCATGGTGTCCTCATTCTCCTAGGTATCTTCATCTACCTCAAAGTGATTCCACTTCACTTTCAATTGGACTATAGTGTGCTTCTGAAGCTGCACTTCTCTCTTGTCCAATATATGCAAAATATCATGGGAAAATTCCCCCTCAGGTTCCAACTGTAATAAGGACCAATCAATGACATGCTTAGTGTCATAAACATATTTTTTTTTTAAAGATGCATGGAAAACAGTATGAACTCGTACATGTGGAGGTAATGCTAATTCATAAGCCACTGGTCTTTTCTTGGACAAAATTTCAAAAGGTCCACAAAACCTAGGTGCTAACTTACCACACCTACCCAAGCTCAATGAGCTTCGTTTTTCTTTCACTTTCAAGTAGACATGCTCACCTACTTGGTAGTCTTTATCTTTTTTTTTCTTATTTGCATAAAATTTTTGACGGTCTTGTGCCTCTTTAAGGTTTCCCTGGACCTTGGTAACTAACTGTTCCAATTCCAATAATAGGTCAGGCCCTAACATGATCCGATCCACTGGACTGTCCCAAGTAATTGGGGTCCTACACTTCCATCCATAGAGTACCTCGAAAGGACTCATCTTGGCAGAAGCCTGATACTCGTTGTTGTATGCAAAAATTTGCAAGGTGTAGATAATCCTCCCACTTGGTGGGGTTGTTCATGACATACATTCGAAGCATGTCTTCCACAATTTGGTTTACTCTTTCAGTCTTCCCGTTTGTTTGCGAGTGATAAGTAGTACTAAAGTTCAGCTGCATCTCTAATCCAGAGAATAAATATCTCCAAAAGTTTCCTGTAAACTTAACATCTCGATTGGAGATAATCAATTTCGGTATCCCATGTAATCTAAATATCTCCTTTAGGAATATATCTGTTGTAATCTCACAGATCACATAAGGTTACCAGTAATACATACTAAAACATACATAAATATAAAACAGAGACAAGAGACAAGAACAGATAGGATTTAAACATTTATATTATTATAATGAGTCCATACAATGCAGAGAACTAAACTGAGTTCTCGTTTGGTTCAACATCCTAATATATATAATTTACAGACAGTTACAAAATAACTACCTGTCAGTTCGGTGAACCGACACGACTTTTAGTTAGCCGACCTAATCTTCTAGTTTAGTCAGCCGACCAACTTAGTCAGCCGATCGACTAAGTCGGCCCATCGACTTAGTCGGTTGATCGACTAAGTTGGTCCTTGTTCAAGTTGACTTTTTCGACCTCCTCCTTCTACATCTTCCCCACGAACAAAGTGTTTCTTCGTCCCGAAGAAACAGGGAGGTACAAAAAATAAGTTTGGTTGGGCCTTCAAAACTTTATTGTGGCAGACTGTGAAGATGGATAGTTGGTCTTTTCTAGACACATACCTCAACAATAGTTGGAGCTGTGATGGCAAGGTGATGTTGGAAATCTGTCCAGCTCTGCAAAAATTTCTGGATGTCGATAGTTAATGTAGTTAAGCTTGACAGGACCAACATCTTTTCCGAGATGGGGATTTCTGCGATCTTTTCCATGTTGGGGCCCAAGAGCTAGTTCTGCTCTTCTACTGTGTCGATGAGTCGTTTCATCTTTGGGCAGATGATGTCGACTTTTTCTAGATTGGGAAGAGCTTATTGCACCCACTGATGTGCTTCTCTTTCTAGCTTTTGCAATTTGTTGGTTTCCAGTACTATATGTTCTTCTATTGTCTCCCCAAGTGCTGCTTCTATCGTCTTCCTGCTGTCCAAAGCCTGGATGCCTTGACAAGTCTATCTTGTCTACTGATAGACCTTCCCATAGTGAGTATGCCAGTCTCTTAAGACTTCTTCGGTGAGAACAGACTCCTCCATATGGTCCTGTAGCACTTTGTATGCCTCTGAGAAAGTAGTGTGTTGTGCCAGTAGCAGTCGGGAAGTCTCTTCCTTCTATTCTTCCTTAGTTTCCTTGAGACGTGCCTGGATGGCCGATACCATGCTCTCGAAGAGTTGATATGCTCTTTCAAGCGATCGATCTGTGTCGATCTGTGCGATACGTCCTGCAACTTCATTCAAGATTTCATTAGCATAAGGGGTTGGGAATGGATCTATCAGAGTTACTTTGTTAAGCTCCCTAAAGTCGACACAAATTCTTCATCTTGTCAGGTCATGTTTCTTGGGTTGTACGACCATTGGACTTTCCCATTCCAACTGGTCGATAGGGTAAATGATCCCTACTGCTAACATGTTATCAATTTACTTTTTAACTATTTCCTTATACTTGTGAGCCAGTTTATAAGGTCTTTTCTTGACAGGTTGAACATCAGGTTTAGTATCAATTTTCATTTCTCCCATTTCTTGTACTAAGCCTTTTAAGTCTTTATAGTCCCTGGCAAAGACATTCTGGAGTTCTCTAAGTAAGTTCACTATTTCGGTGGTCTGTAGTTTGTTCCAGTAGTCACCAATTTTTGCTAGTTTTGGGTGGTCATCGTTTGAAATGTCGACCTCTTTAGTTTTCACTTTGGCATATAGACACTTTGTTGCTTTAGCCTCATTAATCGGTTGACTTCCTTCTTTGAATTGTGAGATTGTGGCAGGGAAGTTGGTTGTAGTCATTCTGTCAATGTCTGGTTTATCGGCTGTCGTGACTTTCACAATTGAGTGGATAGGTTTTGTTGTTTCAACATGGTTGGATTTCCATCTGAAGCTCTTTCCTTTCATGTGTTCATTTTCTAATTGTAAACAGGTCGTCTGTGTTTTTGAGTTGGTTTGTATATTGTTATAGTCCTTGATCTGTCGATGGTCTAGGGAGGGTTTTTTTCGGTCGGTTGGAGAAATTGTTTGATTTGCTGTGCTATCTTAGCCAGATTTTTGTTTGGAGGTATGAAGTTGAAGTCTTTAATAAAATTTCCCTGAGTTCATGCCAAAAAAAGGTTTCATCTCTAGCTTCCTCCATCTTGTACCATTTATTGGGTAAGTCCGCTAGGGTCGAAGGGAACAAATGTGGCCAGGCTCGCTCATCATTGTATCCAAGTCTTATCCACTCCGTTTCACAAGATAGGGATCTGGGCTTGCTGAGTTAACTTCTTTCCACCAAACCTTTCAACAAAGTAAGTCGAAGCAGTTGTCCAAGTTTGTAGTTTTGTCTGATGGGTATCCCACCATCTAGCTGCTTGACCTGTAAATGTTTCCACTAAGCTTTGAAGTCGGCCATGTTCACCAATATTTTTAGATACTTGTTCGACATGCATGACTGGTGATTCCCTCTCCTTATACCTGGGTAGATGAATAGTGTTTAAGTTGGTTGGTTGTAAGGTGGGTCGTTCCCTTATTTTATTTTCAAAGATTTTGGGGATAATTGAGACTATGAAGCACTATCGGGTGGGTGTTTTCTGTACTTTTTGTATAGTCCAGCACCCTCTTGCTTGTGTTTTGTAATTTTCCATATCCCAGTCATACAATTCAGCATATGAGTTATAACCAATTGAGTCCTGGTTACCTAAGTTAAGTTCTCCATGGATGTTTGGTTCTATGTAGTCTCTATTGTTGTAGATTTGGTAAAGTTGTCTGACATCGACTTCTTCATCAATAGGTTCTATCCAGGGGTCTCCTAGGGATGGATGAATGGGTACAATGACTTTTTGACCATTTCCTTTTAGCTTGATTCGTTCCTTGTCTAACGATATGGATGCTTTCATATTTCTTCCCCAAGGTCGACCAACTAGTGGTGGGAAGGAGCTAGATCCTTCTTTTAGGTCAATGATTTCAAAATCAACCTTCGTCAATATTCCTTTGATGGTTGTGTCGACATTTTTCCAAACCCGAATGGGTTCAACTAGGCCTTGGTCGGCGAGTTTCAGGTAAATGCCTGACTCGTAGAGTCGAGGTCTTCCCATATTTTCCAATGTATCCTGGGTCATGATATTCACTTGGGACCCGAAGTCAAGCACTACTTGTCGGACATGGAAACCTTCGATTTCCAGGTTGACAAGTGGGTCGGCATCATTTTTTTCTTTTTGGTTCAAGTTGCAGATGTTTTTTGTTTGTTTTCCAAGGTTGATACCTTTTATTTCATGCAATAAGTCAATGAACTGAGCTACGGATTTGTCTGTTTGAGTGAGTTGGATTAATTGATGTATTGTGTTGGGTCGACTGTTAACGATGTCTTCTTGTTATGCAAAGTTGTGAAATATGTGGGTGGCTTCTTGATATGTTTTTTTTTCCTTCATAGGCTCAGGATAAACATTTGTGTATTTAATCTTACTAATTTGAGGGTTATCAGGTCAGCCCATTGACTTAGTCGGTTGATTGACTAAGTCGGTCGTCGTTCAATTCAACTTTGTCGACCTGCTCCTTCTACAATATCAGAAATGTTCACGACCTTGTAGATTGATTTCACGTGGATGAATTGTGTCGCTTTTGACAACTTGTCAATGACTATGAACATGGATTCATTTTGATTCTTTCTTTTAGGTAAGCGAGTAATAAAATCCATACTGATAACCTCCCAATTCCATTTAGGAATGCGCAATGGCTGTAGCAATCCTGAAGGATGCTGGTGGTCAACTTTAATTAGCTGGAATTCCTAACATTTTGCAATAAAAATTGCAATGTTGGCCTTTAACTTGAGCCAGAAAAAGTGTCTCTTGATGGAAGATATCATCTTTTGATATACTGAGTTCCCTATGAAATTCTGTGAGAATGTTGGACTGAATGTCCCCTTCATCTGGAACATACAATCTATCCTTGGACCATAGTATTTCGGAGTCATACACCTTGTATTCCTTCTGTTGTTGAAATAACCAGTCCTCCTGGACATTCTTGAGGATTTCCACATAGAATGGGTCATCCTTGTCAGCCTTTCTAATCTTCTCATGCAAATCTGCATCAGTTTGAATGGGTCATAATTTGTTCTCCTTGCCTTTAATATGCTTTAGTTAAAAGTGATACTCATTCAGGAAGGCCAAGCATCTGTCTTTCCTCGCATTCAGATCGGGTTGATCGAATAAATATTTTACACTCATATTGTCAGTCTTTAGAAGGAAATTCCTTCCCATGAGGTAATGCCTCCACATCTTCAGAGCGTGGATAATGGCCACTAGCTCAAGATCATGCATGGGATAATTTTGCTCATGCTATTTTAATTTTCATGATTCATAACACATCGCATGGTCATTTTGCAAGAGGAATCCTTCGAGTCCTTCCTTGCTTGCATCTGTGCATGCAACGAAATCCCCATCGGGATTCGCAATTTGCAACACTGGTGTGATCATCAAAACATGCTTAAGCTTTTGAAAACTTTATTCACACTTATTAGTCCATAAGAACTTCTTTTCTTTCTTCTGCAAAACCATCACAGAGCAAGCGATTCTCAAGAACTTCTCAATGAACTTTTGGTAATACCCGGCTAAACCCAAAAAGGACCTAATGTGAGTGACACTAGTCGAGGTAGGCCAATCCTTAATGGCTAGAATATTTTATGGGTCCACAGCTATTCCTACCTCGGATATGATGTGACTGAGGTACTGTATTTGTGGTTGGTAAAAATCACATTTACTAAACTTAGCATAAAGCTGGTGTTATCTCAACACCCGAAGTACTATGCGAAGGTGTTCTTCATCTTCCTCTTTATTTTTGGAATAAACCAGAATGTCATCAATAAATACTAGTACAAACGTATCCATATATTTACTGAATATGTTGTTCATCATACACATAAAGTTTGCAGGTGCATTGGTCAACCCGAACGGAATCACTACAAACTTGTAGTGCTCGTACCTTGTACAAAAAGCGGTCTCGGGAATGTATTTGTCTCGTATCCGTACATGACGGTACCCACATCTTAGGTCAATCTTCAAAAATATTTTTGGCTCCTCCCCCCTGGTCGAACAAATCATCAATCCTAGAGAGCAGATAATAGTTCTTTATAGTTATTTTGTTCAACTGACGGTAATCAATGCACATACACATCGTACCGTCATTCTTCTTTACAAACAAAATCGGTTCTCCCCAAGGGGACACACTGGGTCAGATATACCCTTTCTCCATTAACTCCTGCAACTACAGTTTGAGTTCCACCAATTCTGCTGCACTCATGTGGTAAGGGGATTTGGAGGCTGGAACTAATCCTAGGGTTAGTTCGATGGAAAATTCTAGGTCTCCTTTTAAAGGTAATCCATGGATTTCCTTGGGAAACATGTCCTTGAATTTTTCAAGAACGAGGAAGTCTTCTATGTGTTTTTCTCTATTGGACTCTACATATTATATGTTTACTACAAATAACTTACAGCCCTTCCTAACACACTTATTTGCTTGTAAGGCAGAGATTTGTCTTAGAGAAACTTTCTTAGGGATGCCTTGAACCTTCACTTGGTTCCCTTGGCCATCACTACACAAGATAGACTTATGTAGACAATCGAGCATGACATGGTGCTGTTCCAACCCGATAAGAATATCATACGATCGTAAAGGTAGGATGTTCAAGTTTACCTTAGTAAGGAAACCATTTAGGTTTACTTTACATTCTTTAACAATTTCTGAAACCTTGTGTCTCATACCGGTGGTTAACTGTACCAGCCAAGGTTTATCATCCTTTACTTTTCCTAACTTGCATAAATCAACAATCTTAGGTGCAACATAGATCCGGCAAGCACTAGGATCAATAAGTGTTGAAACAGAGGCTTTTAAGATCTTACCTTTGATCTTGAACATTGTAGTTTGATGGTCCACCTCTCGGCCATCTAGTGCTACATAGATTCATGGGGTTCCCACTATATCCTCAATGGTAGGTTCTTCTTGCAGGTTATGGAAGACCCCATCGTTCTTATTCTTACAATCTCGGACATAATGCGGCTGATTACATTTCCATCACTTGATCGCTAGAGGGGTAGCATTGGATCCACTTGCAACTTGATTATTACAATTAGGAGATGGTACATAAGGCTTCGTACCTAGTTTATTAAAGTTTTTGTTCACTTGAAAACTGTTATTTTGCTTTCTATAAGGCTGTGGGTTCGACCCTGGCTTGCGGTTATCAGAAACATTTCTAGACTTTTCTCTGTTTTGGTTATGCTTTTTTTGATGTAACTTCCCATGCTCATAACAGAGTCTAGACTTATGTAGTGTAGTATCAAACATCTTTGGCATGTTGAATTCAATCCTGTCCCAAAAACTGGGAGGAAGACATCCTAGGAACTGCTATATTTTCACCTTCTCTTCTTTGATATACAGTACATAATGCAACAGATCCAGAAATCTGTTTATAAATGCATCTATAGTCATGGACCCCATGCGTAGTTCATATAACTCTTTTACCCTGCAGTCAAAGAACCTTTCCGACATGTATTTTTCTTGCAAAATATTTTGGAAGTTTTCCCAGCGTATTTCTCGTAGCTCATCTTTCTTGGTGTGTGTTATAGAGAAAACTTCATATGGCTTAGGGTACCACAATAGATAGAGTAACCGCATAAATCAATCATTTCTAATATGCAAGAGAAACCAAATATCTAACACTAAAGTATCGTGATACATACCTTATTCCAGAGAGTTGATGTAGATCCCCATTGAGCTCACATTGAGCTTTTCCACTCTCGCTTGTATAAGTAATTTACTCTCTCAACATTCAACAAACAAGACAATCATGCTATATATAATTGTGTTAGACCTACTCTAGCATAGATAATCAATAACATATAAGCATTTAAAAACATCCATGGATTCAATACTCATTTAAATACACATTATTGGATAGGAAAATATATTTCTATTAATATAAAATAGAGATTACAATAGTGACAACCTTTATCGACACGTCTACAAATCAGAGAAACTGAGTCCTCCACCTAGGCCTCCACCACTTCAATCCTCCATCTCTCGATAGAAATCTCATAAGCAAAGGCAAGCTTGGGAAGAACACAAAGCGCTCCAAGGGACAAAGGGATGTAGACTCAAGTATAAGCTCTGACAACAATGGACTATAGTTCTCTTGCTCTTCAATTCCTCCATTTTCAATGTATCGAAAGGGTTCCTTATATAGTGTTTCAATGGGGTAATGGAAGGTTGAATCCGAGAAATATCAAGGAATATGGAAGGCCAAGAGACAAGTGATTCAGATCCACATCAAGGAAAACTCCAAAACTATTTGGCCTTTTACACACATCCCGATGTACACGGGTTTAACGGTCAAATCCGCATATATACGCGAGAATGGGTTTAAAAGTCGCATATATCAAATAATACATGATTTAAGACATGATCTTGGAAACATCAAAGCTATAAAAATGGTCCATGGGGTCTAAGCAGTCTGCAGATGGATAGGGAAGGCCATAAAGGTGTGATCCACCATGTGTGGTAAAATCAATTATAACAGATGGCCCCTAATGTGTGAGGTCAGAGGGGTGCTACGATGGTCAAAATACATTATAATTCCATCCCAGAAGTGGAGTGATGAAGAACCAAGTAGAATAACCAACCATCCAATAGTACAATACAATAATCAAACTCTGCACATAACTGCAAGTAGATATAGTAGTCCTGGATACATAAGAGTACAATTTCCATGATTAGGCATGATACAAAATATGACATGTGTGGTCATCGCCACGTACAATATAGATAGATCATAATATCCATAATGAAGATATACAAAGGATCATGATCTCCATGAAGGCTGAAGATATATAATGGATCAAGATCTCCATAATGGCTAGAAACATCTGACATATACTAGAATCAACTCACGAGAGCTAAAATCTCATGAACACTGGAACGATAAAAAGATAGCATATATGAAATGCCACCAATCTGGAAGGTATTCTACACAATATGCTACGAGTACATGACCTACTATGTGAATAGAGGTGTCGAGGTAAAACATAGTAGTCCATCGTCTGAATACTGGTCATTGATGTATACTGTTAATAGACGCGAGATCACCCACCGATAATGAAAATGGGAATCAAGGTGCTAGAGTGAAAACTCACAAGTGTTAATAAAAATGTTGAGTTCAAACACTTGAGAGGATCCATCGATCAGGGGACATTGATGTATTCCCAAACAATATTGATGGTGAGAGAACCTAAAACTGATGACCGCAAGTCTCAAGGCACTAAAAAATGACTCTAGATTCCTATCCCAGAATAAATGATCTGAAGTCGATAGGATGAAATCCATTAGAAAGAGGGCATTAAGGCATCCCCCATCATCCAACATGAGGTGCTTAGCAAAGTTGTCTAATATGGAAGGACTCGATCATAATGTGCATGAACCAGTATCAGTACCGGGAACGACTGACATGCAAAGTCAAAATAACTGAGGAATGACCAACTCAGGTTTGAACTTCCTTCGAACAAGAGAATAAAGGTGAATGGTGATTGAATGTAGGTAGCATAGACTTGATATACAAAACTGGGACATCTCTGCGACACATGAGGCATTGACAGAGGCTCCATAGGGACCATAAGCTTAACCAGTCAGTGGAAATAAACTCAGAGAAATGAGTACAACCCCTAAAGTTAAAATATTAACCCAACAAACGGATATGATATATAGTGCTCTATTTGAAGGTGACATGACTCGACTGCTACCAAAGATAACATCTTTTCTTATCCGACCTTTTGGTTTTTTTATTTTTTTTGGACTTTTTCAAATATTTTTAAAAACTTGAAAAAGAATAAAAGTGTTTTATAGTTACAGACTAGGAGGAGACGCATGTCAATGGGAAAAGAAACTAGTTCCAAGCAGCAAAACATACCTATGCTCAATGCAAGGACGCATGTGTAGGATAATGACACTCGGGGGAAAGTCCCCTTCTAGTAAAAATGGGGAATCAAGCTATAAAAGATATATAAAATGGCTCTGCATGGCTAGATACGAGACAAGCTTGGGCTATATGGCCAATAATCAAAGCCAGGGAAGCCAGCATAAGGCTCAATGAGGCAGAAAAAACTCATGATAATGCAATTACAACTTGACATAAGGGAGTCTTGGGGGAAGAAGACCAGCAAAAAGATGAAGAGGAGTATGAGGCTCTTGTGCAAAGACATGGCGATACTATACAAAGGACTCCCACACCCTAAGGTGATAAAATGTCGGCATGGGCACCAAATGCAATAAAGGAGCTAACTAGGGAACCCATGTATGGTCAAGCTCTACAATTAACATCATGTCACTTCTAAAATAGCAAAAAGGTTCCGTGACAAGATAGAATGGGTTTGTACCTAGGGTTATTATCAAACGGTAATAAAGTCATGAAAAATGAAAATGGATGTGACATCTAACCAATATGCCAGTTTAGACATAATACCTGAACTCGGCACGAACGGGTCAAAATAATGGTCAAAACGACGCTAAAAACACTCTCCTACAACATCATATTAGTCCAAAACAGTCTAAAATAGTAAAAAACAGTCCAAAACTATAGAAAGGGGCTAAAAATGTTTAAAATTTTTCTATAAATAGTAAAAAATTCCAAAATTACAGATAATTTGAAATTTTTTACCCATTTGAGCTTAGAACTTCAAACGTGAATTCCAAAAGCTTCATCCAGTGAAATTTGACACCGCTTGTTCTAGGTAACTATTCATGTCGTCCTCTTCTATTTTCATGTAAATTTTATCAATTTCCATGCTCAATTTTTTACTTTTAGGCCTATCTAGATTAGTATGTTAGGATATTTAGACACTTAGGAGTTAGTTAAGATCAACTTGTGTAATATATCAGTTAGGTAAAAGTGTGTTTCTTTAGTATACATTAGTATGCATTTGTAAATATTCTAACTTGATGGTCATGATATGTTCTAGACATAGAGTGATCTGACGGTTCAACTTCTCTTAGATCTTACCTACCTTTCATTCGTGGCTTAACACCCGATTGGTCTATGATCTCTATTTAAAGAGTATAGAGTGTCCTTGGCTAGTTGATCAATTATGAGAAGCTCTTGTAATTTTCTTTCTTTTGCATAATAAATTGTTCCAATTAGCTATTTAGTTGGGGCCATGGACTGTTTCCCTCTCGAAGGTTTTAACCATGTAAACATTGATGTCTTGATCTGTGATCTATTTGTGTGAAGCAGTTTCTCAAGGAGTTTGATCTTTTGGGACTACCCTATGTACCCAAACATGGTATCAGAGCATTTATGAAGAGCCACTTTCGGTTTTGATCAAGATTTGAAACCGATGTTGCCGAAACTTTGAAAGGGTTTTTGGTTCTGTATTTTCTATGCATTTGTGGCCTATGGAAGTTGTTCCATTGCATCTGGAGCATTGTTTCAATTAGGAAATAGTTTTTGTTTCATCAAAAACCATTTCCGTTTGTTCCAGAAAGACCCATTTCATCAAATCTGAAGGTATAATATTACAGTGACGGATTTGTTTTATTCTTTTTAAATCTCTCATATTTTATCAGATTTACTATTAGATATTTACTATTTTAGTCTTGGATTGTTTCCTTCCCTGGTTGTGTATGCTCTTTGATGTGCACCTTGCGCGATCGCAGTGAATCAGAAATAGTAAGCGAAAGACTTTTTTCTTGTCTTCTCGGCTACGTATACTCTTTGTCGTGCACCTTGTGCGATCATGGCAAATCAGAAACAATGAGAAAACTTGGAAACGTAAAGTTTCCGGGTAAACTAACCAAGATCTAACCCCATTGTGTGGAATTTTTTTTTTTTTTTTTTTTTTTGTCAATTTTTTTGTGATTTGTGGTAAAAGAAGGCAAGCACGGAGAACGAGAGAGAAGAGTTAGAAAAAAAAATTGCCTCTTTCCATTCTTTTACATACCTTTTAAACTTAGCTCGCTTGGTCCAAAGTTGCTTTATTCTTTAATAGGTATTGAATTCAAGTCTTATTAAGCTACTTTTTAGTGCATGCAATTTCTATTTTCAAGTTACTTTATTGTAAAAGTGCATCTCACATAAATAAAATAAAATAAAAATTTACTCACTTAAGTCTTTTAATTTATTGCCGCATTATTTAAAAGTAACATTATTGTAAAAGTGATCACTTATTCTACAAAAAGTTATTCACTTAAAAACAACTTTATTGTAAAGTGATTGTCAAAGGTTGATCTTGGGAAGAGGGGGTTTTTTTTTTTTAGTTGGTCAAGTTAATATCTACCACGTCACTATTGGGGACATCTTCAACATTTTCTTTGATCAAGCATAACTTCATCATCCAGAATCCGTTTTCAGTGCCATTTTTTTTAATTCGCATATTTTTTAGAGCTCTTTGCATCCAGATAGTTAGTTTCTGTTATTTCAGCCATTATTTTACAGTATGGCCACCCCTTGTGATATTATACTTACAAGTTCTAACTATTTCTCATGGAAATCTTGTATTGAGGACGTTCTGCGAAGTAGGGGACTTTTTAGGATAATCTCAGGGAAAGAAACAAAACCCACTGGTGATGATAAGAAAATTAAATGGGAAAATAGATGTGATGAATCTCATGGATTGATTGGGATGTCAATCTCTGCTGATTTGCAATTCCACATATCTAGAATTGATGAACTTGATTTAGCTTGGCAAAAGTTGGAATCTGTGTTTGGTAAAAACAATGAAATTCGGGGTCATCAACTTGAGAATGAGTTGATTTCCTTGAATCCAAATGATTTTTCATGCATTCAATACTATTTATCTAAGTATACAGCTCTTAGACTCCTATGTGCAGAATGAAATATTAAGAAAGAAGACAAACAATGTATTTATCGTATTATTTCCAAACGTGGACCTGCATATTCTATTTTTGTATCTACATTCTACTCCATGAAAGAATCCTTAATTGCAGCTAGCTATCAAGAGCCTAGTCTTCAATCCATTTGTGATTCCTTAATTAGAGAGCAAGATAAGCTCATTCATCTTTGAATAATTAACAATGCAGATACATCTGGGAAAGTCTTATTGTCCCAATAGAAAGAAAAGTCCAAGCCTCTTAAGAAACATAATTTTTGCAATAATAAGCCAAACAAAACCTCTTAGTCAGCTCCTTCTTTAAAAAATGACAAAGGATCTAAGCAAAAAGAAAACAAGATTAAGCGTCATTGTAATTTTTGTGGGAAAGATAATCATGATGAATCTAAGTGTTTTAAGAAGATGGCAGCCTTGGAAGCAGCAATGAAGAAGCACCACATCAGCCTAGATTCATTTTCAGAATCCACCTCTCATGGACATGCACTTTTTGCTTCAGATTACTCTTATACTGCATCTTCTTCTTCTACTTCAAATGAATGGCTTCTTAATTCTGGGGCATATTATGATATGGCTAAGGATCAAACCATGTTTTCTAATATGCATGAATGTAACACCAAAAAAATATTTGTTGGTGATGATAAATTTTTAAGTGTTGTAGGATCTAGAACAGTTTTAGTAGAAAATGGTCATTTCAGTGATGTACTATGTGTTCCAAAAATTTCCTGCAATTTGTTATCATTCTATCAAATTAATCATTCGGGTGAAGGTAAATCTGTGACGTTTACACCTCACCAAGTTGTAATAAATGATTTTGAAAATCCTCAAAATGTCCTTGCTACTGGAACTATTGATGATATTACCAAGTTGTACAAATTTAACAACTTTGGGTCATGATCTTTTCCTTTAGTTTTTGTTGCTCATAGTGATAACTTGATAAAATTTTGGCATGACCGATTTGGTCACTAAAATTATCACTCATTGCAATAGCTATATAAAGATAATATGGTGACTGGTATTCTGATGGTATCTTGCAAGGATGGGGTTTGTTCTGATTATGTACTTGAAAAACATCATCAGGACAGTTTTGACAAACGTGCCTCTTGGCATGCCTCGGTTACTTTGGAGCTTGTGCATAGTGTCTTGTGTGGTCCTCTTCCATTTGTATCCTTTTCTGGTTTCAAATATTTCTTAACTTTCATTGATGACTACTCTAGACACATTTGGGTTTACTTCCTAAAACTTAAGAGCGAAGTATTTAACATGTTCTTGGCCTACAAGGCCCTTGTTGAAAAACAATCTGGTCATCAAATTATTAAGTTAAGATCTGACAATGGAGGAGAATATGTTAACAACAAATTCACTACTTTCTGCACTAAACAAATAATCCAACAACATTACACTATTCTATATACACCACAACAAAATGGTGTAGTTGAACGGAAGAACCACACTTTAAAAGAAATGGCTAACTATGTGATCCAATCTAAGGGACTAAGTCTTCAATATTGGGTTGAGGCCATACATTGTGCAAATTAAATAGTTAATCACATACCCACTAAAGTTTTACAAGGTATAACACCGGAAGAAGCATGGAGTAGAATTAAACTAGATGTACGTCACTTTCGTGTGTTTGGTTGTGAATCATAGGCTCACATTCTGGATGAAGAAAGGAAAGAATTGCATCCTAAAAGTGAAAAGTGAATATGTGTTGGATATTCAGAAGATGTAAAAGGTTATAGACTTATCCAGCCACATTCTCATGACATAATCATTAGAATAGATGTTAAATTTGATGAAAATCACTTGGCCTGCGATCCTAACATGGCGGGTGTGCCATCTTCGGCCTACGAGCTTGATTCGGCGATTGTGCCTTCTTCTTCTTCTTCCAAATTCCTTGATATGTTTCCAAATCCAATTTCTGATGATTGTAGTGAGGATGAAAATTCACCTCTACCTGCTCATGTTCCTCTAATTACACCATCACCAATGCCTCCTTGATGGGTTTGTTCAACATGTGAAGCAGCTGGTGATCTTTCTAGTGATCCTAGTGATAAACGTCGAACACGTTCTTAGTTTGACCTAGCTTATTCTCTTTTGGCTCAAGTTTTAGAGAATCATGATCTAGAAACTTTTGCAGAAGGTTCAGGAAATCTGGATTGGGATGTAGCTATGGATGAAGAATATCGTTCCTTATTGGCGAAAGATACTTGGGATATTGTTCCTCTTTTAAAAGGAAGAAAACTTGTGAAATGTAATTGGGTGTACAGAACTAAGTATGCATCAGATGGAAGTGTTGAAAGACTTAAGGCAAGGTTAGTTGCCAAAAGTGTTTCCCAAGTTGAAGGGATTGACTACAATGAAACATTTTCTTCTATAGAAAAAATGAACTCCATCTGTCTTGCTCTTTCCCTTGCAGCCTTACATAACTGGGAAGTCCATCAAATGGATGTCAAGTCTGCCTTCTTACATCGTGATTAACACAAGGAAATTTACATGGAACAACCTCTTGGATATGTTTAGAAAAACTCTATCCTTGTTTATCTCCTTAAGAAATTCTTATATGGACTTAAGCAAGCTCCTAGAGCTTGGTATGCCAAAATGGATAGCTTTCTCCTTGATACTGGTTTTGCTAGATGCCATTCTGACCCCAATGTCTATACCAAGAAAGTAGGAAACCATCTCATCATACTTGTTCTTTATGTTGATGATCTTATCCTTACTAGTAGTGACCCTAAAGTTATAACCCATGTGAAATCCAGTCTTAAGAAAAAATTTGAAATGTCAAACTTAGTACATTTGCATTATTTTCTTGGTCTCCAAGTCTTGCAAACCAAGGAAGGAATATTTCTTTCCCAGTCTAAGTATGCTTGTGATCTTCTTCATCGCTTCCACATGGAATATTGTAAACCAGCCCCTTCTCCCTTTCAGTCTAGAGTCAAATTTTCTGCCACTTGTACTTCTCCTGAAGTAGATGCCACCTTGTATCATCAGCTTGTTGGTAGTCTTTTATACTTGACTCATTCTTGTCCTGGCCTTTCCTTTACCATTGGTCATGTTTCTCGTTATATGCAAACTCCTCATGAAAGTCACTGGAAAGTAGAAAAAAGAATACTTTGATATATTCAAGGTATTATTTAGTCTGGGATTCATTACAGTACAGGGGGGAAACCTTTGTTGGCTAGTTTCACTGATTCAGATTGGGCTCGTGATCCTGATGATCAAAATTCTACTACAGTTTATGTTTTCAGTTTGGGATCTGGACCTATCACTTGGGCTTCTAAGAAACAACAAGCTCTTGCTCTTTCTTCAGTAGAAGCGGAATATCGAGCCACAATGAATGCCAGTCAGGAAACTTTATGGCTTTGACATATCCTTTTAGAGTTTGAATTTGAGTAGCAGAAACCTAATCCACTTTGGTGCGATAGTCAAAGTGCCATGAAGCTTTCCAAAGATCCATTTCTACATCAACGCAACAAATACATTGAGCTACACATGCACTTCATCAGAAGTCTTGTTCATGATCATGTTCTTGAAATTTTTTGATGCCCTATAAATGATCAAGTTGTACACATCTTCACCAAGTCTCTTACAGAAGCGAAGTTTTCTAAACTTCGATCTATGTTAGGAGTTTAGGAATGTGTCATTTAGGGGGGATAGGATCTAATTCCTCATTCCTTCTCCTAATAGTGTCACTTTTGTAAATCCTTCAATCCTATCCCAAGTTGTTCTAAAGGGGGGATGTTAGGATATTTAGACACTTAGGAGTTAGTTAAGATCAACTTGTGTAATATATTCGTTAGGTAAAAGTGTGTTTCTTTAGTATGCATTTGTAAATATTCTAATCCGATGGTCACGATATGTTCTAGACATGGAGTGATCCGAAGGTTCAACTTCTCTTAGATCATACCTACCATTGATCTATGGCTTAACACCCGATTGGTCTATGATCTCTATTTAAAGAGCATAGAGGGTCCTTGGCTATTTGATCGATTATGAGAAGCTCATGTAACTTTCTTTCTTTTCCATAATAAATTGATCCAAGTAGCTATTTGGTTGGGGCCGTGGACTGTTTCCCTCTTGAGGATTTTAACCACATGAAAAGCATCGATGTGTTGATATGTTGTCTATTTGTGTGAAGCAGTTTCTCAAAGTGTTCAGTCTTTTGGGAGTACCCTGTGTACTCAAACATAGTCTTCTCATCCCACACGAAAATCGAGGTTTTTTCCACATATAGGGCTTGCTATACGCGGAAAAACCTCCACAACCCGCGTACATATGCGGCTATTTTGCAGACAGTCATGTATGCAGCCATGCACATGGTTTTTTAAGGTATCTAATGACCAAAAATTACTTCTAATGTGCAGGATGGTCCTAGAATGGAGGGAGAAGGAACATGGAGACATAGAAAAGGCTATACGGGGTAATTTGATGGATCAACAAGCTCTATGTGCATATGGGCTATACAAGTTTTGGTGTCTTGGTAACTTGAGGGAAAAATCAAGACTCCTGCAGATGCTAGTAGACTACTAGGATCCAAACTTAGAGTCTTTCCATATCGACGAGATTTCCCTCACTATGGAGGTGGAGGACATATATTTCATTACAGGATTGTCCCAATGGGGAGAGGTGGTGAACCTACATTCTCGTGGGCCCGGAGGTGGCCTCACCATTGATGATTATATTGCAATATACTATTTTTTGGATATGGAAAAGGTTGGGAGTCAGATCTCGACAAACTCCATCCAGGTACTAGGCCTAAAGGTTATACTACTGGAACTTGGTAGGATAGATGGGCTAGCATCACTGCACCAGGCCTCGCGGCCATTGATGGTCTATGTAGTAGAGTGCATGAGACCCATTGTTTACGATTGGAGTACTGCGCTGTTGAGAAACATGAAGCAGTAGCTCAGTGGCTAGAAGATGGGAAGGGTACTAAACTTCGGTTTTGGCAGTATACTGAGCATGTTTTAGGGTTAATCCCTAGAGTTGACATTCCTATTCACAGGGTTCGAGATCTAGCCCAACAATGTTGGGAAAATGCTATGTGTATACTAGGTAGAGGTAGGGTGTCCAACCCCTACCCAACTGATTTCTTTCCATGGTGGCGGCGGTACATTATTGCCACCGATGATTACCCTTATGCAGGGATAGATTTTTTAGGAGATTCGGACATTCCCCTATAACTAGGAGCAGCATATGGTGATATTGGTAATGAATCCAAACCCTCTTTTTAAGTTTTTTGAACTATCAATTTTTTTTGTGTTTTTTGATATATAGACTCAAAAGACATGTTTTGGTGTGATGACACATAGTGACATTCTGTCATGTGTGTGCGGATGTTTGACCATGGCGGCCTGACGTCTTCCCTTATCATAGACAGAGGGGAAGAGGATATGATATCATGGGTGTGGATGCAAAGTGGATGCTCCAAAGCATCCATACAAACTTTGTATGGTTAAAACACCGAGTACCCATGGCACAAGTCAAGGACTTACCTGATGCTATGTAGCGCCAGGTGGTTGGGGTACCATGAGCATGGGTGCGGTTATTCCAACGACTATTTAGAGCCGTGGTGTGCTACCATGATCAGAACCCCCCTCCTCCTCCACAAGCTTAGAGACCTGTGAGTGATTTATTTTTGTACTACCGTGTATTATATTTTGGTGGCTTGAAAGCTCCATTTTTGTATTATGACACTTATGTATTATGACGTCACATTTTGGATGTTTAATGAAATTTTTTTTATGATGATCGATTTTATTTATTTACATGTGTGTAAAAATGTATGTTTGTGATGTGCTTATGGTCTATGAAACAAATTCCAATCTAACACATAGTTAGCATATGAGTCAACAACTTGATTATAAATTCTTGAAACATGTATGTATGTTATGCTTTCAAATTGTCATTCTAGCAATTTCACATGTAAAAATCATCGTAATAATGTCGGATCCCTAACCCAATCAAAGCCATTAAGCTGTGACACTACTAACTGCAAATCAAGACATACCTCAAGAGAGAGAACACCATGTGAAATGGAATCCCGTAATATCTTGATAATGGCACTATACTTAGCAACATTGTTTGAAGAGGGCTATAAACATACGCCTTTTGAAGACAATACCTAGCTCGTAGGAGTATAAATCACCCAAGTAGTAGAAGCTTAGTGTTGAGTGTGGCGGCTAGAACTATCAGTGAATCCTATGTAAATGGAACAATCCATCAACATCTGCCATAAGAAATGAAACCTAATCAACAAACCCAATCACCATAACAAAACCTAACTATACAAAAAACTGTATGATAATATACAATAATTAGCCCTGGCTGAAAATCATGCATAGTATTTTTTAAAATGGAGACAATTTCTAGGCTTAGCCAAGATTGTCCCTTCATAATCTACCAGCTCATAGGATCCCTTCTCTAACACACATTTGACCACGTAAGGACCATGCCACATGGTATTAAACTTCCCTTCCCCTAAGGGTTCTTTAGCTTGATCCCATAAAAGGACCGAATCTCCTTCACTAAACCTTCTTGGACGGACAAACTTATCATACTGGACCTTAACACGATGCTTATTCACCTCTAGAGCCACTAAAGAATCTCGATGCTGCTCATCAAACTGCTCTAAGTGGACCAAACGTTCCTCCAATGTGGAAGTTTCTGGTAAAAGCTCTATAGCTAATTTCAATGAATGGATTTCGTGTTCAACCCGCAATACAGACTCCACTCCATGCACTAGCTAATATGCTGAAAAACCGATGGCATTATTAACCACGGTCTTATATGCCCACAAATAAGGATATAACATGATATGCCAATGTGTTTTGCTTTGTGCGGTGGTTTGTTGGAGAATGTACTTAAGTGATTTGCTCACTGCTTCAACCTGTCCATTCACCTGAGGGTAATAAGAAGAGGAGTGCTCCTGCTTATACCCTATCTTTGAGGCCAACTCTTCCATCATTCGATTATGAAAGTGCCTACCATAGTCATTGACAAGATCTTTTGGAATACTGAACCGAGTAATAATTTGGTTGAATACGAAATGTGTGGCCGTCTCACCGTCGGATTTAACCGTGGGCATAGCCTTAGCCCATTTCATGAAATAATGAACGGCCACTATAATATGATGATTCCCCGCAGCTGAAGCTGGGTTGCAATCCATGAAGTCAAGGCCACACTTGGTGAAGGGATCGATGATGATAATTGGATGTAATAGGGAAGGATGTGAGAACATATTGCATGTAAACATCTGGAAAGGGTGACACTTCTTGACCACATTAACACAATCTTTAAAGATCGACAGCCAAAAATATCTCACTCTCAATACTTCTTGGGCTATAGAAAGCCCAAATAAATGACCACCACATGCCCCTCTGTGGCAATCGTTCAGCACAACCTCAGCCTCCTAATGGGTTAAACAACGACATAAAATGGAATCTACCCCATGGCGGTACAAAGTGTTATCCACTACAAGGTAGTTCTTAGATACATGATGTAATCGTCATCGCTCATCCCATGAAAGGTGAGTAGGGACCTTCAATGATTGTAAATATACAATAATATCCCCATACCGTAGATCCAAAGTTGAGATAAGGAAGATATGCTCATCGACAAACATATCCTCATAAACCTCCTCCTCCTCCTCACTAGGGATAATTTTAGGGGCGAATTTTATCCTAGTGGGATATTTTTCCATGCTTTTCTCTCAAAAAAGATTCACCATTTTGCATTTTTTGGAGCCCTATTTCACCCAATTTTGATGGGGTAAACTTTTTTCACCCTAAAAATCGCCAAATTATTATATAAACGATATAAATCCTTGGAAATTAAAATATTTTTTGAAAAATACCGCCAATCATTTTATAGTTGGAGTATTAAGAATTGGTAATATTCACCAACATTTATACACTTTTAAATAAGTATGGTTGCTTAAAATGATCCTTGCTCCTCACTTGGGCAATCAAATTTGAGCTCCACAAAAATTAACAATTTCTTCGATTTCCCTAAAACAAATTTGAGATCGAATTCTTGCAAAATAAAAATCCATTTATTATACTTTCCCCTGATCATCCTTCTAGTGAGGATGAACTGAAATGGATTGACATGAGCTACCACCAAGGTCTGGCGAAGGAGAATGTAGTGTCTCAATCACTAAACCGCATGAACGATAGGTAAGGCAAGATTCTCCACATGGGAATAATGAATGTCCGCATCTATAAGGTTCCGACTTAAATAATATATGACATGCTCATGGAGCTCCTCATCCTCCTGAACCAAAACCATACCAATCATCTCCATGGACACGGCCGCATAAATAAAAAAGTCACAGTTATAGTCGAGTGGGCTAAGCATGGGGGCTGATGCTAAGGCTCGCTTAAGAGCATCAAAGGACTCCTGGGCTCACTCATCCCAGCAAAAGGTAGTGTCCTTCTTCAAAATACGCATAAAGCCTTTAGTCAAATTGGCAATGTTAACCACGAATCTTTGTAAGAAGTTTTCCATGCCTTGCAAACATTGAAGATGTCTAATATTTCTTGAAGGAGACAATTGAAGTATTGCCTCAACCTTTAACGAATTGAATCTTATACCCTCCTTGGAAACAATGAATCCTAGCAAGTGACCTGACTTCATGCAAAATATGCACTTATGAGGATTTAACCTAACCTGGTAGTGGCGAAACCTTTTGAATACTAATCTCAAATGGTAGGAATAAAGCACTCTCAACTGAGAATGAGAAGCTAGGTCATCCAAAAATACTTCAAAAATTGATTTGAGATCGTGAAAAATCAAGGTCATAGCCTGCTGAAATGTGGCTTCGACGTTTTTAAGACCAAAAGGCATATTTCGATATTCAAACGTACCCCAAGGTGAAATAAATGCAGTTTTGTGTTGATCCTTGGGTTTGACTTGAATTTGATTATATCCGGAAAAGTTGTTAATGAAGGAAAATACATCGCTTCTTGCACACTTATCAAAAATCTTATCAATAAATGGTGTAGGAAAATTATCCTTAGGACAAGCACGATTTAAATCGCAGAAATAAGTAGATATACGAATCGCTCCCTATTTCTTATCAATTGGAACGGGGTTTGAAACCCAATCCATCAAGGGAATGAGATAGACAAAGAAGGCTTTCAACAACTTTTCTATCTCAGCCTTAGTCACATGTGCTTTTCTAGGATTACCACACGCAAACATTGTCGAACAAGTTTGGCATTGGGATAAGTCTTAATTTCATGTTCAACAATGCGAGGGTCAATACCTGGAATTTCCTCGTATGACCAAGCAAAGATATCATGAAACTCTTTGAACAGCTTGGTATACTCTAGAATCTCAGCATGGGAACATTCTGCCCCAATATGTACATTCTCAATCTTTCTAGGATCGTGAGAGATATTGATAGGAATCGTAGGTGATATATTCATCATGTTCCCATCAACCATCTGACCAGGAGAGTTTAATGGAACCATGGTGTTACAGAGAGAAATTCCTATGGCTTGGGGTACCACAACAGACAACTTGACTCCAGAAATCAATCCTTTCCAATATGCAATAGAAATTAAATGTCTAACACTAAAGGATCAGACCTCGTACCTTATTCTGGATGGTTGAAGTAGATCCCCGTTGAGCTTTCCAATCTTCAGCTTGAATTGATATATTACTTTCTCAACAACAAGTAAACAATACAAGCATTCTATATATCATGGTGTTAGATCTATTCTAGCATATATAATCAATAATGTATAAGCATTTGACATAATCCCATGGATAAAATATTCATTTAAATACACATCATTGGATAGGAAAAGATATTTCTATTAATATAAATCAGATATTACAAGATACAACCTTTGACCGCACGTCTGCGAACCGGAGAAACTGAATCCCCCACTTGGGCCTCCACCACTTCAATCCTCCATATCTCGATTGCAAGCTCACAAGAAAAAGGAAAGCTTGGGAAGAACACAAAAGTGATCCAAGGGACAAAGGGATGCAGACTCAAGCATAAGTTCTGGCAACAATGGACTATAGTTTCTTTGCTCTCAATTATCTCCTATCCCTTCAATGTACCAAGGGTTTCCTTATATAGCTATTCAAAGGGATAATGAAAGGTCGAATCCGAGCAGACATATCGAAGGCCAGGAGTTAAATGAGTCGGATCCATGTTAAGGAAAACTCCAAAAGGGTTTGGATTATGCACACATCCCGATGTATGCGGTTATATGGGTCAAACCCGCGTATGTACGCGATTACAAGTTTAAAAGCCATGTATATCATTTTTCATATGTTTTTAGGGATGATCAAGGAAACATCAAAGGATAAAAAGTGGTCCATAGGGTCTAAGGAGTCTGCAGCGGGACAGGGGAAGGCCATACAAAGTGTGATTCACCTAGAGTGGTGAAATATGCTATAACAGATGCCCCCTAATATATGAGATCAGAGGGGTTATACGATGGCTTAAATACATTATAAGTCCATCCTAGAAGTGGAGTGATGAAGGATCCCAAATGGAAGACCAGCCACCCAATCAGCATAGTACAATAATACAACTCTGCATATAACTACAAATACATATAGCAGTCTCAGATACATAAGAGTACAATGGCCATTAATAGGCATGAAGCACGATATCACATATGTGGTCATCGCCACGTACAATATACATAGATCGGAATCTCCATAATGAATATATACAAAGGACCATGATCTCCAAAATGGCTGAAGATATATGATAGATCAAGATCTCCATAGTGGCTGGAAATATCAGACATAAACTGGAATCAAGTCACGAGAGCTGAAATCTCATGAACACTGGCACGATCAAGGAGGTAGCATATAAGAGATGCCACCAGTCTAGAAATTCTTCTACACAAACTGCTACGAGTACATGTCCTACTATGTGAATAGAGGTGTCAAGGTCGAACATAGTAGTCCATCGTCTGATTACCGGTCATTGATGTATACCGTTAACAGATGCGAGATCACCCACCGATAATGAAAATGAGAATCAAGGTACTAGAGTGAAAACTAACAAGTGTGAATAAATTTGTTGAGGTCGAACACTTGAGAGGATCCATCGATCAGGGGACATTGATGTATTCCCAATAAAATGTCAATGGCGAGAGAAACCGCCATTGATGACTGCAAGTCTTAAGGCACTCAAAAAGACTCTAGACTCCAATCCCAGAATAAATGATCTGAAGTCGATGGGATGAAATCCGCTGGAAGAAGGGCATTAATGCACCCCCCATCATCCAACATGAGATAATAAGCAAATCTGTATAATGTGGAAGGACTCGATCATAAGGTGCACGAACCAGTAACTGTACCAAGAATGGCCGATATGCAAAGTCACGATAACTGAGGAATGGATGACTCAGGTTTCAACTTCCTTCTAACAAGAGCATAACGGTGTATGGTTACTGAATGAAGGCAGCATAGACTCGATATACAAACTAGGACATCTTTGTGACATAGGAGGCATCAACAGAGGATCCATAGGGACTGGAAGCTTAACCAGTCGGTGGAGATAAACCCAGATAAATGAGTACAGCTCCTAAAGTGAAAATATAACCCAACCAATGGATGTGATATACAGTGCTCTATTCAAAGGCGACATGACTCGATAGCTGCCAAAGATAACATCTTTCCTTTTCTAGATTTTTGGTTTTTTGATTTTTTTGGACTTTTTCAGTTATTTGAAAAGATTGAAAAAAGAATAAACTAGCTTTATAGTTACAAACTAGGAGGAGACGAGTGTCAGAATGGAAAACAAACTAGTTCCAAGTAGTGGAACATACCTATGCTCAATGTAAGGATACATGTGTAGGATATAGAAACTCAGGGGAAAATCCCCTCCTGGTAAAAAGGGAATCAAGCTGCGAAGGATATAAGAAATGGCTCTACATGGCTAGACATGAGACAAGATTAGGATATATGGCTGAAACACAATGTCAGGGGAGTCGGCATAAAGCTCAATAAGGAAGGAAAAGCTCATGAAAATGCATTCACAACTTGACATGAGGGAGTCCTGAGGGAAAAAGGCCAGCATAAGATCAAGAGGAGAATGAGGCTCTTGCGAAATGTCATGGCAATACTATACAATGGACTCCCACACCCTAAAGGAGAAAACGTCAACATGGGCACCAAATGTAAATAAGGCGCTAAATAGGGTACCCATGTAAGGTGCGGCTCTACCACTCATATCATGCCACTTCTAAAGCAGCAAGAAGGTTTCATGGCATAATAGAGTGGGTTTGTACCTAAGGACATGGTGATATGGTCATAAGGTCATGCAAAGTGCAAACGGTGATGAACCTAACCTATATGCCAGTTTAGACATGATACCTGAGATCAGTACAAACGGTTCAATCCAATGGCTGAAATGACACTACAAAAGGTCTTCTACATCACAAAGTATGTCAAAAATGGTCCAAAATGGTTAGAAAATGTTGAAACTATAGGAAAGGGGGTAAAAATTTCCAAATATTTGAAAAAATTTCTATAAATAGTAAAAAAAATAAATGATTTGAAGCTTTTACCCATTTGAGCTTTGATTTTCAACTGCAAATTCCAGGAGATCTAGCGCCGAAATTCACAACTGTTTCTTCCAGACATTTACTCATGCTCTCCTCTTGCATTTTGATATAATTTTTATAGATTTTCATGGTTAAATGAGGTTTTTAAGCCATCCCAAAATGAGCGCTATGGTCCATGTGGATATCAAGTTTTTTTCTGCGTATAGGGCTGGCTATACACGGAAAAGGGTCTCAAACCCACGTACATATGGGGTTTTTTGCAAAATAGTCACGCATGAGGCCGCGCATATGGTTTTTCCATAAACTAATGGGTAATTTTGCAATTTATTTTGTAGGATGGTGCTAGAGTGGTGAGAGCGCGTGCATGGTGAAGTAGAGAAAGTAGTAAGGGCCAAATTAATGGCTCAACAAGCTTTACGCGCATGCGGACTCTACAAGTTTTGGTTTCTTGGTGATTTTAGGGCCAAACCGGGACTGCTAGAGATGCTGGTAGACTATTGGGATCAAGACTCAGAGTCCTTTCGTATAGATGGGATGTCCCTCACCATAGAGGTGGAGGACATATACTTTATCACAGGTCTTTCTAGACGAGGGGAGGTGGTGAACCTTCATTCCTGAGGCGGGCCAAGGGGTGGCCTTACTATTGACGAGTACATAGCTGTGTACTACTACCCAGATACTGAGAAGGTGGGGATTCAAGTCCCTACCAATGCTATACAGGTGTTGGGCCTAAAGGCCATACTCTTGACACTGGGTAGGATAGCTGGCTTAGCATCACTCCACCAGGCCTCGCGATTGCTGATGTTCTATGCAGTGGAGTGTATGAGACCCACTATATATGACTGGAGTACCACACTACTGAGCAACACGAAACACCATCTCAGTGAGTGTAAGGCAGGAAGGGTGTGGAACTTCAGGTTCAATAGTATTCTGAGCACTTTTTTCTTCGAGCGTGTTCCAGGATTGAGCCGTAAAGTGGACGTTCCTCTCCACGGGGTTTGAGATCCATCCCAATGGCGTTGGGCAGATGCTATGTGCAAACTGGGGGTGGTAGGGTGGCCAACCCATATCCAGCTGACTTCTTTCCATGGTGTTGACGACAGATCATTCCCATTAATGACTACCCCTATGCAGGGATAGATTTCTGGGGGGGATCCGGACATGCCATTGCCACCAAGATCAGCATATAGTGATATAGGTAACGAATCTCGACCCTCACTCTTTTTAAATTTTTTGAGTTATTTTTTTTTTTGCATTTTCTTGATTATGTGAAATAAAAAAGACATGTTTTTGCATGACAATACATAGTGACATCTACCATTTATGTGCATATGTGGGACCACGGCGGCCAGAGGGCTTCCCTCGTCATAGACGGAGGGGAAGAGGAGATGACATCACAGGTGTGGATGCAGAGTGAACGCTCCAAAGCATTTGTACCAACTTTGTGAGATTGACTCATAGAGTTCCCATGGCGCAAGTCGAGGACTTGCCTGAGG
Source organism: Pseudotsuga menziesii (assembly GCA_001517045.1). Classification (NCBI taxonomy): domain Eukaryota; kingdom Viridiplantae; phylum Streptophyta; class Pinopsida; order Pinales; family Pinaceae; genus Pseudotsuga; species Pseudotsuga menziesii. The sequence continues at coordinate 76,066 of LPNX010824917.1, read as the reverse complement.
CCATGCAGCGACAGGTGGTGGGTGTACCACGCGCATGGGTGCGTTTATTTCGACGGTTAGCTAGATCCATAGTGACATTCCATGATCACAACCCTCCTCCTCCACAGGATTAGACACCTGGGAATGTATATGTTTTGTATGAATGTGTATTATATGATGGTGGCTTTAAAAGCCCCAATTTTGTATCATGACACTATGTATTACCACATTTTTTATGTATATAAAAAAGTTTTATGGTGATCGATTTATTTATTTACATGTGTAAAAATTGTGTTTGTGATTAATTTATTGTGAATAAAACAAATTCCAATCTAACACATAGTTAGCATATGAGTCAACAACTTGATTATTATTTCTTGGAATGTATATATATGTTATATTGTCAAATTGTCATTCTAACAATATCACACCTAAGAACCTTCTCAATAACGTCAGATCTCTAACATGGTACAAACCATTGAGCTGTGACACTACTAACTCCGAATCAAGACGCACCTCAAGAGATAGAACACCATGTAGAATGGCATCTCGTAGAAGCTCAATAATGGCACTATATTCAGCAACATTGTTGAAAGATGGCCGTAGACATACACCTCCTGAAGACAGTACCTGACCCATTGGAGTATAGATCACCCAAGCAATAGAGGCTGAGTGTTGAGTGTGACGGCTTGCACCATCCGCGAATCCTATGTAGGTGGAAGGTTCCATTGACATCTGCCAAAAGAAACGGAAACTAATCACAAACCCGATCACGATAAGAAAAAGACCTAAATATTCAAAGTTGTACAATAATATACAATAAGCAGCCTTGGCTAAAGATCATGCATAGTATTTTCTAAGGTAAAGCCCATTTTTAGGCTCTGCCAAGGCCGTCCCTTCATAATCCACCAACTCATAGGCACTCTTCTCTAACACATGCTTGACCATGTAAGGACCACGCCACATAGGATTAAATTTCCCTACCTCCAAGGGTTCTTTCGATTGATCCCACAAAAGGACCAAGTCTCCTACATTAAATACTCTTGGACAGATAGACTTATCGTACTAGACCTTAACGCGACGTTTATTAACCTCTAGAGCCACCAAGGCATCCCGACGCTGCTCATCAAGTTGCTCAAGGTGAACCAAATGCTCCTCCATAGGTGAAGTGTCTGGTAAGAGCTCCACATCTAGCTTCAATGAAGGAATCTCACATTCAACCGGAAATATCGACTCCACTCCATGTACAAGATGATATGGAGAAAAACCAATGGCATTCTTAACCGCGGTTCGATATGCCCACAAAGCAGGATATAACATAATGTGCCAATTCGTCTTTCTTTGTGCGATGGTTCATTGGAGAATGGATTTGAGTGATTTATTCACTGCATCTACCTGTCCATTCGATTGAGGGTAGTAAGAAGAGGAGTGATCTTGCTTATACCCTAATTTGGATGCCAACTCTTCCATCATACAGTTCTGAAAGTGCAAGCCATGGTCATTGACAAGCTCTTTTGAAATCTAGAACCGAGTAATAGTTTGGTTGAACAAAAAGTGAGCGGCTATCTCACCATCGGATTTTACTGTAGGCATAGCCTCATCCCATTTCATGAAATAATCAACAGCCAATATAATGTAATGGTTCCCCCCAGCTGAAGCTGAGTTGAAATCCATAAAATCGAACCCCCACTTAGTGAAGGGACCGGCGGTGATAATGGGATGTAATAGGGCATGTTTCGAGCACATATTATGTGCGAACACCTAGCAAGGGTGGAACCTCTTGACCGCATCAAAACAATCTTTAAATATCGATGGCCAGAAATAACCCGGTCTCAAAATATTTTGACCTGTAGAAATCCCAGATAAATGACCACCACACACCTCTCCGTGACAATCATTCAGCACAACCTCAGCCTCGTCATGAGTTAAACAACATCGTAAAGCGGAATATACTCCACGGAGGTACAAAGTATTGTCCACGATGAGGTAGTTCTTAGAGACGTGATGTAATATTTGTTGTTCATCTCGTGAGAGGTGAGTAGGGGTCTTATGTGTTTGTAAATATACTATGATATCCCCATACCATGGGCCTAACATTGAGATTAAGAACATGTGTTCATCGACAAACGTATCTTCACAAACTAACTCCTTGGCCTTGCTCAGGAAATCCGATATAAGTTCTGCAAAAATTAAAGACTTCTTCGATTTTGCCGAAACAAACTCAAGATCAAATTCTTGCAGAATGACAATCCATTTATTATACTTTTCCCCAATCATCCTTTGGGTGAGGATGAATTGAAACAGATTGACATGGGCCACAACCAAGGTCTGGAGAAGGAGAATATAATGTCTCAAATGCTGAACCGCATGTATGGTAGCTAAAGCAAGCTTCTCGACATGAGAATAACGAATCTATATGTCAATAAGGTTTCGGCTCCGATAATATATGACATGATCTTGGAGCTCCTCATCCTCTTGAACCAAAACCATACCAATCGTCTCTAAATACATGGCCACATATAATAAGAAATCGCGGCTATAATTCGGAGGACTAATCACCGAGGCTGATGCTAGGGCTCACTTGAGTGCATTGAAGGACTCCTGGGCTTAGTCATCCCATTCAAAGGGAGTATCCTTCTTCAAGAGACGCATGAAGCCTCTAGTCAAAATGGAAAATTTGACAACAAATATTCATAAGAAGTTTGCCATGCCTTGCAAACACTGAATATGACGAATATTTTTCGGGGGAGACAATTGAAGTATTGTCTCAACCTTCAAAGGGTCGACTCTTATACCCTGTTTCAAAATGATGAATCCTAACAAACGACCTGAATTCATGCAAAATATGCACTTATGAGGATTTAATCTAAGTGAATAGTGTCAGCATCTTTCGAATACCAATCTCAAGTGATAGGGATGATGCATTCTCATACGAGAATGAGCAGCGAGGTCATCCAAAAATACTTCAATAATAGACTTGAGATCGTGGAAGATCAAGGCCATCACCTGCTGAAACATAGCTCCGGCATTTTTAAGGACGAAAGGAATTTTCGGATATGCAAACGTTCCCCAAGGACAAATAAATGCAGTTTTATGTTGATCCTCAAGTTTAATCTGTATATGATTATACCCAGAAAATACGTCCATGAAGGAGAACACCTCGCTACCCACACACTCATCCAAAATCTGATCTATAAATGGTGTGGGGAAGTTATCCTTAGGACAGGCACGATTCAAATCATGGAAATCAGTGCATATGCGGATCTCTCCTTGCTTCTTATCCATCAGAATGGGGTTTGAAACCCACTCTGTCAAGGGAACGGGATAGATGAAACCGGCTTTCAACAACTTCTCTATATCTGCCTTAATGGTGGGTGCTTTCCTAGGATTCACGACACCTAAACGATGTCGAACAGGCTTAGCGTTGGGGTAAGTCTTAATCTCATGTTCGACAATTCGAGGGTCAATACCTAGCATCTTGTCGTAAGACCAAGCAAAAATATCACGAAATTCCTTAAATAGCTCGGTATATTCTAGAATCTCAGCATGGGAACATTCCACCCCAATATAGAAATTCTATATCGTGCCAGGATTGCGAGAGATGTTGATAGGAATCGTTGATGATATGTTCGCCATGTTTCCATCATCCATCGGACCAGGAGAGCTTAATGGAACCATAAGACTACCAAATCTCTGACTAAGAATCTCCCTAAAATCCTCATGCTCCAAACGGTCAAGATCTGGAAGAAAGTATGATCTATGATGAAGTTCCTCCCATGGTGGCTCAACTCCCAACATAGCCTCGATAAGCACTTCATCTGAAGGGAAAACTGTATCAAGGTAGTCATGGGCATGATAAAACTGTACTGCCCATGTCGGCAGCACATAGGGGTCTTCCTCCTCCATCCGCGAAGAGGAAGAACAAGGCTTTGCAACACTCTTGATATTAGCTTGATAAGCTATCATAGCTGCAGGAAATGACACGCTCATCTCGACAGGCTCACTCGAAGTACTCGGTGAAGGAAGAATCCAAGGATCCTCCATATGGGTCATGCAAAAGGACACCGAGGTCGTAGATGTCGGAGCCTCATCGGAACAAGATCCTATCATGAGGATCGGTGTAGGACAACTAAAGCTTCCCATGAGGGATAGATACATGCCTATACCCACACTCCTAGTTGCCAGCTGAGAGTGTTCAATGATCGGGATCAAAGCTCCCGAAGATGCGGTAATATACGGATTCTTGAATGCCATTTGATCATTCGTTACAATCTTCCCATTATGTGGAAAGCATACAATGCGGAACAAGAAAGAAGCAACGGCTTGCATACTATACATCCAGTTCCTACCCAGCAAGAGATTGTAGTCAAGGGATGCATCAACCACCTCGACCTCTATCGCAACGGTATTCCCTCCCAAATGCACTTTAAGGGAAGGAAGGATTCCATGCGGCCTAAGAGATCTCCCATCAAATGCAGTTAACATAGTCGTTGATTTAGACATCTCAGGAGAACCCAGACCCTTCCAAAAGGACAAAGACATCACAGAAGCAGTGGCGCCCTCATCAATCACAGTGCACTTGACGGTCATACAAGGACATTCTACGTGAACCAAAAGAGACACATAGTAGGGCAAGCGAGAATGAAGTCTTGTGGTTTCAAATTTGATCATTGAGGAAGAATCATCTCCGTTCACACCAAGGGTAGAAAGCAACACCTTCCTTTGCGAAGGACATTTATGAAGCACTTCCAATGCAGACATCGCATAAGGAGTGTGGCCCAAATCCTCGACAACTGAATAATTCTGGGCGGCTCGAGCATTTGGATTATTCCCTGAACACTTAAGGACTCCCTTAGGAATGTGAGGTGCAGCCTCAGGTTTATCCACATGTTTCTTAATGCACAAAGGAGTTCCTAGTGGATCAGGTTCTTTGCCTGGGCTGGGTTGTGACGAACTATAATCTTTCACACGAGTCACAACTTTCATAGCACGGACCATGTTAATGCACCCACGACCACTACCCTCTGGTGGATCATCATCACTAGACTGGTCATGGGACTTCGAATTCATATTCTGGTTATGCAGTAAAGGGTTAGTTAGCACAACTGGACCTTGTGCTAAGAATCTTGAAGCTTCTTCTATCCGAGGGCACAAGTAAGTGAGGTGATCGTCCGGTAAGATCTCGTCGTTACCTTCATGCAGCACTGGGGATGAGTTGGGTTCCTTGACATGGGTAAAACATAACAAAGTTGTCTAAAAATTCCAGGCTATAAGATTTCAAATCTCCCAGAGTTGTCTAAAAAAATAATGTACAAGGATTTGTAAGAACTCATGAGGGCCGTAAATCCATTTAAGTAACTCTAATGGTATGCTTGTATTAATTAGATATTTATTTTTAAAAACAATTGAAAAAATCCATAAGACCGAAACAATGTTATTCAGCTTTCTTTTACATACAACTACTGGAATATAGATTTATTAAAGCTAAGTATATTTTAGTTGATGCCAGTAAATTTTTTGTTAGTTTACTTTTATTTACACACTGAGAGTCTTGAAAAAGTTAGTTAATTGAGGAGATTTGAATCCTAGAGGTTATGGTTAAAGGATCTCTGTATCAACTTTTTATTCAAGGGATTATCTCTGGACTACTAGTAAGAGTAAATTATCAAAAGCTTGGTTAAAACATGTTCGGACACTTATACTTTTTAAGAAAACCCTATGATGGTGTGGACCATGAGGTAATTGAAGCTTTGTTGTTTTTTTTAAAACCTGAAACTGCTAACAAAACTATGTGATTTGGATTTAAAAATAAAATTCTAAACCTTGTTTATTTCATAATATATCTTTAAATAAATCTATGTGGGTTAGCTATAAAAATCAATAACGATGGTATAAATAGTTTTCATGCCATTGTTTGACCTAGACTTTGTTTAAAATGAATCCCTAAATTTTTTATAGACTCTAATACAAATATGGCCATATAGCCTTGATGCACCAAACAAAAAGATATTAACTAAATTCTAGTAAATGAATTTAGCCGTTGGGTTTCTCTAATTTTAAAAGAAAAGGATTTAAAGGATGAGCCATAAATCTTGTTCAAAAAGCTCAACCGTCATCAGAAAAGATTTAAGATTAGATAAGTTAACAAGTCTTAGGATTCATAAATTGGAACCTTATGATTTCTTTTTGTTCTTTAAGTATTTTGTTGGAAGAATTTAGTAGACTAAAAGATATTGCCTGAATAAATTTTTAAGAGGGTTTCACTTTTAATGCTTTAAATAAGGTTATTGTGGATAATGATTTAGTAGTATAAAGAATACACAATTTAATTATGTGTTGTTTATTATTGCTTAATTTTTAATTTTAGAATTTAATTAAAATATTATTTAAAGTATTCTTATTAAGAGAAACAACACCAAAATGATTGGAAGCTTAGAAATAGAGCTAAAATTTGTTGATCCCTTCAACATGTTGTTTTTCATTTAATATCTTATTTTAAGATTAATATAGTTGAAATAACACTCTAATTATTTATTGATTCTGAAATGAAGATCAATAAATTATTTTTAAAAGAGAACAATTGAAAATAAAATTGGATTCGACCCAAGTACCATTAAAATGCCAGAATTTAAGGGAAGTAATAGGTAGACTACTATTATTGAAAAGTAGGTAAAAAGAATCAACACTCAATCTACATATGAACTAATCATTAAGTTACAATAACTTATAACAATTACCTAAATACTTCTCTAACAAAGGAAAAATATTCTCCTAAGATCATTCTCGAATTTCTAATCATACTTAAATATATATCCCTTGTACTAGAGTACATCGCCTTAGTGAAAGGAAAAATACAAGGAATAATTCCTTTTCATTTATAAATCAATCAGTATTTTTGAAATACTAACTTCATAAACTATACATCATTTGAAACAACTTACAGATCATAATTAAATAACGACATAAATGGATTAGAGTTAGAACCTGGAAGTGTTTTTAGAAGAATGTAACCAAAACCCAGACTGTTCCACCCAACCTTTCCTGAAGCATCCAAACACTTGCTTAGGACCCCTGAGCTTGCTCCCTACACCATTAGGATGCATATCTCTACTACACAATAGACTTCTACAACTCAGCTCAGTAATTCACTTTAGCTATACCCTCATCAAATTCTTTGTGTGCCCGACTTTTTCAGTTTGTAGCAATCACAAAGTCATTCTCTCATAAATCAGAATGAGTGGTGAGCCTCCTCCTCAATTTGATGGTTTATATAATATTTCCTAGGTATTAGGGTCAGTTTGGAATTAATGAGCCACCCAGCTTAGTTCCCCCTCTCATAGAACATGACAACATTTTTAGGGATTATGATCATGCAATAGTTAGAAATTGAATGCTGGTGCTGCCATTTATCAGCCGACCTTTTACATGATGATTTAGTGGCAGTGACCTCTCATTTAACCGTCTCCCTTGAATAGGTGTCTCCATTTATTAATTAATAAAATAAACAATTCTTCAATTACACTCATCTTTGACCACTTGGTCATAATAAAATTTAACGTAATGTTTTGCTGAAATAAATATTAAATATTTATTTTTCGAGTTTTTGGGTATGTTACATTAATATTTTGAAGATAATTTATAGTAGAGTAGTTTGAATATTTTATTTTTTTTTATATTTTTAATTTTGTTTGTTTTGTTAGAACTTTTATTAAAAAGATTTAAAAATACTATAAATCTTTAAAAAGTATTAGAGTCAAACATAGTAGTTGTGAAAAATTACTAATTTGATTGTTATAAATGTATTCGACAGTGTTAAATTTATTTATACATTCAAAATCATAATTTAAACTCTGCAAAATTAAAATTTTACTTATAAAAATTACTAGATTTTAACCAAAAAAAAAACATAAAATATACTAATCCATTTATAACAAATATCAAAATCCAATTAAAAAAACTAGATTAAAAACTAAACTTAAAAAAAAATCATAAAATATTTAGCTTATCAATTATTGTCAATAATTAAATTCATTTATAAACATGAGTAATTGTAATTTAAAGGAAGAGCCAGATCTTTACCAAAGTTAACTTCCAATATCCAACATGGAGCCCACTAGGAAAAATGATATCACACGACTACCTCAAATTTTGTTCAAAGTAATCATTCATTGCATCAATTTTCTCAAGCCCACTTGTCTTAATTTGATTTGATTTCCTTCTTTTAGTTAATTTAAATTTTATTAGTTCAATTATTATTATTATTGTATTATTATATTATTCTTATCTTTTTATCATTATTGTTTTGTTTTCAATATTTATCTTTTCAGTTATTGTTGAAATATTGTTGTTAATGTGGGTCATTATATACTACTCCCCTTATGAAACTTTGTCCCTAAGTTAACTTTAATTATATTAATTATAAATTGTATTTATTTATTTCATTACAATTATTATCTACCATAAATTCCATACAACATCTCTCGAGAAGTCCAAGTACAACTTTATCTCTCTTTTCAACTTCCATCATCTGATGCAATCCCTATTGAGCATCCAAGGCCCAGGTCTATTGCCTCATCTCACCAAGTAGGAATCTAGTATAATATATTAACTTATGTGCTTGAAGCATCTTGAAATTCTAGCCTAAAATCTTCTCGTCATTCCACATGAAGTCATCTCCAAGAACATAAAGTCTAACCACCACAACTACACATGTGAGTATAACTCTAGACATTATCTTGGAGCTTTGATATCAAGCAAGGTAAAGAACTGTTGGCATAGGTTTGTTGTTTGAGTTTGTCTTGACCCCATAGGGTGTAACTGATAGATATTATTCATTAAGGTTATCACATTCCACAAGATCCTTAATTAAACCAACCCTAAAACGAAGGGGTAATCCTATAAAAAAATTCCTTACATCATGCCTCCAATAAATTATTTATAACCTTAACATCATCTAAAGTTAATTATTCTTATAAAATGAATTTATGTTATCTACCACAAGCCATCATGGAAATACAAGATCACCCTAGCATCACATCATTTAGAATAATAAAGAATGACATGCTAGCTCACATAAAATCATAACAACATCTCATCTCATCTAACTATACCATCATCAAAAGAAGCACACATAACCATAATACCTTATCGTCAAGGGGATACTATAAGAAACATTATCAATAAGACTACATGAAATTACTACATGCAAACAATGAATCACAAAAAAAACATCAAACCACTACATCCAAACTACATGCTAGATACACAAAACTACACAAGGCCCAACCATATGGTATTGATACAAAAGTATGCTCTATTGGTATTTTTTTAAATTTATATGGATTTATAATCTCTTCTAACTATTAAAAAATTAGCTAAATGGATGAACTATTTCTGCTATAAAGTGTAGTTTAACAAATAATGTCTTTCCTATATATATATATATATATAGAGAGAGAGAGAGAGAGAGAGAGAGAGAGAGAGATAGATATATATATATATATATATATATGTTTCAATTTAATGACATATTGCTTTTTATTTCCCTTCATTGCTATCCCATTGCATTCTATTCCAGAAAAATGTAGAAAGTTCCATGAGGGGTAACAATTGATTGGATCATGAGTTTGAAGTGGTTAAGAGTGTTTAAATATAATAATTGTAATTGCTACATTTTAAGTTTGTTCTACTTAATTATGTGTAGATTCTCAATTACACTTCTCTTGTGCTTACATATTGAAGTGCTTTGGCTTAACACTCTAACTATAAAATTCCATAAGAGTGGTGCTCTTTCACCATAACTTCTCCATGAAACATTTACAACAAATAAAATGAAATATATTTAATTTGATGCTTCCACATAATGAGACCCTAAGATTAACAATAATATTTAAAAACATAATTCACATATTTTGTTTAAAAATAAAAATGCAATTTAGATATTGTACTTAGTGGAGGCTATTATTGTTCCTTATTATTAAATGTTTAATGATGTACGATGAACTTCTACTTATGATATGTTTCTTATTATTAAATTTTTAATGATGCCCAATAAAGTTTTTTTACAAGAAAGCATCTACCCCCAAAGTTGTTGTGGTAATGTCGGGAGCAATGCCAACACATGGCTCTTGTTATATTAGTAATCAGTTTGTTTCTAAAGGTAGGGTTGAAAGTGGAAAGTGTTAAGCTCCAAGATGTGGGGTATTTCTCAATTCTATCATCCTCAATGGGATGATGGAACGTGTTATATAACAATGTCGATGTGATCATGGGATTGTAAAGATTATTTATTTATTGATATTTAATTGATATATTATATTAAACAATAAGATATAATAGTAATTATAATATCCCACATTTTAAAGCACAATTTTTTTTTCTCTTTATTTATTGTAAGCGACAATTAGAAATTTTAGTAATTTTATAGAGATGTTTATACCTTTAGAATTGAAAATTTACATGCCTATGTTGTTCTAAAGATGCATGAATAAACTTTCTCGTATGATACTTTGTTGGTAGCAAGTCAAGTAAACAACTTACTGTAAAAAAAAAATGTGACAACTTGTTATTAATGCTTTAGTTGCATGCTTTTGTACTCAGAGCCATTTGAAAGTTAGGGACCTGGTCTTACTTAGTCTTGTATGACTAACACATGGGCCTTTATGAACCTTTGTTGTAGGTGAAAATATTTCCAATCGAAGGTGTTTGCTAGCAAGATAATTAAACCTTCAATCAACAAAATATCATAGACATTATCGTCACCCTATCTCCTTTTTTGGTTATTTAAGTATGAGAAAAAAACAAGCGTTTAAGAACCTTGATACTAAGGTTGAAAACCCACCTTAGAAAATACTTTTACGTTCTTACTACGCAAGGACACACCATAAATTTATCTTTAACACAACCCATGTGAATTTTTTACCAAATCCAGTTGTCGGCAACGAAATGCAGTCCAAAGCCCGAGAGGGTTTAATGTTCTTTGAAGATCGAGCATACCATATTGATAGGGTTTTGTTTGGAGGTAATCATGCACTTCATTTTTCTCTCGGATCTGGTTGAGAAATATTTGTTGTTGCTTTTCGAGGGAAGCAATGGCAGACCTGTCTAAATATTTTCTCTTGAAAACTCCTTACACTGTCGAGGTTAAACAGGTGTAACTCATCCCCGTGCGCTGGTACTGGTCGGGAAGAATGAGTTTAGCAGACATCAAGAAGGGTATTTTACTCTTTCAAAAGCTTTGCTTTCTTCCTTATTTCTCTTTTTTTTTATTACCAAAGTTGAAAGGTTGTCACTTAACTTCCAAAATGTTTACAATGCAAAAAAACCAGTGACTACCTCGTGATGAGGGTTTGGAGTTTAGGCTATGGCTTGAAATTGAAGACCTGTCGGCCAATAAGGTCTCATCCTTACCTTCATGCGGAACTGGGGATGAGTTGGGTTCCTTTTTGTGGGTAAAACATAACAAAGGTGTCTAAAAATTCCAAGCTATAAGATTTCAAATCTCCCAGAGTTGTCTAAAAAAATAGTGTACAGGGATTTGTAAGAACTTGTGAGGGTCGTAACTCTATTTAAGTAACTCTAATTGTTAGCTTGTATTAATTAGATTTTTGTTTTCAAAAACAATTGCAAAAGGCCATAAGACAAAAACAATGTTATTCAGCTTTCTTTTACGTACAACTACTGGAATATAGATTTATTAAACCTAATTATCTTTTAGTTGATTCGGGAAACTTTTCCCTTATTTTACTTTTATTTACAGACTGGGAGTTTTGAAAAAGTTAGTTAATTGAGGAGATTTGAATCCTAGAGGTTAGGGTTGTAGTATCTCTCTATCAACGTTTTATTAAAAGGATTATCTCCTGACTAATTGTTAGAGTAAATTCACAAAATCCTAGTTAAAAGATGTTCGGCCATTTATAAATTTTAAGAAAACCCTATGATGGTGTGGCCCATGAGGTGATTGAAGCTTTTTTGCTTTTTTTTTAAACCGTGAAACATCTAACAGAACTCTATGATTTTGATTTAAAAAACAAATTCTAAACAATGTTTATTTTATAATATATCTTTAAATAAGTCTGCGTAGGATAACTGTAAAAATTAATAATGATGGTATAAATAGTTTTCTTGCCATTGTTTGACCTAGACTTTGTTTAAAATGAATCCGTCAATCTTTTATAGACTGTAATACAAATCTGGCCATAGAGCCTTGATGCACCAAATAAAAATATATTAACTAAATTTTACTGAATGAATTTGGTCGTGGGGTTTCTCTAATTTTAAAAGAAAAGGATTCAAAGGATGAGCCATAAATATTGTTCAAGGAGCTCAACCATCATCCGAAAAGATTAGATAAGTTAGCAAGTCTTAGGATTCATAAATTGGAATCTTACGAATTTTTTTTTTTTCTGTAAGTGTTTTGTTGGAAGAAAGCGCCATGAATCATTTATCTTATTTAATAGACTAAAGGATATTACTAGACCAAATTTTTAAAAGGGTTTCACTTTTAATGTTTTAAATCGGGTTATTGTGTGTAATGATTTAGTAGTATAAAGAATACACAATTTAATTATGTGTAGTTTCTTATTTCTTGATATTTAATTTTCGAGTTTTTTTAAGATATTATCTGAAGTCTTCTTATTAAGACAAACAACACCAAAATAATTGGAATCCTAGAAATAGAGCTAAAATATGTGGATCACTTAAACATGGTGTTTTTCATTTAATATTTTATTTTAGTATTAATATAGTTGAAATAATGCTCTAATTATTTATTGAGTCTCAAATTAAGACCAATAGATTATTTTCAAAATAGAACAATTGAAAATGAAATTGGATTCGTCCTAAGTACCATTAAACTGCCAGAATTTAAGGGAAGTAATAGGTAGACTATTGTTATTGAAAAGTAGGTAAAAGGAATCAACACTCAATCTACATTTGAACTAATCATTAAGTTACAATAACTTATAACAGTTACCTAAATACTTCTAGAACAAAGGAAAAGCATTCTCATAAGATCATTCTCAAATTTCTAATCATACTTAAATATATATCCCCTGTACTAGAGTACATCACCTTAGTGAAAGGAAAAATACAGCGAATAATTTCTTTTCATTTATAAATCAATCATTCTTTTTGCAATACTAACTTCATAGACTATACATCATTCGAAACAACTTATAGATCAGAATTAAATAATGACATAAATGGATTAGAGCTAGAACCTGGAAGTTTTTTAAGAAAAATGGAACCAAAACCCAAGGGAGATTGTTCCACCCAACCTTTCCTAAAGTAGCCAAACATGTTCTTAGGACCCCCAAGGTTTCTCCTTGTTCCACTAATATGGATATATTTGCTACACAACAGACTTGTGCAACATATCTAAACAATTCACTTTAGCTATCGCCTCATCAAATTCTTTGTGTGCCTGACTTTTCAGTTTGCAGCAATCACAAAGTCATTCTCTTAGAAATCAAAATGAGTGGTGAGCTTCCTGCTCAATTTGATGGTTTATATAATATTACCTACGTCTTAGGGTCAGTTTGGAATTAATGATCCACCCATCTCAGTTCCCCCTCTCAAAGAACATGACCACTTTTTTAGGGATTATGCTCTTGCAAAAACTAGAAAGTGAATGTTGGTGCTTCCATTTGCTAGTCAACCTTTTGCAGTTGATCTTTCCTCCTAGTGGCAGTGAGCTCTCATTTAAAAGTCTCCCTTGAATAGGTGTCTCCATTTATTAATTAAGAAAATAAATAATTCTTCAATTACAATCATCTTTGACCACTTGGTCATAATAAAATTTAACATAATTTTTTGCTGAAATAAATATTAAATATTTATTTTTCCAGTTTTTGGGTATGTTACAAACACCCCCCATTAAGATCAATATCATCCTCAATGTTGTTTAAGTTATTCTGAGTCTTCTCTAAAAAGAGCTAGATATTTCACCTGCATATCACTCTCCAGTTTCCAAGTTTCTTTATCTGGACTGAGGTGTTTCCACTGCACCTTTATCTGTCCAATGGTGCGATTCCAGAGAAAAATTTCCCTCCTGTCAATAATACAATCCAGTTCCACCAGAAAATCTCTTTCTATTTCTACCCGAATCAAATTCTAGTCAATCACATGAGTAGCATCACATATATATATTTTTTAAATGGAAATGTGAAAAACATTGTGTATCCTAAGATTAGGTGGAAAAGCTAATTGATAAGCCACTAGACCCACTCTTTCCAATATCACGAATGGTCTGCAATACCTCAGTGCTAATTTAGCACAAATCCCTAATTTAAAGGATCTTTTTCTTGGCTTAACCTTAACAAACACATGCTCACCGACTTGAAACTCCTTCACTATTCTCTTAAGATCATCATGCCTTTTCTGCCTACCTTGGGCAACCTTCAAGTTGCCTTTTCCCTGTTTCAATGTTAGTTCCAATTCTTTTAACATGTCAAGTACCAACATCAATTGATCTACTGTATTACTCGATGTAATTGGAGCGTTAAACTTTCTACCATATAGAATTTCAAAAGGACTAAGCTTTCTTGAAGCTTGATAATGGTTATTGTAAGCAAATTAAACTAAATGCAAAAATTCTTCCCACTTCTTAAGATAATCACTAACATATATTCACTACATATCTTCTAGTACTTGATTAACTCTTTCTGTTTGTCCATCCATTTATGGATGATAGGCAGTACTAAAATTTAGTTTAGTGTCTAATCCCTTGAATAATTTTTTCCATAAATTGCCTGTAAATTTAGGATCTCGGCCCGAAATAATTACATTTGGAATCCCATGCAGATGAAAAATTTCTTTCATAAAAATATCAGCAATGTTTGCAGCTGAATGAGTTGTTTTCACAGGGATAAAGTGTGTTTCTTTACTTAACTTATCCACCACTACCATTATAGAATCATTATGTTTCTGGTTTTTACGTAAACCAGTTAGAAAGTTAAGACTAATGACTTCCCACTTCCAACTTGGTATGGGTAATGGCTGTAGCAGGCCTGCTGGGTGTTGATGTTTAGCCTTAACCTGCTAACACTCAATACACCTAGCTAAGAATTCAACAACCTCGTTTTTCATGTTAGGCCAAAAGTATTCTTTTCTTCACACAGTTATCATTTTTTGATACCCTAGATGTCCAGAATAAGGGCTTTTATGAAATTTATTTAAAATCAGCAACTTAACTTCAGATATATTTGTTACATACAATCTGTTTTTAAATAGTTTTAAGCCTTGTTCATTAAAACAGTAATCTATAATTACATTTTAAGATGTATTATGGTTTATCTTTTCTATTAATTTTTGATATTCTGGATCCCGCCTTATCCCTTCCTTTAATTTATCTTCCAAATCAGATTTATAGGTGCTAACGGCAGCCACAAAACTCATTACAAAATTTCTGCTCAAAGCATCCACCACCTTGTTTTCCTTCCCTTTAATATGCTTGATCTGAAAATCATACTCGCTAAGAAAATCTAGCTATCTAGCTTATCTTGCATTTAGATTTTGCTGATCAAATAGATACGTTAGACTTATGTTATCCGACATTCATAGGAATCTTCTACTTATTATGTGGTGATGCCACATTTTTAAAGCGTGAATTATTGCAACCAACTCCAAATCATAAGTTGCATAGTTCTTTTCATGAATTTTTAATTTTCTTGATTCATACACAATTGCGTGACCTTCTTGAGTCAACGCCCCGACCAAGCCTTCGTTTCATGAATGCGTGCATACAACAATGTCTTTGTTTGGGTCTCCTATTTTGAATATGGGTGTCATAGTTAATAATGTTTTTAGTTGATTAAAACTATCTTCACACATCTCATCCCAAATATATTTCTTACCCTTCTTCTGTAATGAAGTTACAGGGTTTTCAATTCTTGAAAACCCTTCAATAAATTTTCTGTAGTATCTTGTTATTCCCATGAAGGATCGTACATCAGTTACATCTGGGTCCACTGATATCCCCTATTTAGATATTACGTGTCCCAAATATTTTATTTTATCCTTGTAAAAGTCACCTTTACTAAATTTAGCATATAACTGATGTTCTCTTAATACTTGCAGAAATATTTTTTAGTGTGCATCATGCTCTTCGTTAGTCCTACAATAAATTAGTATGTCTTCTATAAAGATGACAACAAATCTATCTAAATACTTACTTTGGACATTATTCATTAGACACATAAAGGTTGTTGGTGCATTTCTTAGTCCGAAGGGAATAACTATGAAGTCATAGTGTTCGTACCTCATCCTGAAAGTAGTTTTAAAGATGTCTTCATCTTTAACTCTAACTTGGTGATAACTGAACCTTAAGTCTATTTTAGAGAATATCATTGCTCCACGTATCTGATCGAATAGATCATCAATGCGAGGCAGAGGATATCTATTTTTAATCTTCATTTTATTAAGTTGACGATATTCTATGCATAAGCATAGAGTACCATCCTTCTTTTTAACAAAAAGGACCGGTGCTTCCCAGGGGGATACACTTGGTCTTATGTAATGTTTATCTACTAACTCTTGTAGCTATAATTTAATCTCATTCAACTGCAAAATGTTCATTCGCTAGGGATCTTTGGAGTTAGGTACCGCTCTGGGTACTAGTTCAATTGTAAAATATAGATCTCATTTAGGAGGTAATCCTAGAATTTCTTCCATGAATACATCCACAAAATCCTTCAGGATCGGGATATCTTCAAGTCCCGGTTTATTCTCATTATTAGCTTGATCATTATTTATATCATGCACAGCAAAAACTTTACGAACTTTTCTTTAGCCTTTTTCATCCGTAAGGCTGAAATTTGTCTAATAGATACTTTTCTGAGAATTCCTACAATAGTAGTTCTTTCTCCTTCCTTATTTAAACAAGTAAAAGTCTTATGAAAGAAATTTAAAATTACCTGGTATTTCTCAAGCCAATCCATTCCTATGATAATATCGTAAGATCCTAGAGGTAATAAATTTATTTTTACCTGAGTTTCAAACTAATCCATCATCGAATCACAATTTTCAACATAGTTTACTACTTTCCATTTAGTTCTAGTGGCTAGCTAGACTAGCCATGATTTATCAAATTTATTTAAAGGTAATTTACACGTTTCCACTATGCTAGGAGATATATAGCTAAGACTAGCTCCTGGATCAATTAAAATGGAAAAAAAGAAATTTTGGTTCATACATTGCACTTCTATCATAGAATTCTGGTGGTCTACCTTTTGGTTTTCCAGTGCTGCATTGATTCTATGCATTTCATTGGCTACATCCCCAACTATTTCTACTTCTTGTACAGTGTGTATATTGCTGGTGTTTTCATTTCAATTTGGAAAGCATAGTGTGGTCCTTGACATTGCCAACATTTCATAGGTTCCTGTTGTTCAGTGTTTCTGACAAAATTGTTAGAAAAATTCCGTCCCTTTGATGTTGTAGTATTCTGAGGTATCTTGTTCTTAAAATCAGTCTTCTGGTAGTTGTTTTTGGAAAAGTTCCGGGCCTTACCACAAAAACTCTTGCTTGATTTGAAGCCTCTTCGATTTTTATCAAATTGACTAGTCTTTTTGGTTTTCCAACTTGGTAGACTTTCTCTTTTCTTGCCTTGTTCATAACAAAAATTTTCCTTTCTCATAGCTTCCTCCAAGGATTTTGGATTTTCAAACTCAATCCCATCCTTGAAACTTGGAGGTAAACAACTTAGGAATCATTGAATTTTTGGATTTTCATATATCATGTATGGTACGTACCTCAATAGACTTAAGAACGTGTTGCTCAGTTCCTTCATAAACATGGAACCAAGTTTTAATTCATAAAATTCCTTGGCCTTGTCATCATAATATTGTTTGGACATAAACCTTCTCTTGAAGTATTTCTTAAAAGCCCTCCAAGTCAAGTACTTCTCCTTCAGATTCTTGACCCTTTTAATATCTTTCGACCATATGTCGACCTTCCTGGTCAAGTTGTAGATAGCCATTCTGGCCTTTAATCTGTCAGAGTAATTGTATATTTGGCAATATTTCTTCATGCCCAATAGCCAGGATTATGCTTCTTCTCCTTTCTCTGCTTCTCCATTAAACATGGGAGGTTTTATTTTCTTGAACTCCTGACAGATATCCTTGTAGGGTTTATATTTCTTTTTCCTAGGTTTTCGGTCACTTTCACTGCTGTCACTTATGTAACATTGTCTTTCCCTACGTGACCTTGGTCTAATATCCGAGGAGGATTCACTATTAGGATACTTTGATCCTTTTCTCTTATGTTTATAGGAAGTATTTTCTGAGTCAGTTTCGATAGCACTTCGTTTATCTTTTCCTTGTTTGTTCATTTTGTCTAAAAGATATTCATTCATTTCTAAAATCCTCTAATTATCTTGGTTTATAGTTTGAAGTTCATCCTTTAGTTCTCTGACTATTTGTACTAGTTCTAGATTATTCAAATCCACATAAACATTGTCGGGATTATCATGTTGAGGACGATTCTCAATATATGCCTCAGCATTATCCATGTCCTGAAAAAAAATTTATATTTCTGGAATAGTATACTGTTTTTCCTTATTATGCAAGAGAGCCTTCCAGGCCTAGTGTTGAAACCTTGCTCTTATACCACTTGTAATGTCCCACATTTTAAAGCATAATTTTTTTATTTTTATTTTTTTAATCTCTTTATTTACTATAAGGGACAATTAGAAGTTCTAGTAATTTTATAGAGATATTTATACCATTAGACTTGAAAATTTTCATGGCTATGTTGTTTTAAATATGCATGAATAAACCTTCTCTTATGATACTTTGTTGGTAACAAGTCAAGTAAACATCTTATTGTAAAAAAAACTGTGACAGCTTGTTATTAATGCTTTAGTTGCATGGTTTTGTACTCAGAGTCATTTGAAAGCTAGGGACTTGGTATTACGAAAAGATTTCCCATGGAAGGTGTTTCCTAGCAAGATAATCAAACCTTCAATCAACAAATTATCATAGACATTATCATTACCCTATCTCCTTTTTTGGTTCTTTATGCATGATAAAAAAAAAGGGTTTAAGAACCTTGATGCTAAGGTTGACAAACCACCTTAGAAAATAATTTTACATTCTTACTACGCAAGGACACACCATAAATTTATCTTTAACACAGCCCACGTGAATTTTGTACCAAATCCAGCTGTCGACAACGAAATGGAGTGCAAAGCCCGAGGGGGTTTAGTGTTATTTGAATATCAAGCTTATCATATTGATAGGGTTTTGTTTGGAGGTTAGTGTGCACTTCATTTTTCTCTCAGCTCTGGCTGAGAAAAAGTTTGTTGTTTCTTTTCGAGGGAAGCAATGGTGGACCTATCTAAATCTTTCCTCTTGAAAACTCCTTACACTATTGAGGTTAAAAAGGTGTAACTCATCCCCTTGCACTGGTGTTGGTTTGGAAGAATGAGTTTAGCAGGCATCAAGAAGGGTACGTTACTCTATCAAAATCTTTGGTTTCTTCCTTATTTCTCTTTTTTCTATTACCAAAGTTGAAAGGATGTCACTTAACTTCTAGAATGTTTATAATGCAGAAAAACCAGTGACTACCTCGTGACGAGGGTTTGGATTTTAGGCTATGGCTCGTGATTGAAGACCTGTTGGCTGGTAATATCTTGTCGTTTCCTTCACGTGGCACTTGGGATGAGTTGGGTTCCTTGAAATGGGTAAAACATAACAAAGGTGTCTAAAAATTCCAAGCTGTAAGATTTCAAATCTCCGAGAGTTGTCTAAAAAAATAATGTACAAGGATTTGTAAGAACTCGTGAAGGCTGTAAATCGATTTAAGTAACTGTAATGGTCTTCTTGTATTAATTATATTTTTGTTTTTAAAAACAATTGAAAAAGGCCATAAGACCAAAATAATGTTATTCAACTTTCTTTTACATACAACTACTGGAATATAGATTTATTAAAGCTAAGTATATTTCAGTTGATGCTGGTAAATTTTCCATTAGTTTACTTTTATTTGCACACTAAGAGTCTTGAAAAAGTTAGTTAATTGAGGAGATTTGAATCCTATATTTTAGGGTTAGAGGATCTCTCTATCAACTTTTTATTAAAAGGATTATCTCTCGACTACTAGTTAGAGTAAATTCTTAAAAGCTTGGTTAAAAGATGTTCGGCCACTTATAATTTTTAAGAAAACCCTATGATGGTGTGGACCATGAGGTCATTGAAGCTTTGTTTTTTTTTTTAAACCTAAAACTGCTAACAGAACTCTGTGATTTGGATTTAAAAATCAAATTCTAAACCTTGTTTATTTCATAACATATCTTTAAATAAATCTACATGGGTTAACTGTAAAAATTAATAACGATGGTATAAACAATTTTCATGCCATTGTTTGACCTAGACTTTGTTTAAAATGAATCCCTAAATATTTTATAGACTCCAATACAAATTTGGCCATATAGCCTTGATGCACCAAATAAAAACATATTAACTAAATTTTAGTAATGTAATTTTAAAAGAAAAGGATTTAAAGGATGAGCCATAAATCTTGTTCAAGGAGCTCAACCGTTATCGGAAAATATTTAAGATTAGATAAGTTAACAAGTCTTAGGATTCATAAATTGGAACCTTATGATTTCTTTTTTTTTTCTTAAGTGTTTTGTTGGAAGAAAATTCCATGAAGAATTTATCTTATTTAATAGACTAAAAGATATCGCGAGAGTAAATTTTTAAGAGGGTTTCACTTTTAATGTTTTAAATCGAGTTATTGTGTGTAATGATTTAGTAGTATAAAGGATACACCTTTTAATTCTGTGTTGTTTATTATTGCTTAATCTTTAATTTTAGAGTTTAATTAAAATATTATTTAATGTCTTCTTATAAAGACAAACAACACCAAAATGATTGGAAGCCTAGAAATAGAGCTAAAATCTGTTGATCCCTTCAACATGGTGTTTTTCATTTAATATTTTATCTTCGTATTAATATAGTTGAAATAACATTCTAATTATTTATGGATTCTGAAATGAAGACCAATCGATTATTTTTAAAATAGAACAATTGAAAATAAAAACGGATTCGACCCAAGTACCATTAAACTACCACAATTTAAGGGAAATAATAGACTACTGTTATTGAAAAGTAGGTAAAAGGAATCAACACTCAATCTACAAGTGAGATAATCATTAAGTTACAATAACAGTTACCTAAATACTTCTGGAACAAAGGAAAAATATTCTCCTCATACTTAAATATATGTCCCTTGTACTAGAGTACATCATCTTAGTGAAAGGAAAAATACAGGAATAATTTCTTTTCATTTATAAATCAATTAGTCTTTTTGAAATAATAAATTCATAGACTATACATCATTCGAAAGAGCTTACAGATAATAATTAAATAATGACATAAATGGATTAGAGTTAGAACCTCAAAGTGTTTTTAGAAGAATGTAACCAAAACCCAAGGGAGACTGTTCCGCCCAACCTTTCCTGGAGCAAAAACACTTTCTTAGGACCCCCGACCTTGCTCCATACACCATTAGGATGGATATCTCTGCTACACAGTAGACTTCTGCAGCTCAGCTCAGCAATTCACTTTAGCTATACCCTCATCAAATTCTTTGTGTGCCTGCCTTTTTAAGTTTGTAGCAATCACAAAGTCATTCTTTCAGAAATAAGAATGAGTGGTGAACCTCCTTCTCAATTTAATGGTTTATATAATATTTCTTAGGTCTTAGGGTCAGTTTGGAATTAATGAGCCACCCAGCTCAGTTCCCGCTGTCACGGAACATGACCACTTCTTTAGGGATTATGCTCATGCAACAGCTAGAAAGTGAATGCCAGTGGTGCCATATGTCAGCGAACCTTTTATAGGATGACCTAGTGGCGGTGGGATATCATTTAACCATCTCTCTTGAATAAGTGTCTCCATTTATTAATTAATAAAATAAATAATTCTTCAATTACACTAATCTTTGACCACTTTGTCATAATAAAATTTAACTTAATGTTTTGCTTAAATAAATATTAAATATTTATTTTTGGAGTTTTTGGGTATGTTACATTAATATTTTGAAGATAATTTATGGTAGAGTACTTTGAATATTTTAATTTTTTTTATATATTTTTAATTTTGTTTGTTTTGTTAGAACTTTTATTAAAAAAATTTAAAAATACTATAGATCTTTAAAAAGTATTAGAGTCAAATATAGTAGTTGTGAAAAATTACTAATTTGATTGTTATAAAAGTATTTGAGGGTGTTAAATTTATTTATACATTTAAAATCATAATTTAAACTCTTCAAGATTAAAATTTTACTTAAAAAAAATTACTAGATTTCAACCAAAAAAATACATAAAATATACTAATCCATTTATAACAAATATCAAGATCCAATAAAAACACTAGGTTAAAAACTAAACTTAAAAACAAGTTATAAAAAATTTATCTTATGAGTTATTGTCAACAATTACATTCATTTATAAACATGAGTAATTGTAATTTAAAGGAAGAGCCTAAGCTTTACCAAAGTTACCTTCCAATATCCAACATGGAGCTCACTAGGAAAAATGATATCACACCACTACCTCAAATTTTGTTTAAAGTAATCATTCATTGGATCAATTTTCTCAAGTCCACTTGTCTAAATTTGATTTTATTTCCTTTTCTTTTTTAGTTAATTTAAAATTTATTAGTACACTTATTATTATTATTGTATGATTATTGTTATTATTATATTATTTTTATCTTCTTATCATTATTGTTTTGTTTTCAATATTTATATCTTCAATTATTACTGAAATATTGTTGTTAATGTGGGTCATTATATACTTCTCCCCTCATGAAACTTTGTCCATAAGTTAACTTTAATTATATTAATTATAAATTTTATTTATTTATTTCATTACAATTATTATCTACCATAAATTCCACACAACATATCTCGAGAAGTCCAAATACAACTCTATCTCTCTTTCCAACTTCCATCATCTGATGCAATGCCTATTAAGCATCAAAGCCCCAGGTGTATCTCCTCATCTCACCAAGTAGGCATGTAGTATAATATATTGACTTATGTACTTGAAGCATCTTGAAATTCTAGCCTAAAATCTTCTTGTCATTCCACATGAAGTCATCTCCAAGAACATAAAGTCTAACCATCACAACTACACATGTGAGCATAACTCTAGACATTATCTTGGAGCTTTGATATCAAGCAAGGTAAAGAACTATTGGCATAGGTTCATTGTTTGAGTTTTTCTTGACACCATATGGTGTAACTTCTACATATTATCCATTAAGGTTATCACATTCCACAAGATCCTTAAATAAACCAACCCTAAAATGAAGGGGTGATCCTATAAAAATTTTCCTTACATCATGCTGCCAATAAATTATTTATAACCATAACATCATCTAAAGTTAATTATTCTTATAAAATGAATTTATGTTATCTACCACAAGCCATTATGGAAATACAAGGTCACCCTAGCATGACATCATTTAGAATAATAAAGAACGACATGCTAGCACATAAAATCATAACAACATCTCATCTAACTATACCATCATCAAAAGAAGCACACCTAACCATAAGATATTATTGTCAAGGGGATACTATAAGAAACATTATCAATAAGACTACATGAAATTACTACATGGAAACAATGAATCACAAAAAAAAACATTAAACCACTACATGCAATTAAAAATTGGCATTGTATGCCTCATACAAACATATGTATATTGGAATCACATGTGTTCATAAACCAGCACAATATCATGAATATTCACGTTAACATAATTATTTTAATATGTATAGCGTATATGAGTGTGTGCAAGCCAATTATGGTCACGTTCGATGCATTAGATCCAATAGAAAACTGGAAAAACAAACATTTGTCATCTTTTATGGCTATTTTGAGACACCCTCACAATGAACTTTTTTTCAATAAAAAAAGACGAAAGGCTGGAAATTGATTCACCATTATGATTATATAACTTTTGCTTATTGAACATTTTCATAACTAGCTCAATAATGTTTTTTTTTTAACATTGACATTTTATTCTTTTGTAAAATTATAAGGTATATGTCCTTGTTGATGCAACCTTTTAGTGCCTAAATAATTGAAGCAATATACAAAAAAATTTGAAAAGATGTCTAGATAACAAGTAGTACTAGTGCAGTCTTATTTTTCCAAAAAATAATACGTTTTAATTATTATCTAAGTGAGAAGCCCTCACAATCAGTTTACCAAGTGCTCATCAATCTTTTGAAGGTATCAATGTAATGATGAAGGATTGCATGTTTTTATAGCATGTATAAGTAGGTGTCTAGTAGTGTAGCATATAATTTTTTAATGAAAAATTTTGCGATCTTATTTTTCCAAAAAATAACACTTTTTAATTATTATCTAAGTGAGAAACCCTCAAAATCAGTTTACCAAATGCTCATCAATCTTTTCAAGGTCTCAATGTAATGATGAAGGATTGCATTTTTTAGAGCATGTAGAAGTAGGTGTTTAGTAGTGCATCTTATAATTTTTTAATTAAATGGTTGAGAAATGAAAAACTTATGGTTGAAACACCAACATAATGTTTTTTCCTTGTAACAAGCTAAATGACAAGAAAAATATAATATATATATATATATATTAAATTACATGATTGTAATATGTAGAAATAGCTATATCTATGTCTGCAATTTCAACATCAATGGTTGTCTATAACATACTTTAACAAGCCTTGAAACATAGGCATATTGTGAAAAGAGAAGAAATGTCACGTTACCCATGGTTTAACTAGTTTCAAAGGACAATCTTGTTTACTCCAAAGATAAATCCATGGTAGACATTTATAACGGGACATGACATGTAGTTATGTAAGTACTATAATTTTAAAGTGTTGCACAATGCATGTGTGTTATGTTTAAATTTAAATTTTATTGTGCCAATACATTGTGTGCGTGATGTGTAAATATTACATCCAAAATTTATAAACATCATGTGCACGTTATATAAACATCGCATACAAGATACAAGAAACACCAAATTACTTGTGTATCTTATTAGTCCCTGTCCGACCAGCAGGGACTCTAGTATTCAGCTTACCGCTGTTTCAATTACTTTGCACAAGAACCAAAGACATTTCAAAGACATTTATCCTAAGTTTGTCTTGAAAAACACTTTCTCACCGTTTTTTTAGCCAATTAACAACTTCTATTTATTTAAACTATAGATCATCGTTTTCTCAGCCAATTAGCAACTTCAACTTCTTATTTGGCCTCTTTTCGAGGCTAGGAGCAATGGGGACTTAGTTTTTAACAAAGTTTGTTTTTGAATAGTCGAATTATTGGACCAAAAAGTGTATTGATCAAGTAATGCTAGGATCCCGTTGGCATTAGTTCGCAAACATTTAATGTCTAAATGAATCCTGCAACATCTACATTGCAAAATCTATATCTGCATGCAATGCACGTGGGCCTTCTATGATTTGTAAGAAACCTGTTGAGGCACAGTGCTGACCCTTGTAGCCTCTAGAAGGAACTAAAATTTATTTACCTTTGCTTATGTGTTTTCCTCCCTACTCTGCTCCAATCTTGAAGACAGTGTGCCACCTATTAGGTAAAGTCATTTGTCACAGTCGCGAATACTAGAAGTTTTAGTAGAAGAGGCAAGAACATTGCGGTGATTCATAGCATTTTGTTCTTTGTCATGATAGCCTTGTGAAATGAGATTAGCAGGTCATCTTCTAGACAACGATAGAGCATTTCCTTTACCCGGTGAAAGAACGAAGAACACTGCATCAACAGTTAGCAGATGTAAGAAGTCTTCAAGTATGCTTTGGACACCATGCTACTTACTTTCTATGTATATAGACTTAAAGCTCGAATTAGATCAATTGGAGAACAAAAGTATACATTAAAGCTCGACTTAATTCATTTATCATTTTGTATAAAACCTACTAATTCAGTTCATAACTTAGACATACTAAGGAGATTAGTCCTACCAATAATTTCACAATTCAAATATAGATAGCTCTGCTATTAATTATAACAAACCTGTAGCAATTTGACAACATGTCCATTTCCAAACACTCTGTTTACCAACAGGAACTTATGGGGATCATCCGGTGGGAAACAAGGTGCGAGCATGGATTTCTCTAAACATTTATTTTTATTGTTCTTGCAAGCAGCATAGCAAGATGTGTATCCCTTCGAAGCAGAAGTGTCTCCCATCTGCGCAACATCTCCACTTGTATCACCTTTGTTTTCGCTCATGAAAAATATAGAAGTACCAATGCTTCCAACGAGTATTTCTTACCTTTTACATGATTACAAAATAATCATTTAATAATTGCTTCTACATAATAGAGATTTATCTGTGTAGGTGAGGGAAAACCCCGACAGATCCTGTTCCATGTGTGTATATATATCCCGCAAAGTGGTCACATGACCTTCCAACTGAGAAGAATGTGCTAGAAGAATGATCCTTAGCTCATGGTCAAATTCAATGAGGATATACAATGTCAATAATCACTATCATAGAATTATACAACTATTAACTATCAAAAATTCATACAACTATTGTTGGTAAAAGACAAACTCACAGGCTACTCGAAAGCATAGGACAAAATCCCCATTTCAGACTTCTAAATTGATGACCGTGGGTCATTCCAATCTCATTTCTCAACTGCTGAGTGCCCCAATTTGTTGATTTCCAAAAAAAAATCTTGACACTGACCACAGGAATGACCATGAACAAGCCTATTGATGGAGATCGAGGAAATTCCATAGCTGGGGGAGATGGTAAGGAAGGGGGATTGCCTTATTTTCATTCATGTGTGTCGTTTTTCATTTCCTTATTTCAATATTCAGTAAAACTACAAATAAATTCATTTGTTTCTCTTTCTTTAAATTCAAAGAAAAACAACATACAAAATGCAGAAGAAGTATATGTAATATCAATTTTCAGGTTTTTATTTTGTGCAAATATCATTTTGTTTTCTTAGGGAAGGCTAGTAGGATTGTTGTATTGTTTTAGGCATTCAACTGTGTTAGTGCTGTAACTCACTAACTCATTCCGTTCAATTAGCATTATCTATTTGGATTTCCTGTAGGCCTCATAGAAGGTTATTAGGTCACTATTGTGTAGGAAGAATAGTCTATAGTCCACCACTAGGCACAAGCCAGTGGGAAAGCTAACGCTCACAAACTCAAAGATGACAATGTTTCCATACTTACATATCTTCAAACTCACACCCATTTAACGAAGCTTCATGCATTAGGAATCCATGGACACCTTGGTCACCACGAAGATAAACATAAAACCAAAAATAAGATGGAAGGGAAGAAAACAAAATGGCATTCATAGGTGAAAAAATTAAAAATAAAGAAAGGAATAGAATCTGGTTTGTTTTGTTAATTTCTAGCAATGGTTGCCAGTCACTATAAATCTGAAGAGGGACTATTCACAACCACATGCAATATGCAATGCTAACCAAAGAAAATAAATATAATGGTGCTAGAACAACTGTGAAATAAGAATCAATGGAGTTCTGGTCTCCCTTAATGCATGTCAACTCTTGGAAAGGAGGTCTCCCTCCATGAAAGAAAACTTGATTTAATTTTTAAGTGAAGCTCTTACCTATATATGTATAGTTGCACTGGTAAGAATGTTTAACATCTTTCTCTTCCTGGATATAGAAAGAGCTAATCAATGTTGGAGATTCTTCCAAACTCTCTCTCCATGTCAAATAACCCCCGGAAAACATTACAAAGAGCTGGTCGCAGCAAATTTCGGGAGAAAAAAATGAACTATCCAAAAGGAGGGGGCTTTCAAAAAAAAGAAAAATTTATTATAATATCGAAAAATGTGGAGGGATCGGATAACGCCGAGTGGCCTTCATGCAAGGCATTCTTGTTATACCAAGCATTGGACTCAAGAATATCATTAATATTCCAAGGTTCATATATGTTTAGAAAAAAAAACAATAATAATTATAACTTGTAAACTATTCATCTGTGTCATAGCAAAAAGTGCATTGCACTTACTTGTGTAGGTATGGCCCCACGTTAGGAATGTTGCATTTAGGCCAAGAAAACCTTGTGCAGACAGAGGAAGTCCTGGCGAGTAGGTGGCAGAGGGAACACATCAATCATGAAGAGACGTTTCCTCACAACCGTTGACAATTGGATCACAAAAAAAATAAACTAAACTCCACTGCTATAGTAGCCAAGTTTCCTCACCCAAACCACATCTCCGCATCCACCTCGGGCTGGCTTCTTTTCTTCTCCTCTACCATTGTTCACCTAGTAGTTTCCTCCGAGGAATCCCTTCGTCATCATTGGGATCTCCATTGGACCTACATATAGACACATAAGTAATTGATCATTATTGATATGGATCGAACATGAACTGTATAAATTCTTTTTGTCATTAACTAAACCATTTAGAAGTCATGATTCTGGCGCCAATGTGTATCTGTCAGTGCAGCCTGTCAATTAGTTTTGTACCTTCATATTCATACTCATACTGAAGTATATAACCAGGAACTTCAAAGCTAAATGCTATGAGGATCACCCAAAATTGATAAGCTAAAAGAAATTGTCGAGCAGGAAGCCTGAAAGTAGTAATCCCTACGACCATCCAGGCAGTTTGATCAAGGAGAGAAATCCCTGGTGCTCAATCGTATCAGTGGAAACAATTATAATAGGTTATTGCCAAAGAAAAAATATTGCTAAAAGAAGCCTTATCCCCATGCCATCTCATCCATCCATCAATGCCATCGATCCCAATTCCCATCCCATAAGCAGCTTCTAAGTTGTACCAATTTAGCAGTAGGAGCCACGTAAATTTCAATGACAAAATGATTACTCTGAAACTATATTCAATACATTTTCAACTGCTAAAGGCATGGATTTGCTGCTTTTAACAGCTCCCCTTGTTTATATATATTAAATGTTTACAAGTACTACTTTGTACATTACATGAAAATGTCATCTATCTTGCTTGACAAAGATCATAATTAAACCTTTTATATTAATGCTCAAATATGCATTAGATAACTATGATAGTTAGTGAAAGTTGGTGAACACATTTTTTTTTCCTATGCACTATGTGTAATTCATGCTATACCTTTGTGTAAG
Source organism: Pseudotsuga menziesii (assembly GCA_001517045.1). NCBI lineage: Eukaryota > Viridiplantae > Streptophyta > Pinopsida > Pinales > Pinaceae > Pseudotsuga > Pseudotsuga menziesii. Next base: position 46,969 of record LPNX010824917.1, on the reverse strand, counting down.
TAGAATTAGAACTTGGTAGCTTTTAACATAATATATCACACTACCTATTTTAAATCCTCCTTGCTTGAACTTCCCTTGCGCATGATCCACTCATGATAGTTTGGATCATTAGTGTTAGTTAGTGAATTTCCACTTTGTTGGTGTGTTTATTGTATTTCATGTCACTCCTTTTTCTTAGAAAAACTAGGAACATGATAGGGCTCAACAAAGTGTTTCACATGACCTATTGCAACGACCTCTTTCCTTGAGATGTTTTTACACATGTCCACTTATGAGACTTCCTTATTATTTCTTTATATTTAATATATATATTTATTCTTTTATTCATAATACATATGAACTATATATATTTGTTTAACATTTAATTTCACATCATGTAACATGATCTCATTTACATGATGCTTTTATTATCTTTAAATTATTTCTTTTATCAAGGCCTTAGGTAGGGTTGGTCAACTAAGTTAGGAAGCTCTAGACTCTCCTTGCATGTTCGATTACCTCATGTATCATGGTAGTTCTTAAGTACTTGATGAGACATAGATTTGAAATTTCATTTAATCATCTTAAAAATAAGTAAGATAAGGTCGGTGCTTTTCAGAGTGGTTTTCACTCAACACAACTAATTTCAGTAACTCTTGGCACTATTCAGAGCCCAAGCTCAACAGTAAAAAATGGGAGTTACACTTAGTGCAATTCCATAGCCTCTCACTCAACATTAATTCTACGGTGTACTTGTATAATACACCTAGGGCTACAATGGCCAAGGATCCGATGCTCCAGAGCTTATACTCAGCATCAATTTGGAATGCTCAAGAGCTTATTCCCAACACTTCCAATTCTTATAATTCATGTGCTCCAAAGATTACGCTCATAAAAAAATCTCATAACTCATGTGTTCCAGAGCTTACGCTCAACACAAAATATCATCACTTATGTGCTTCAAGGTCTATGCTCAACAGGTTATAGAACTCAATCATGTACTCAATCTTCTACATAATTCATCACAATAATCATTTTAGTATCTATATATGCATAGTCACATACTAATAAATCCAGTACATCGTACCACAACAATAGTCTTTCTCCATTAGGGTCCATGCCCAATGTATACCATATAATATAACATATGTATTGGTGTACGCCCTAATATATCTAACAAATCAAAATCACTCATGTGCAATGCGGCCTTTTCCAACTATACAAACATAAAACATCAAAGTAACTCATGAGCAATGAGACTCATGCCATCATAGTTAAGGTAAAAATCCAGGACATTACATAAAACATAAAAATTATGGGATATTCTTTTTATAATTTAAATAATAAAATTTGCTTTTCTAATCTAAAGAGGTTCATTTTAAATTTTGTTCATTCTAATCTAAGTAAAATTTATTACATTTCTGGTATATGCAACTCTAATGTTCTTTTCCACGAAGTATAGGATCGACGTTTCGATTGTCAGATTTGGAGCTTGCTCTTGCAGTAAAATTATTATCGGTTGTCTCTGCCATTGCTTGGTGTTCAATAGTTACTCGAGTCACGTGATCTTTGTTTTCTAAAACCCATCTAAATGAAAAAATATATAGCAAAAGACGGAAAATGAATATGTTATAAATACCATAAACATTTGTAACCCATTTGAAACATAACCATTGAATAAAAAGACAAAAAGCAAAAAGACAGAAAAGCAATATTTTATAACATCACATGTATGAAGAGTTGCTTCATTCTCGAATATATTGTGTTTGGTTTCAATTTAAGCATGGCCATGTTTGTTCGCTTCATTCCTGAATCAAATCGATTAATTGTTTTCATTATAATGTATTTGTTTTTTGTTTAAGCAGTACGTTACTATTTGTTTGTCGATTTGATAGTAGTATGTTAATGGTTGTTTTGAGTTCTTTTGGTTTCGTGTATACTTCGAGCAGTGATTCAATCTTGAATAATTCCTGGATAAAAAAAAAATGGGCGAACAACAAGCTTCTATTGCGATGCAACCAGAAAGCTCAGTAACTCATCGAACCACACACAGGGTTCAAGGGTTCAAGCTAAACAACTAAACGAAGGTAAGCAACTGTTGTAGCTACTGGATATGTGTCTGGACGAGATGTAGGCTAAGAAGTTGGGACTTTCAATAGTTTAAAGATGGCCTTAATAACTTGACGTGGCTTTGTTAGGCAGCGCATGGATTCCACAACGGTATAATTGAGATGTATTTTATTTAATTTTTAAAACTATTATTTTATTATTTATTTATCGAGACTTCAAGCCAACATAAACACATATGATAGCGTACACAGCGTACACATACAAGGATACATATGAGAATGTTGTGAATAAGAAGAAGACTTTAAACACTAAATAGACAAATGGCAGACATGCTTATAACATAGACGAAATAGACAAATGGCAGGCATGCTTATAACATAGACTAAATACAAAAATGGTAGGCACGTGTATAGCACAGGCCACCGAGGCATAACCCACTATGTATATGGTACAATATTATATTGCACTAAATACACAAATGGAAGGCATGTCTATAACAAAAACCATCAAGGCACAAAACACCAAGAGGTGCAGACCTGCACTAAAGCAATAACCATCTAGGCACGAACAAGGGGCATGTCTTTTTCAACGACATCTTTGATTATTGAGAATGAATAGACACAGGTCATGATGCAGAGACAGATTGGCGTTGTTTTGTGGAAGCTTGAAGAACAAGGGAAGCTCAATAAATGAAATGCTATTGCTTATTGAAACCGAATGGGTCTCTTGTAACAACATGCATACAAATTTGTGATATGCAAGGAAAATCCCAGCTTGCAAGTGTTGCATTTAAATAAATATTTCTATGAATGGATGCATGGAAATTTGTGATATGCATGGAGAATCCTAGCTTGCAAGTGTTGCATTATATGCATGGAGAATCCTAGCTTGCAAGTGTTGCATTTAAATAAATATTGTTCAATTCATAAATTTACTGAGCACTGCAGAAAACCTTGTTGATAAGGGGTTGATATGTTTTTCTGTAGAAATAAACAATGGCAGAACCTGGCGGCAAGGATGACGGTAAGAAGGATGTCATGGTTGCAACAAGTGCAGGATTTCAGCCTCTTCAAGGCACTATGGCCGAAAAAACCTGTAGAAGAATCATTTACTTCGGAGGAGGTTGTCTCAACCAGTTCTATCGAAAATACCTTTGAAGACCTGAAGTAGATACACAAATGACACCAGAAATGCTGATTGCTTTCCAATTATTTGAGCGCAAGTACTTCTTGCACCACTCTTGGATGTCTTGCTTTAGATCCTGATTTAAGAAAATTTACAATTGAGTTTTGAATAGGAGAAGCCAGCGAACTGCCAAAAGAAGCAAATGGTGTTGCTTATGATGTCGTCAAGAAGTTTCCAAAGGGGGGTGGAAAGAAGAAATCAAGCCGAACTATTGAGACATTTAAAGGAGACACTCTATGGGGACTATCTCGAAAGTATGGGGTAGGTTGCTATCATCTAAATCTCGGTATATCAAGTTCAGTAAATATTACATGATGGTTATACTTGGTGAGTAAAATGATGGATTTTCTGTGAAGTCCAAATGTGTCTGCCAGCTTCAGATACAGTCTCTGTAAGACAAGATGAATGGTGTTCTCCATAGTTCATTCATGGAGGTGCCTACAAAATATAGGCTCGAGTAAGGAATACTGGTCTTTGCAGGTTACGGAAACATGATAGGTAAGTTCATTAATGCAAATGAATCATATAAAACTTCATCTACCCACTCTGTAGCAAAAAATATTGCGGATTAAAAAAAATATGGCCTAAGTAGCGTATGATTATAAAGCTGCTAAGAATAATGGATTATAGTAATCCATGATTCCATAAGAGGCAAGAAGATTGCTGTGAATTAGCTCATTTCTACAATATGATTGCCTACAATAGTGTGCAACGATAATGAGCTCTAGCTCTCAATAGAGGAAGCAATGCTCAAAATCGAAGCTACCTGGTGGATTTAGAATGTTGCCATCAAGATATTGGAACACCACAAGAGCTTGCACAAAAGTAAACTCAATATTCTAAATAAATGTATTGAAGAATTAGCTGTAACTTATACTTTACAGGATCTCTAATGAGAAATTCACAGGCCCCAGCTTGATGTAAAGGAAGCAGCAGCATTGCATGTTGGTATACAATGAGGATCAACTCTCTATCAGAATTCTGCTATCCATTGCCAAGGTCAATGTTTATACTTTGAAGTAACCTGTGATTTTTAGATTTTTTTTATGTTCAACGTGCAGGCCCAGAAAGTATATCAATCACCCACTTGTTGAGATGTTGTTTCTAGTAACCAAGGCGTTCACAGGTGTCAATGGAGCATCTACATGCCAAGATTTCAGCATCTTTAAGTACACGGGCCGGCTTGCATAAACGATGGCAAAGCATTCTCAGTTTGAAGGTAACAACTCCTACGATTCCATACTTCAAGGAATTTAATCAGCAATTTGATCTCATCCGCTCGATAATATTGAATATCTGGTAAATATTCTGGTTCAAAGTCATCATTGTTGTTCGGAACCTAACATAGGTTGTCTTCCCTTCATTTCCTGCTACAATTTGGACTTGGACCTGGCAGCATCTCCTGCAGCAATTCGGACTTGGACCTGGTTGGACCTGGCAACATGAAGACGTATGGCTGCATGAAGAGGTATTTGGACTTGTTCCAATGTTTGAGTAGCAATTATTTTGATTTCCAAAGTTAAACCATTCATTTCAAGGAGGCAAGCATGCTCCAAGCATGCCAAAGGAATGAATTTCCAAGAAACTTTAGAACTATATTCAGCAAAAATTGGTAAAACCTGCCGACTGCAAAAGATATTTATTACTTACTGTGTTTTGTTCTGCAACTTCTGCTTCCTTTTTCCTTATTCTTTAACAGTTCGTTCGATGTATCTTCAATGCGGAAAACTTGGCACTTCAATTTGAAATCCCTCCCGTGATCCTTTTCATATAACTCCTTGTACAGAGACCGACTGTTCCCTGCCTTCGCTTCGGTGAGCTTCTCTATCATGCTCGACTGTTCCCTGCCTTCGCTTCGTTGCCATCACCGGCCTTTGCCTCTCTGTCATTTCCCAGCATAGCCTATGTGCCTCTGTGCTTCTCTCTGCATCAACGTGAGCTTTGATAGTAGGCGATGAGAATCCGTTGATCTCAAGCCCCCCTCTGCCTACTAAAAACAAAAACTTGTACCAAACCTGTTAAGGTTCTATGGCTGCATGGATTGCATAAATGTCGATCCTGTAAGATCCCAATAGCCATAGCCAGACACAATAGCCATAAAGCTGGTGTGACCATAAAGAGTAAGAAAGTGCAACATGGGAGTTGGTGTGACCGTGGCAGAGTAAGAAAGTGCAACCTGTGACCATCGAAGAGTAAGAAAAATGAGTATGTAAACAGACATTCAATGCTTGTGAAGTAATGTTAAATCACACCCAACATTTGTTCAAAATCATGAAATTTGAGTGAGACTCACAGGCAATTTCACCATAGTTTTAGCGTCGATGACCTCCATTTGAGGCCAAATAAGGCCTAGCCTCATTTCATTGGTCAATATAATAAAAAACAATTTTACAATTTTCGTTTAAAGGTTGAATTCAAAATAATATAAAACAAGTTGTCCATTTATTGTTCGTGAGAAAGTTTGGGTAGAAGATTTATATGTATATTGGTTTGCGTTTAAGTTAATTAAATTGACGGCAAGGCGGATCATAGAGTTCAGTGTCACTGCTATGGCAAGGCGGATCATAGAGTCAGTGTCACTCCTGTGGGCAGGGACTAATAAGCATTCTTACATTTCTCATATATGCAACTCTAATGTTCTTTTCCAGGAAGGATAGGATCGACGTTTCTTAACTATTTTCATTATTGTATGGTTTGGCTCTTTAATTAAATTTTTAAAGAGACCCCTTGTATTTCACATATCACCTCTAAAGATATTCAAAACTAAGCCAACTAAACTTGGGTTTAGCGCTCAGTCAATATTTAAAAGAAAATAATTTCACTTTTAACTCTGACCTGTTTTTACTACGACCACCTTTTTTTACTGCGACCAACTTTTTACTGCGACCAAGCTAGTTGGTGCGACCAAGTTGATGCGATCAAATTTGGTGCGATCAAGTTTGATGCGATCAACTCATCTGCGATTAAGTTGATGCGGCGGTCAAGTTGATGCGATCAACTTCTTTTGCGATCAAGTTGATGCCTGATGCGATCAACTTCTCTCAGATCAAGTTTGGTGCTTGATGTGACTAGATTGATAGAATATGATTCTTAGTCTAAAGACTTAAGAATTTTACAAATACTTTTCACCTGTGTGTAAGATGAAGTAAAATGACCACATTTACAAATCCAAATAACTTATGGAAAACATATGCCCAAATATGTAGGAATATTTGAGCCGAACAAAGTGCGGGAACTTTTCATGCGGTGAGATTTTTATGGGTTCTTGTTCTTTTACTTATCAGTAATAGTAAAAGACATTTACAGAAGTAAATTTGGAAATATGAGCGGCCAAATAATCATGAATTCAACCACAAACTATTTCATATATTTAACTATGCGGAAATACAAAGTAATACAAACTTGTCTATTACAAACTCGTCGGTCCAGAGCTTCAGCTCTCCGACTAAATCACATGCACAGAAGCTTGAGCTTCAACTTCTCTTTCTCACCCTAAGTTCCTCTGCTTGTATCTTTTCCTTTTTCTGTGTGTGTTCCTGTGTTCGTCTGTAAACTAAATTACAAAATGCTTCTTCTATTTATAGACAATCTGAAAAATTGCTACAGCATAACTTACTTTGCATTAAACACTGCAATAACTATCTACCTAACAACTTAACTTCTGAAATAAATTCGATTGAATTACGCTGTCTACATGTGGACTTTTCCTCCTTGTGAGACTGACAGACAAGATCGTGGCTTCTACAGACTCTGACAGAGTCGGCTGGAGATCAAATATAGATCTGCAAGTAATTACATATTTCCAACACTCCCCCTTAATTATGAGCAGATGGGGATTTTTAAAATAAAATTTACAGAATGTCTCAGAGCTTAAACATGCTCTGTTTATGACAGAGTTCACTATGGAGAACTTGTCATTCCAAGATAACTACGCATATACTGGAATGTGTCCTTTGCCAATGGTTTTGTGAATATGTCGGCAAGTTGGTCTTCAGACCTGCAAAATTTCAAACAAATTTCCTTGTCGTTCACCAACTCTCTTGTAAAATGAAACCTTGTGTCTATGTGCTTGGTTCTCTTGTGAAACACATGATTCTTTGATAATGCTATGGCTGAATTGTTGTCATAGAAGATTGTTGTCGGTTCTTGATGGTTCTGTGACAAGTCATTTAAGACTCTCCTCATCTAGACAGCTTGACATGCAGCACTTGTAGCTGCAACATACTCTGCTTCAGCTGAATATAGAGTTACTATGGGATGTTTCTTTGAATCCCATGAAACAACACATGTACCAAAATGAAATGTGTATCCAGATGTGCTTTTCCTATCATCTATGCTGCCTCCATTGTCACTGTCAGTGTAACCTATGAGTTTAAAATTTTCTGAAGTTGAATACATAATACCAAGGTCTTTTGTGCCACTTACATACCTCAGAATTCTTTTACCTGCTTGCCAATGTGAGTCTTTTGGTGACTCCATGAACCTTGAGATCAGACTTACACCATACATAATGTCTGGTCTTGTTGCTGTCAAATACATAAGGCTGCCAACAAGCCTTTTGAATAGCGTAGGATCTACAGTGGATTCTTCATCATCCTTGCTTAATTTTAAACCTGTTATTACTGGTGTTGGGGCTGACTTGTAGTTAGACATGTTAAACCTTTTTAGAACTTCACTTGCATACTTGGACTGTGATATAAAGATACCATTCTTAGACTGCTGAACTTCAATGCCCAGAAAAAACTTCATAAGCCCCAGATCAGTCATTTCAAATTCACTTTCCATGACTGTTTTAAAATCTGCTATGCCATAATCACCGGTAAATATTAAATCATCTACATACAGGCAGACAATTAACATCTTACCTTGCTCATCGACTTTGGTGTACAAATTCGGTTCACTTTCACTTCTGTGAAATCCATTTTCAATGAGATAGGAATCAATCCTACTGTACCAAGCTCTAGGATCTTGCTTCAAACCATAGAGTGCCTTTTTCAGCCTGTACACTTTGTGCTCTTGACCTGGAACTTCATACCCTTGTGGCTGTTCCACATATACTTCCTCTTCTAGATAGCCATTTAAGAATGTCGACTTGACATCCATTTGATGAACATGCCATTTGTTTTGTGCAGCAATGGCCAAAACTGTTCTGACTGTATCCATGCGTGCAACAGGTGCAAATGTTTCATTGAAGTCGATGCTGGGTTGCTGTGTGAACCCTCTTGCTACCATTATTGCCTTGTGCTTTTGCACATTCCCATCAGCATCTTGCTTTGTCTTATAAATCCATTTGACACTAATTACATCCCTGTCTTTTGGTACATCAACCAGTTCCCATGTCTGGTTTTTCTCAATGCATTCTATTTCTTTATAAATGGCTTGTGCCCATACTTCTTCTTCAATAGCTTCTTCAAATGTTAGTGGATCATATATAGGGGAAAATAATGCAAACAGAGAGAATGAATTAGGTGTACCAGCTTCATATATCTCTCACAGACTTCTTGTCTTCATCGGTTCTGTCGATGTTGACCCCGACGAAATGCTTGATGGAGTCTGCTGTCCTCTTGGTGTAGCTTGAGCTGCTACTTGTGTCGATGGTCCTTGTGCTGAACCATGTCTTGGTGTCATGGGAGTCGACGGTGCTCCGACCGTTTGACTTACATGTGGTATTTGAACCACTTCCTCTTCCATATCATCATTGTCAATGTTCGACACAATCTTGACATTTGTGTCGACGGTTCCATCCCATGATTCATTCTAGACAAATTGAACATCCCGACTGATTATCACTTTCTTTGTGACGGGGTCATACAACTTGTATGCTTTTGTGTCTTCTGAATAGCCTACAAAAATACATTTCTGTCCCTTCTTGTCTAGCTTCTTTCTCATCTCATCTGGAATATGAGCATATGCAACACAACCAAAAAATTTTAAATGTGAAACACTATGATTCACACCTGTCCATGCTTCTTTGGGAACTTTGTTCTTCACACTCTTTGTTGGATATAGGTTCATAATGTATACAGTAGTTGCGACTGCTTGACCCCAATACTCATTTGGCAAATGCTTGGCTGCCAACATGCTATGTGCCATCTCCATGATGGTTCTGTTCTTTCTTTCGGCAATACCGTTCTGCTGAGGTGTATACCGTGCGGTGAATTGTTTCTGTATGCCATGGGTCTTGCAAAAATTCAGAAATTCATTTGAAACATATTCACCTCCTCTGTCGGTCCTTAAGATCTTGATGCGGTGACCACTCTGGTTCTCTACGAGTGCCTTGAACTGCTAAAAGTAACCAAATGCATCAGATTTGTGTTTCAAGAAATATACCGATGTATTTCTTGAGTAGTCATCAATAAAGGTTAGAAAATATTTGCAGTCACCAATGGATGATGTCTGCATTGGACCACAGATGTCAGAGTGCACAATTTCAAGTGGTGTGCGTGCTCTATAGGACTTTCCAACTGGAAATGTCTCTCTGTGCTGCTTGCCAAAAATGTAGCCTTCACAAACCCTCTCTGGTCTGTCGATCAATGGTAATCCCTTCACCATATTTTTTGTGTGAAGTAGCTTCAGCCCACCAAAATTCAGATGTCCAAATCTGAAATGCCACAACCAGGATTCATCCTGAACTTCTGTCTGAAATGCAGCTTGCAAATTAGCGCTGCAATTTTCTCTCTTGTCGAGGATCTCGACTGTTTCTTCACTTTCTGCCTTGAATGTAGCTCCTGTCTTTGTCTTCCCTTTTATGTTGGGAACTATCCTTAATGGAAACAAGTGATTGCTTGTCATTGGCACTTTTGCTATCAGCTGGTCGCTTGGACGCTTGTCTTTGATCACACAGTGTTCATCTTCCATGTAGACTCTGTAGCCTTTTTGTAACAACTGTCCAATGCTTAAAAGATTATGTTTCAGACCTTCGACATGATAGATATCAGGTATATACTTACTCTCCCCCTGTTTGGTTAGAATATCAACAGTGCCTTTTCCAAAGACAGTGACTTGGGCATTGTTTCCAAGTGTAACATCAATTTTAACTGAAGTATCTAGACTGGAAAATAGATCTAAATTACCAGTCATATGATTGCTGCATCCTAAGTCTAAGTACCATATGTCATGTGGACTTTCTTGAACAGCATTGCATTCAAGTGGAGATGTCGATGCCATTAACATTGCACCTGTCAAAGTGTTGGTGCTGGTTGACTGACTTGGGCTTTGCCTTCCTTGGTCATATTGTTTCTTCCTACGTTCATATGCATAATGACCAAACTTCTTACAGTAATGACATTGAATTTTTTATTTATCAAACCTCTGGCCACTTGGCTGACTTGGGTTCTGATTATCTCCTCTGCCACTAACATTTGCCGGACTTCTGCCTCGTCCTCCTCTTGAAGAACTTCTTCCTCTGCCTCTGAAGTTGTTTCTCCCCCTGCCTCTACCACGGCTTATGGATGACTGTGCTGCAAATGCACCTTCCAATGATGTCTGTGATCTGTTGATTCTGTGTTCATGATTGATGAGTGAAGCTTGCAGCTCATCAATGCTAAATGCTGACATGTCTGTATGTTCCTCTAAGGTCACAACCAAATTTTCAAATCTTGGGGGAAGACTTCTGAGAATTTTTTCAACAACCCTTTGGTCTGATACGGGTTCTCCATGAGATTTCAGTTGGTTTATCAACCCAACAACTCTGGTGTAGAATGTGTCTACATCCTCTGAATCTTTCAGGCACAGAGATTCAAAGTCTTTTCTCAGAATCTGCAGCTTGGATGTCTTTACCTTGGTCAAACCTTGATAGGAAGTCTCCAATGCATCCCATGCTTGCTTGGCATTTGTTGACGCTGCTATTCTTGGGAGTATGCTCTCATGCATAGCTTGATGTATGAAAAACAGAGCCTTTCCATCTCTCTTCCTCTGTTCTCTCAAGGCATCTTTCTGAGCCTGTGTGAGATTGTTATATGCTGTCATGTCTGCTGGTTCTGCATAACCATACTGAACTATCTCCCAGACATCTTGTCCTCTGAATAAAGCCTTCATTGTTAAAGACCAATATTCATAATTCTTTCCCGTAAAACTTGGAGGTTGCAATGAACCAGAAGTGGAAGCCATTTTAATTTTTAATTAACTTTCCGTAGAAAATTAATTTCCACCTTTTAAGACAAGATTTCTTTCCTAAAATCTTGGGCTGTTATAAACCTTGCTCTGATATAAACTTGCTCTGATACCAGATAGCCAAAACCGAGCCAACTAAACTTGGGTTTAGCGCTCAGTCAATATTTAAAAGAAAATAATTTCACTTTTAACTCTGACCTGTTTTTACTGCGACCACCCTTTTTACTGCGACCAACCTTTTACTGCGACCAATCTAGTTGGTGCGACCAAGTTGATGCGATCAAATTTGGTGCGATCAACTTTGTTGCGATCAACTTATCTGCGATTAAGTTGATGCGGCGGTCAAGTTGATGCGTTCAACTTATCTGCGATCAAGTTGATGCGATCAACTTCTTTTGCGATCAAGTTGATGCCTGATGCGATCAACTTCTCTGCGATCAAGTTTGGTGCTTGATGCGACTAGATTGATAGAATATGATTCTTAGTCTAAAGAGTTAAGAATTTTACAAATAATTTTCACCTGTGCGTAAGATGAAGTAAAATGACCACATTTACAAATCCAAATAACTTATGGAAAACATATGCCCAAATATGTAGGAATATTTGAGCCGAACAAAGTGCGGTAAAACCTGGAACTTTTCACGCGGTGAAATTTTTATGGGTTCTTGTTCTTTTACTTATCAGTAATAGTAAAAGACATTTACAGAAGTAAATCTGGAAATATGAGTGGCCAAATAATCACGAATTCAACCACAAACTATTTCATATATTTAACTATGCGGAAATACAAAGTAATACAAACTTGTCTGTTACAAACTCGTCGGTCCAGAGCTTCAGCTCTCCGACCAAATCACATGCACAGAAGCTTGAGCTTCAACTTCTCTTTCTCACCCTGAGCTCCTCTGCTTCTATCTTTTCCTTTTTCTGTCTGTGTTCCTGTGTTCGTCTGTAAACTAAATTACAAAATGCTTCTTCTATTTATAGACAATCTGAAAATTGCTACAGCATAAACCGACTTACTTGCCGACTTACTTTGCATTAAACACTGCAATAACTATCTACCTAACAACTTAACTTCTGAAATAAATTCGATTGAATTACGCTGCCTACATGTGGACTTTTCCTCCTTGTGAGACTGACAGATCGTGGCTTCTACAGACTCTGACAGAGTCCGCTGAAGATCAAATATAGATTTGCAAGTAATTACATTTTTCCAACAGATTTTAACTCTAGATTCTAAATTAATACATACAATATGCGTTCTAACTTAGTACATACAATATTTTAACTCTAGATTCTAAATTAATACATACAATATGCGTTCTAACTTGGTACATACAATATACAAAGGTTCTGGCTTCTATTTTCTTACTAGTCCTTTAAAACTTTCAGTCAAATCTTTATATATAAAACATAGTCCAATGCTTATGAAATGAATATTTTATGGGATCTTGATCTTTTATTAAATTAAGAAGCAATATATTTCTTTTAAAGCTTAGGTGCAGTAATTAGAGCTTCGCTCTCCTACCGACCGTTGTTTTACTTGGTTTAGCCATGCATTCAAGCACATCGAGGTTTATACATGAATGTAACATGGAGTGCAGTAGAGGCAAATTATATTCAACATAAAAGAGAAAGAATCCTTCTTCTCTGCTCATCGCACATAAGGGTAAGGTTATACCAAGCTATGATTAACACACTTCAAACGCTATACTAAGCTATGCGGTAATAAACGCCGGTTAGTCTTCACAACACTTCCATTAGTCGGCCATTAGAAATATAGGACCTTATGCTCTTCCCACTCCAAAGTTCTTGGACGTAGTAAGCAAAACTTTTCCTTAATAGTGTTTTCATCAGTCGGCCACTACAAATTGATCAACTTCTCCTCTGACTAGAGGGAATGTTACATATAATATTCCAATTTATAATCATTTTAGCTTAATTCAATTCATAATCAATTTTTTTATACTAATGAAAACCTACAAAATAAATCATTTAACTATTTAATAGAAAAATGTCAGCATTATCAAATTGGGTTTAAGGATTTAAAACTTATAAAAACATTAATTTTAGAAACTCTAAAGAAATAACGATAGTCTAATCTGTTTATGTTTTAGACTATTTAAATGTATTTACACTTTATGCCATAGAGAAGAATATTTAAGATCATGCTAATTTGTTTAGATTATAGGTCCCTATACATGCTTTAGTGAGGAAACATAGGACATACGTCTTAGAGGAAGTATTTAGGAATCTAGGGTAAATAAGGATGCCATAAACTACAATGCATGCATGACCTCTTGATGGATCATGTCGTCTATGAATGGGTACAAGGATTCCATTATTAGGATTTTAACACTAGAAATGGTAGAAGGATTCCATTATTAGGATTTTAACACCAGAAATGGGTCTTACTTTTCTTAATGTGTCCGTGGAAGGATACCCAAATTTCTAGGAAACATAGGACATACGTCTTAGAGGAAGTATTTAGGAATCTAGGGTAAATAAAGATGCCATAAACTACAATGCATGCATGACCTCTTGATGGATCATGTCGTCTATGAATGGGTACAAGGATTCCATTATTAGGATTTTAACACTAGAAATGGTACAAGGATTCCATTATTAGGATTTTAACACCAGAAATGGGTCTTACTTTCCTTAATGTGTCCGTGGAAGGATACCCAAATTTCTAATGCTTAAAGGATGATTATATTCATCTTAGACACAAAATAATGCATTGAGGTTCTAGAAATGACGTGCTTGGGATATTGTTCACCTTTGAGTGGGAGTATTCATGACCTTACAATGATTTGAATTTAAATAGGTATGGGTCTTAGGGTGTTTGTTATGGAACCCCGTTATCTTCCTAAGTTAGAGGATTTTTTCATCCTTCTTTGGATGGCATAATAAATAGTCAAGCTATAGGGGCGTTTGGGGGTGGACCACCCTTTAGCCTAAAGGTTCACATGGATTCATGGAGAGGATCCACTTAGGAAATTTTATGGTCTTTTTTTCCATTTAAATGTGGCAAAGAAAAAAGATGATTGAAAATAATGTTATTTTGTAGTTAATATGGATTATTCTTTATTAGGTTATGGATCTAACGATATAAATTAGTATTGTGCATTTTTACCCTTGAAGGAAACCATCTTTTAAATAGAGAATTATATTATGATTGTATAGTAACGTGATTGAGGGAGAATGTGATAGAGTCAAGAGGTGGTTTTGATGGATGTGTCAAGTGGGTTATAACCCTTCATTTTTCTAAATGAAATAACATTAGAATTGGTTTTTTATTCATGCATGTAGCTCATATTGGGTGAACCACAAATATTCCTGTCTCTCTTGTATTTTATTGTCGGATATTTTATTTCTTCATTTTTAATTTATATATTGCTCCACGGTCATGTTTTTCTAACAATTGGTATAAGACTCGAAGGTCTATTGGTTAATAAACTCACAATATAGGAGAGTTCTTGGTTTCAGTTGGAGAAATTATGAAAGAAGTGAAGTTTAGGGTTGAGAAATTTAATGGAAAACACTACCAACTACGAAATATTCAAATGGAACGCTATTTATATTAGAAGGTTCTTTCCTACCCTTGGGTGAAAATGAAAAGAAATCAATGAGTTTGAAGGAAGAACAATGAGATCGTCTTAATAGAAAGGCACTTGGAATTATACAGATGTTCTTGATAGTTTTAGTGGCTTTCACATTTCAAATGAAAATACAATGGAGGATTTGATGAAGGCATGTGCTAAACTGTATGAAAGACCCTCAACCTCCAACATGGTATTTTTAATGAAGCAACTATTGAATATGAATATGTCACATTGTGGGTCTATTTTGAACCATTTAAATTAATTTAATATGGTTACCAATCAACTTATTTTTTTAGGAGTGAAATTTGATGATTAGGTTACATGGCTCTTCTAATCTTATGCTCGTTGTGAGAAAGATCGAATGGCTTGGTCATTGTTGTAAGTAAATCCATCTCTAGTTCAAAAAATATGAACTATTATGATTTCATTGGGTGTCCTTAGTGAGAAAATGCAACAAAAAAGCACAAGTGAGACATCAAGTAATTCATTAGCCATGTAGAATAGGTGAATACAAAGGGAGAGAGGAAATATCTTAGGGAACCATGGGAAGGAAGGGATGATAGAAATCCAAACTACAAAATATATAGTGTTGAAATTGCAAAAAGGACAATGAATAATGACTTTAAATTTTTAAAGAAACACATAAACATACAATAGGAGAATAATCAAGAAGAAAATGTAGTAGGTGATTTGTTACAAGATTATTTGAATCTTTCATTAAATAATCATTAATCATTCTTGGGTATTAGATTTAGGGGATTCATTTTATGCCACATCCCATAGGAAATATGTTCAAGATTATGTTCAATGTTATGTTGGATAGGTTGATTTGGGTGATGATGAACCATATAAAATTGTTGAAAATGGTAGACGTACAAATAAAGTTAAAGACTAAGAACCAATGGTTGTTGAAATAAAAAAAACACATTTCAACTTTGAAAAGAAATCTAATTTCAAGACGCGATTTGTGAAGTTAAGGTTGTATATCTACATTTACAAAAAAGACATGGAAGGTTACTAAAGGGTCACTAGTAATAGAGAAAGTAGAGAAGGTAAGATTGTGTTTATGTACTAGTGATGTTGAATCTTCTATCTCTTTACCTTCTACATGAAATGATACAACATTGTGGCATCATATTTTTAGGCACATGAGTGAGAAGGGGATGCACATTCTCTACTCAAGAAAGTTGTTTCTATGAATGAACCAAGTTGATTTGGATTTCTATGAGATTTTTGTTGATGGAAGACCAAAGACAATCATATTTCTCAGAGTTCGGAGGAAAAACAAGAGTGAAAAGTTAGAGATTGTGCATACAAATGTATGGGTACCATATCATGTATAATGTCTTGGTGTCTCTCGTTATTATATTATTACTATTATTGATCATGCAACTAGAAAAACCTGGGCTTATTGCATTTGACAAAAATAACATTTTTTATATTTATATGAAATGGAAAGCTTTCCTTGATAATGGGCTAGGAAAAAGGTTATAGTGTCTAAGATTATATAATGGAGGTGAATATTGTGGCAAGGAATTTGATAATTATTTTTCATACCATGGAATTTGTAGAGAGAAGATGGTCCTAGGAACAACACATGAAAATGGTGTGCAAAAGAGGATGAACACAACAATCATGGAATGTGAACGAATTATGATATTGCATGTAGGGTTAACCTTTAACTTTTTTGAAGATATTGTAGATATTGTTATTTATGTAATAAACTGAGATCCTTCAAGCTTGTTCGATGATGGCGTTCAGGAGGAGGCATGAATAGGTAAGCAGGTAAACTAGTCATTTGAGAAGTTTTTTGTTTGTGAAGTTTTAGTACCTATTGCATTAGATTAAATGACATGCAACTTTGAAATTCAAAATTCATGAGTGGTTTTGATGTGTGGCACTTTTGATTGATTGCATTCTTTGATGGTTTGAGTCCATTATTTTTTTCCTTCGTCGTGGTCGTTAATCCCATAGCAAGTTTGTATTAACTGTTGATTGCTTCCACAATAAGCCTAAGAACCTAAATGTTTGTCTATTAAGAATGCACTTGGTGTCCATTTATTTTTTTATCTCCTAACAAAAACTATAGTGATAAATAGTAATTTCAAAATATTTAGTATAATGTTGACCTTCCTAATCTTTTAACTCATCACAAATATAATACCTCAATGCTTCTCCTAATGCTTTTCCAAAAGAAAACCAGTGATCCTTTCATTTTTTAATATTTTTTGAGATCTCATAAATCATTCCCCAAATCATTATTTATTTATTCTTAAATAATAAAAATATAATTTATATTTAATAATAAAAAGTGGGACTTAATGCTTTCGGTCATTCATATATATAAGGGGTGTGGAAGATTTTAAAGGCAACAAGTATTCTGAGCAATATAAATAACGTCCACACGAATTGACTTTCATATGTTCCATCCTTTCATAAAGTTAAAATAGAATATAAAATTAATTATATATGGGAGACATCATGATTTTTTTTTCCATTTTCGTACATGGTAACTGAAATATAATACTTAAATATAAGTTTAAGCTTGATTTGAACTCGATAAACTTAGTAATTCTTTAGAAGTTTTGTTACTTAATCAGCTTTAATTCGTACAATAATATATATTGATTACATTAATAGATACATCTATTGACATATTTTTATACTCTAGTCGTTCTGTGAATGTTATTCTTGTAGAATTCTAGCTTTTCTCCCTGTGCCATTTCGTTTTGAGACGTTTTTTTTAAATTCCCACTCACGACTTTAAGAATCTGAATCTAACTCTTTCACAATATATGGTCCCATTACATAACGGACGAATTAAATTTGAACGTATGCTTAGGAGTATTATCGTAAGATACGCCGTAATCTCCACTCAAAATATAAAACATTTAACTGCCATGATCCAACATGACCTCCACTAAAAAAGATATCTGTTAGACATATTGGCCTGAAGCCTGCACTCTCCTTCCCTGTTGGTTTTTTTGATGGTGCTGCACAACTACAAAAGGGAGGTGCAGGGTTTGTGATCTACATCAGTGACATCTATCTTCTTTGCTTTTTTGTTGGCTGTGGGGACAGCACCAATACATTGAAACATTGGTGCGATGAGATAATCTCTATGCTACACACAGTTCCACCGGTGACCTTCGATCATATTTTCCGGGAGCACAATCAACTAGCTGATAGTTTATCAAAAAAAGCTCTCAGTTTGGAAATGGGCAAGGGCCATTTCATGGAATCTTGGGATGATTTGATCATTGGAGAAGGTCACTTTACTCTATTTTGATGGTCTCATTTATCATGGTTTTCTGATGGCTCTTTACATGCTAATTTTCAGCATGGGTATTGTTTGGTATTGTGAATATCTTCGTCTGATTTTTTGTATGACTATCTGCTAGCTTATATTGATGCACCCCTGGACTGTATGTTTGAAGGGCACCTCAGAATACTTACGAATATTTCTGACCTGGTTCGTCCAGGAATGATGAGAAAGCCTGCATATTGATCAGGCTTTTTGTTGGTTACTTTAGACTGGGCTGATTGATCTGACTTACTCATTATTGCTGTTTGGATGGGAGTTGTATGGTTCAGTCTATTGCATGTATTTTGTATAAGATGTCTTTTTTATTCTTATGAATATCAAAGACTGGTATTTTTTCCTCTGAAAAAAAAAAAAACATGACCTCCACTAAAACAAGAAAATATGTAACTGCCATATATTATCCACAAGATCTGAAAATTTGTACCAATGCACATGGCTCCGACTGCAATATATCGAGGGCGAGGAGATTTATGGTGTGAAATAATGCTTGTTCCACTTTGCCTCCCACTTTGGCTTTGTTTAATTGGTGAAAGTACTTTCAATTCATCCCTTCAAGAAAGCACCTTGAATTTTGTAATGTTTTCAAATAACTTCTTTATAAGAAAGAGATTTCTGAATGTTGGCGAATTATATTTCTGAAAGTTGACGAATTATTTTGTTGTTTTAAAACTGCAGCTAATGCTAAGTTTGGCGAATTATATATCTGCGCAACAACAAAATGTTTACATGAAATTTTTTCACAATGGCTGTAGCCTTAGTTCAACGAGAGGAATCCCTTAAATAAATGTTTCCAATCTTAAAAGCGCTGAGCGCTTTCACTCAGTCTGGATGAATTCAATTATGTGGTTCAAATGATGTGGATCTTTCCTTGTTTGTCTGATCTCCACTAGTTTTATTTCTTGCATGACTTAGAGTCACTTGTATGTTTCCTTTGTTGTCTTTATAAGAGGCTGCCATTTGCTCACTGAATCGGGGCTAAAGTCTCAACTACTTTAATTTCAAGCGTTGTCTTGAGAGCAACGTCTTCTAGCTTGGCTATTTGTGACCTGTCTTTTGTCTCTCGAGAGAACGAAGCATTTTGTTGTTCGATTTCCAATTTGGTTGGTAACTTTTATTTTCAAGGTTTGAGATAATATTGCAACACAATTTAGTCTTTCGACCGTTTAACTTGTTATTGGAGTTTAAAATATCATTTTTACTTTAAAAAAAATGCGATAGAATAAGATTGTTTAAATTATATAACTTATTTATGGGTTTAAAATGTGTATGGATATAATTGTTACCATCGCACTCAATTCTTTTAATGAAATCGTGGCATATAATTAGTTATTTATTTTTGAAAAAGAAATGAGTTAGAATAGTTATGGGAATGATTTACATACACATTAAGACATGAAATAATTAACTATAGTTTTGAGAATTATATAAATTAGATTTTTATTTATATATATATATATGGTATCTATTTATATATTGAATATTGTGTCAAATTTGAAACTGAATTTAATTAGAATAAATGAGGCTAACATTTATTTATGTAATAGAAATGAGATGTGAAAAAATATAGATTTAATATATTATTTGAAATGTTTTTTAATCTATTTTAAGAAAAAAGTGCAAGAATTTGGTTTTAGTAATTATATACATATTTGAGAAGTGAAACAGGTTGGAAGAATGTAGCTCCAAGTTTATAATATATTGTAATTGAACGGCATTGATGGATATAGTTAAAAATTTGTATACGTGTTTTTAAATTGAAAATGGAATCTTAAATGTTTATTCCTAAATATTTTAATGGATTTGCTTGAAGCTTAGTCCAATATTTATATAGTTATATTTGATCTAATATGAAATTTTTAAGTAATCATATATATAGTTAGATTTGAGACGCAAAATAAATTTGGGATGTATAGTTAATGTTTATTAATGCGACTAAGGATATAGTTTATTGATAATAGTTATTTAGTGTATGTACTAAGAAATGGTATTTTTGGTATCATACATATGTTGCTAATATGTGGTAGTTACATGTTTATACACATGGGAAGAATTAATTTCATAATTGTTGACAAAAAGTTTTTCTTTAAGCAATTTTTTAATATTTTGGGTATGTCACACCAAAATATGGGTTGTGATAAAAATTGTTCAAGGTTTAAGGGAAGGAATGAAAACAAATTGATCATAACTCCAATTTCCCTAATATTACAATGAACATGAAAACTGTTGGAATAGTGAAATCAAAGCATCTTAAGCAAATGAATTCAAGTTTTGGAGATAAATTTTCTTGTGTGCATTTGAGTTTTACCATGCTCTTGAGGATTGAATCGAAAATCTAAGAATGCTCTCAATCCCTAATTCTCAAAGCCATAGCATTGGTTGTTGCTTATAAGGAAAATAATAATCATTTGATATAGGCCTTTGAGCATTTGGAGAAGGCTAAAATGATAAAAAAAAATTGAACTTCATGTGATTAGATCAAATAATGCAGAATAAACTAATTCATAAGTAGAAATGTAGGTTCAAGTAAATATTATTAAGATAGAAGACAAGCAAGACAAGAATTTCCAACCCCCCAAAAAAAGGAATTTCAAAAATTTAATATATATATATTATGAATTTGAATAATTATAAAATTATTTATAATTTTTTGTGTGTATATATCTATAAAAGTTCAATATTCTAATGATTATATGATTATAATCATTAGATATAATTTTTTATTATTAGCGTATTTGAAGAGTTCAATATTTTTATTATGAATGATTGTAAAATCCTAGAGTCATATTGCTAGCCATGCAAAATGTTGATGGACTCCACTTATTGTATTCCAATTGTATANTATATATATAAAGTATTTTGAATAACATTTTTTTAATTTGATTTTTTTTTATAAAAAATAATATTTTAATAAACAACAACAAAAATTTTAAATAAATTTTGATTGCGTCGAGAGGCGCTCTACAGCCCAGTATGGGGGAGATCTTCTAAGTTACGTAACGTTTTTTTAAACTATTTATATGAATTTATAGATATTTGCATATGTAAAAGGTGTAAGTATCTATATATATACAAAACATTTTGAATAACATTTTTCTAATTTGTTTTTTTTTTTATAAAAAAAAATATTTTAATAAACAACAACAAAAACCTTAGATAAATTTTGATTGCGCCGAGAGGTGCTCTACAGCCGAGTATGGGGGATATCTTGTAACGTTACATAACGTTGTAACGTTACCTAACGTTATTTTTATTAATAAAAAAATAATTTTCTAATTATAGGCCAAAATAAATGTCGGCCACAAAAACAATCTAATATGGGGGAGATGTTGTAATCTTCTTACCTAACAAAACAATAAAAAAGTAAAAATTTAATTATCTGTAAAAAAAATATGCCGGTGAGGAAGAAAACACAATATGGAGGAGATGTTGTAATGTTCCTAACTAACAAAATAATAATAAATAGCAAGAATTATCCGCAAAAATATGTTAGCCTTGCACATGGTTTTAAAACCATTTGCAAGGCCTTCTAAACAACCCATGGTTTTATTGTGCATGGTTTAGGAGGGCTTTGCACATGGTTTTATTAAACCATGTGCAAGGCTTCCTAAATAACCCATGGTTTTATTGTACATGGTTTATGAGGACCTTGCAAATGGTTTTAAGACTATGTGCAAGGCCTCCTAAACAACCCATGGTTGTATGAGGGCCTTGCATATGGTTTTAAAACCATGTATGGGGAAATGTTGTAATGATCGTTCCTAACAAAATAAAAAATATTATATGTTAACCATAAATAATATTAAATAATAATAAAAAAAAAATTATATGTGGACCTTAAATAAAAAGATTTGTCTTTTGGGTTGAATCAAATCAATGTATATCTAAGAAGAGGTTTGCACCTTGAGAGATTTGATCCATCTCGGTGCTTAATAAAGCCTAGGATTTGGATCTACATGGTTTATATATAGTTGATCAAATAATAAAAATAAAGTATTTATAATTAAAATAATAATAACATCTAAAAGTAATTTAAAAATCAATAAAATTCATCTTACCAAGTACATCATCAATAAAAAATACAACCTACAAAGTGAGTAGTAGGTGGAGTAATTATATCTGCCCAGCCATCTGGTATCAATTCTGTGTTAATATATTAAACTGGGTGTCGTCATCAAGACCTACATTTCTCGGTATGTGAAGTGTCGCCATCATTTTCCTTGAGCAATCTTTGCTATAATTGTTGTTGTTGCTTGCCAGATAATTGTTTCTTCTGTTGGTTCTTTCGATATGTACACATTCTGGTTGTGAGAGAAGTGTTACATGCTTAATGACGTTTAACATTTTGAAAGAACCCGTCAGCGCAAGTACATGTCAATGCTGGACATAATGTATAACATCATTTTACCATGGTGTTCAGAGCATCTATCCTCTAACTAGGTATCGATAAGAGATTTCGTTGGACTAGTATGACAAACCATGTTCTCATCCAATTTCTAGAGTTAATACATCATAGAATGGAAGGAAACATCGTATTACCACACGAATGTGTGCTTTCTATAACATCTTGAACTGGTATCCATTCCGAACCCTCTCTCTTGTTCAGGATATAGAGAGACAATATACTCTCTCCTATTTAGTAGGATATAGAGATGTTAGAAGAACATTTTTGGTGACAAAAGATCTCGTGTATGTATAATTCTCCTGTTTCTGGCACAAATAATCCATGATTTCGATGAATTTCTCCTTTTTAAGGCAAACAATTCATGATTTCGACTTGATTTTTTGGTTCCAATGGGAATTTTGTCTGTCAAAGTAGAGAGAGCAGCTTCAGCGGTTTGAGCCCCTCCATCCGGGGGATTGTATAAGTGGGAGTTTCAATGGTTCATCATTATACAGAAACATCAACTGTGAACAGTAAAGATGATAGTTTATTTCGACCTCGGTATTCAGATGGCAACGAAGTTTCTTTCGTTAATAATCTTGTGAATCATGTCGAGGAGGAAAAGCTCACCAGTGTAGAAGTACACTCTGGGCCAAACCAATCTGAACGTCTCCAAGTCTCTCATTGCTCATGGTATTGCCATAGAAGTGTAAGCTTGCACTATCATTTTCATTCTCTTATTCATTTTTACTTTCTTTCCTTATAATATAATTAATCATGTTGTAAATGTGATCGGTTTTGTGCTCACAGGTCCCATTCTATTGTGTCTCCTTTAGAATGACTCAAAATTCTGTTTCAGGTATGCCTTTTCGTTATCGTTACACTCATCTTACTTGGAACTTATGTTATATTGTTTTAGTTTTTCTACCTTCAATATCAGCTGCTCATGCTTGATTTTTCTGTGATTATTCTATTATCTAAAGTTTAAATAACTTATGTTTTGTTTAGAAATGATTGCCTTTTTTTGTTTTGTTATTTTCCCCTTAAAATTATTTGAAGGATTTAAATCTGAAATGTAAATATTCAAACTATCTATGCATTTATTTAAGAAATGAATAAGAATTTATTTATGCATTATTTAATAAAGAAATGTTTAGTCACAACCCCCATTTGTTTTTCGTTTTCTTTCAGTGATATGTTTAGTTCATTTTTCCTTTGATCAAACAAAAGTATTTGAGAGTAATCAAAAGATCATAAAGGTAATCAACCAATTTAAACTACCTTGTTTAGCAATATTGAATAGAATATAAAATTGGAATTTATTCTTAAAAGGGTGAAAGAAATGCAATAATGGTTTTCATTAAAGACCACGCAACAGTCAGTCCATATAAGATGAGGCCTATGATCTAAACACACAATATATTAGTATATAGACCGTATTTAATGTTTATTGGGCAGGAATATTGCAAGCATGCAATCATTCTAAGTCATAATTATATAAAAAAATATTATTTCTCCACCTTTCCACCTGAGTTGACAAGTGGCACTTCAAAATGAAAAAAGAGTGACCATCTTGCAAGAAATTCTAACAAATTTAATTCTTTTAATGGCTCGTGAATATGCTACTTAACCTATGAGTAAAAAGCTCTTGATATTTAAATAAAAACACAAGTGGGGATATTTTTAGAATTTTATTTGAAGTAAAAAAAAACTCGGTTCAACAAACAATTTTCTTATTGTTTAGTCTACAGGAGCTTGTCTCAAATGACCAATTTCCTAATATTTGACTCAACTTCAATATCCAAAGTTGTTGTTGTTTTTACACTATTTTTGAGCAACCCAAAGCTTGACACGCTCTACTATGTTTAACTAGTGGGCATAAACATCCGTGGCAGGAGACTCACCTCCATTCCTGCCTTTATGTTTCTGATAGATGTGATTTGCAATGATGGCTTCATTATCGATTAACAATACTTGCTTCTAGTGTATCGTTGACTTTTCCCATCTCTAATTTAAGAAAATATAATTTAATTTCTCTTTTGTCTAGTAATTTAAAAAGTTTATAAATATTTTCTTTTAAATAATAAAAAATGTGTGAGGATTGTAAAGGTGATCCTATTTGTATTAACCAGAGTAGGGTTAATTCTACCTTGTAGATGCATATATTTAATTTTTAGAGCTAGATCTTTGGTGGCCACTAACTGATGTAAAAATGAAATCTTTGGAGTCAGAGTCTTATTCAGTAGGATATGAGCTACTCACCCTACTCACCATCCAACTTTTGCATTTTTCATGTGGGTGGATCACCTTTTGGGATTGCCTGCATCAAGTACCCGCATTTTAGGCTCAGATCTACTAAAACTATTGGCCTTAACTAGTATCTATTGGCAATGAGAAGAGGATTTTTTTCTATACCAAATTGAAATTTAAATTCAAAGTGGATAAATGTAAATTTAACTATAAACATTTTTTTATTAAAACAAATATATGCAATAACATATGATATCCATTTTATAATTCGAATAAGATTTATTTTATTCTCATATATAAGACAACGGATACAAAACAAAATGCTTATAACTTCTTTGTATCAATAATTTTAATGAGCATTCCAAACTTACCTATGTAGTGTGCAATTATGCATTATTGATTTCCGTGTTATATGTTTTTTTAGTTCTTTTAATGATATCATTTTATTAGTATATAGCTAGCAATTGGTACTTGAATATGCGTGAAATTCAAGAGATCTAGCTAAAAATTTTATATTATTTATTAGTGTATGACAGATTAGTACAAGCATCGAGTGTCCTAAAATAATCACTTCTGTCATATTTTATAATCCTTATATTTGGAATAATTACTTATTGAATTCTTTTTGAATGAATAAAAGCTTTAAAGGTTTTGTTTATCTTACTCAGTTGCTATGTATATTTGTTTTTAAATGACCGACAATTAAAACTAGAACAACTCATTAATGTGGAAAACAGATACATGCATCCCTTTCATGGATTCTTGTGGAGCAACTCTCAATTTTTATTTTTCTTGTATATCAATGATTGTAGTAAATTGTTGGTGTTAAAAGGGAAAGTTGGAATTCATAGAAGTGATAGAGAGCATGAGAGGTATGGGTGGTAGTATGACATAATTTACTATCCCTTAATATAATTAAAACTAAGTATTATCAGACAAGGTGTAAAAAAAGTTGGGAAATCCAAGCTATAAATAAAACCGTGACTCAATTTTATGAAGGGAAAGTGTCATATATGCAAAGAATTATAACTTACTCAAAAAATAAAGAAAAATAGAGAACACCTTTTACTAAGGTACCCAAATGTTGGGGGAAATAGTAAAAGAAAGAGAGGCTTCGCAGTCACTGCTTAATGATATCTCTTAGGGGGGAATAGTAAAATGCTTCACAGTCACTTCTTACAAATGACATATGTTATGATCCTACCAAACACAACTAGACCAAATAAAACTTTATATCTAACTACTTACTTATGATATCCCTTACAATTATGTCAAACACGACGATACCAAATAAAACTTTATATCTAATAAGTTTTATAATGTTGCAAATGATCAAACAAAAGTGAGGATGAAATTGAGATCCAATACTTCCCTGTAGTCATAGAATAGCAATGTTTTTTTGGTTTTTTTTTTTCTTGGAAAAAAATTATATTTTTTCTTCAAGTTTAAATGAAAACTACATTCTTCATTAATGTTAAATACGGTTGTACAATGTATTATTATCTTTGTTTGATTATATTTATGCATAGTGGCTTTTATAAATAATATATAGCTCTACCTAGAGTCATTTAAACAAAACAATTTTTTATGAACTACCTATCACTATTCTACTAGCATACTACATAAACAAACTGAATACATACTTAACAATATACCTATACTCATTTAAACATAACGGGCATACAAACACGTCTTAAATAAACCAGAATATGGATCCATAATATGTATATAGCTTTATTGACCTATATTTAGATTGTTGTATTTGTTTCTTTGGCTGAATCTCCATTTCACGTGACATTTCTCCTTCCTTTCCTTCTCAGGTGTTTTTTTATGAGGCTGATGTTGCGAATTCTAGAGGGAGAGTTGTTTGAGGTGGCTTGATAGACACAGATATATGCATACTACAGGTGACACCTTGGTTTATGCCAATCCTTGGAAGTTAATTGTGTTGTGTTCTATGCCAATCCTTGGATGCTAACTATGTTTTGTTCTATGCCAATCCTCCGAAGCTAACTCTATTGTTACATGCAACTATCGAGCACTTTCTATTATCCAAAGGTATGCTCTATTGCTATTTTTGTAAAGCTCTATGGATTTATAATCTCTTCTAACTATTAAAAAGTTACCTAAATGGATGAACTATTTCTGCTATAAAGTGTAGTTTAAAAAATAATGTCTTTCCTATATAGATATTTGTTGCTATTTAATGACATATTGCTTTTTATTGCACTTCATTCCTATCCCATTGCATTCTATTCCATAAAAATGTAGAAAGTTCCATGAGGGTTAACAATTGGTTGGATGATGAGTTTGATGTGGTTAAGACTGTTTAAATATAATAATTATAATTGCTACATTTTAACTTTGTTCTACTTACTTATGTGTATCTTATAAAATACACTTCTATTCTGCTTACATATTGAAGTGCTTTGGCTTAACACTCTAACTGAAAAATTCCAAAAGAGTGGTGCTCTTTCACCATAATTTCTCCATGAAACATTTACAACAAATAAAATGAAATATATTTAATTTAATGCTTCCACATAATGAGACCCTAAGATTAGCAATAATCTTTAATAACATAATTCACATATTTTGTTTAAAAATAAAAATGCAATTTAGATATTGTAGTTAGTGGAGGCTATTATTGTTCCTTATTATTAAATGTTTAATGATGCACGGTGAACTTCTACTGATGATATGTTTCTTATTATTAAATGTTTAATGATGCCCAGCCAATTTTATTTACAAGCAAGCATCTACCCCCAAAGTTGTTGTGATAATGTCGAGAACATTGTGAGCACGTGGTGCTTGTTATATTAGTAATGGGTTTGTTTCTAAAGGTAGGGTTGAAAGTGTTAAGCTCCAAGATGTGGTGTATTTATCAATTCTATCATTCTCAATGGGATGATGGAATGTGTTATCTAACAATGTCGATGTGATCATGGGATTGTAAATATTATTTATTTATTTATATTTAATTGATATATTATATTAAACAGTCATATATAATATTAATTGTAATGTCCCACATTTTAAAGCATAATTTTTTTTTATCTCTTTATTTACTGTAAGGGACAATTAGAAGTTCTAGTAATTTTATAGAGATGTTTATAGAGAGTTTACATTCCTATGTTGTTTTAAAGATGCATGAATAAACCTTCTCTTATGATACTTTGTTGCTAACAAGTCAAGTAAACAACTTATTGTGAAAAAAATGTGACAACTTGTTATTAATGCTTTAGTTGCATGGTTTTGTACTCAGAGTTGTTTGAAAGTTAGGGACCTGGTCTTACTTAGTCTTGTACAACTAACACATGGGCCTTTATGAACCTTTGTTGCAGGTGAAAATATTTCCAGTGGCAGGTTTTTGCTAGCAAAACAATGAAACCTTCAATCAACAAAATATCATAGACATTATCGTTACCCTATCTCCTATTTTGGTTATTTATAAATGAGAAAAAAAGGGTTTAATAACCTTGATACTAAGGTTGACAACCCACCTTAGAAAATACTTTTACATTCGTACTATGCAAGGACACACCATAAATTTATCTTTAACACAACCCATGTGACTTTTGTACCAAATCCAGTCATCGACATTGAAATGCAGTGCAAATCCCGATGGGGTTTAATGTTCTTTGAAGATCAAGATTATAAGATTGATAGGTTTTTGTTTGCAGGTTAGCGTGCACTTCATTTTTCTCTCGGCTCTAGCTTAGAAATATTTTTTGCTGCTTTTCGAGGGCAGTAATGGCGGACCTGTCAAAATCTTTGCTCTTGAAAACTCCTTACATTGTCAAGGTTAAACAGGTGTCACTCATTCCCTTGCATTGGTGCTGGTTGAGAAGAATGAGTTTGGCAAACATCAAGAAGGGTACATTACTCTTTCCAAATCTTTATTTTCTTCCTTACTTCTCCTTTTTTTATTACCAAAGTTGAAAGGCTGTCACTTAACATCCAGAATGTTTACAATGCAGAAAAATGTGTGACTACCTCGGGATGAGGGTTTGAATTTTAGGCTATGGCTTGTGATTGAAGACCTGTTGGTTGGCAAGATCTCATCCTTACCTTCACACGGCACTAAGGATGAGTTGGGTTCCTTGATGTGGGTAAAACATAACAAAGGTGTCTAAAAATTCCAAGGTGTAAGATTTCAAATCTCCTAAAGTTGTCTAAACAAATAATGTATAGGGATTTGTAAGAACTCATGAGGTCCGCAAATCCATTTAAGTAACTATAATGATCTTCTTGTATTAATTAGATTTTTATTTTTAAAAACAATTGAGAAAGGCCATAAGACTAGAAAAATATTATTCAACTTTCTTTTACATACAACTGCTTGAATATAGATTTATCAAAGCTAATTATCTTTCAGGTGATTCGGGTAACTTTTCCCTTAGTTTACTTTTATTTACTTGGAGTTTTGAAAAAGCTAGTTAATTGAGGAGATTTGAATGCTAGAGGTTAGGGTTAGAGGATCTCTCTATCAACTTTTTATTAAAAGGATTATCTGCTGACTACTGATCAGAGTAAATTCTCAAAAGCGTGGTTAAAAGATGTTGGACCATTTATCCTTTTTAAGAAAACCCTTTGGTGGCATGGCCCATGAGGTCATTGAAGCTTTGTTGTTGTTTTTTTAAAACCCTGAAACTCCTAACAGAACTCTGTGATTTGGATTTAAAAACCAAATTCTAAAAACGGTTTATTGTATAAGATATCTTTAAATAAATCTTCCTGGGTTAACTATAAAAATGAATAACGATGGTATAAATAGTTTTCTTGCCGTTGTTTGACCTATACTTTGTTTAAAATGAATCAATAAATCTTTTATAGACTCTAATCCAAATCTAGCCATACAACCTTGATGTACCAAATAAAAATATATTAACCATATTTTACTAAATGAATTTAGCCGTGGTGTTTCTATAATTTTAAACGAAAACGATTTAAAGGATGAGCCATAAATCTTGTTCAAAAAGTTCAACCGTCATCAGAAAAGATTATATAAGTTAACAAGTCTTAGGATTCATAAATTGGAATCCTATTATTATTTTTTTCTTTAAATGTTTTGTTGGAAGAAAATGCCATGAAGAATTTATCTTATTTAATAGACTAAAAGATATTACTCAGTAAATTTTTAAGAGGGTTTCACTTTTAATATTTTAAATGGAGTTCTTGTGTGTAATGATTTAGTAGTATAAAGAATACACAATTTAATTCCGTGTTGTTTATTATTGCTTAATCTTTAATTTTAGAGTGTAATTATGATATTATCGAAAGTCTTCTTATTAAGACAAACAACACCAAAATGACTGGAAGCCTAGAAATAGAGCTAAAATTTGTTGATTTCTTTAACATGGTGTTTTTTATTTAATATTTTATTTTAGTATTAATATAGTTGAAATAACACTCTAATTATTATTTATTATTCTCATATTAATACCTATAGATTATTTTTAAAACAAAAAAATTGAAACTAAAATTGGATTCGGCCCAAGTACCATTAAAGTGCCAAAATTTAAGGGAAGTAATAGGTAGACTATTGTTATTGAAAAGTAGGTAAAAAGAATCAGCACTCAATCTACATATGAGCTAATCATTAAATAACAATAACTTATAACAGTTACCTAAATACTTCTGGAACAAAGAAAAACCATTCTCATAAGATCATTCTCGAATTTCTAATCATATTTAAATATATATCCTCTGTACTAGAGTACATCACTTTAGTGAACAAAAAAATATAGGGAATAATTTCTTTTCATTTATAAATCAATCAGTCTTTTTGAAATACTAACTTCATAGACTATACATCGTTCGAAACAGCTTATAGATCAGAATTGAACAACATAAATGGATTAGAGTTAGAACCTAGAAGTGTTTTTAAAGTAATGAAACCAAAACCCAAGGGAGACTGTTCCACCCAACCTTTCGTGATGCAACCAAACACGTTCTTAGGACCCTCAAGCTTGCTCCCTACACCACTAGGATGAATATCTCTTCTACACAGTAGACATCTGCAACTTAGGTCAGCAATTCACTTTACCTATCCCCTCATCAAATTTTTTGTGTGCCTCAGTTTTTAATTTGCAGTAATCACAAAGTCATTCTCTCATAAATCAGAATGAATGGTGAGCCTCCTGCTCAATTTCATGGTTTATATAATATTGCCTAGGTCTTAGGGTCACTTTGGAATTAATGAGCCACCCACCTCAGTTTCCCCTCTTAGGGAATATGACCACTTTTTTAGGGATTATGCTCTTGCAATAGCTAGAAAATGAGAGTTGGTGCTGCCATTTGTTAGTTAGCCTTTTATAGCCGCTCCTTCCTCCTAGTGGTAGTGAGCTCTCATTTAACTATCTCCCGTGAATAGGTGTCTCCATTTATTAATTAATAAAATAAATAATTCTTCAATTGTAGTCATCTTTAACCACTTGGTCATAATAAAATTTAACATAATGTTTTGCTCAAATAAATATTAAATATTTATTTTTCAAGTTTTTGGGCATGTTACATTAATATTTTGTAGATAATATATAATAGAGTAGTTTGAAAGTTTAATTTTTTATATATATTTTATTTTGTTTGTTTTGTTAGTTCAACTTTTATTAAAAAGCTTTAAAAAGACTATAAATCTTTAAAAGGTATTAGAACCAAATATAGTAGTTGTGAAAAATTACTAATTTGATTGTTATAAAGGTATTTAACTATGTTAAATTTATTTATACATTCAAAATGATAATTTAAACTCTTCAAGATTAAAATTTTATTTAAAAAAATTATTATATTTCAACCAAAAAAATACATAAAATATACTAACCTATTTATAACAAATATCTAGATCCTATAAAAAAACTAGGTTAAAAACTAAACTTAAAAACAAATCATAAAATATTTAGCTTATTTATTATTGTCGACCATTCCATTCATTTATGAACATGAGTAATTGTAATTTAGAGGAAGAACCTAAGCTTTACCAAAGTTACCTTCCAATATCCAACATGGAGCCCAAGCACCACTAGGAAAAATGATATCACACCACTACCTCAAATTTTCTTTAAAATAATCATTCATTGCATCAATTTTCTCAAGTCCACTTGTCTTAATTTTATTTTATTTATTTTTCTTTTTTAGTTAATTTAAATTTTATTAGTTCAACCGTTATTATTATTGTATGATTATTTTTATTATTATATTATTATATTATTCTTATCTTCTTATCATTATTGTTTCCTTTTCAATATTTATCTTTTGTTAATGTTGGTCAATATATACTTCTCCCCTCATAAAACTCTCTCTAATTTAACTTTAATTATATTAATTATAAATTTTATTTATTTATTTAATTACAATTATTATCGACCATAAATTCCACACAACATCTCTCGGTAAGTCCAAGTACAACTCTATCCCTCTTTACAACTTCCATCATCTAATGCAATTCCTATTGAGCATCCAAGGCCCAGGTATATTGCCTCATATTACCAAGTAGGCATCTAGTATAATATATGAACTTATATGCTTGAAGCATCTTGAAATTCTAGCCTAAAATCTTCTCAGCATTCCACATGAAGTCATCTCCAAGAACATAAAGTCTAACCATCACAACTACACATGTGAGTATAACTCTAGACATTATCTTGGAGCTTTGATATCAAGCAAGCTAAATAACTATTGGCATAGGTTTATTGTTTGAGTTTATCTTGACCTCATAGGTTGTAACTTATAGATATACTCCATTAAGGTCATCACATTGCATAAGATCCTTAAATAAACCAACGCTAAAACGAAGGGGTGATCCTATAAAAATTTTCCTTACATCATGCGGCCAATAAATTATTTATAACCATAACACCATCTAACTTAATTATTCTTATAAAATGAATTTATGTTATCTACCACAAGCCATCATGGAAACACAAGGTCACCCTAGCATCACATCATTTAGAGTAATAAGGAACAACATGCTAGCACATAAAATCATAACATCTAATATAACTATACCATCATCAAAAGAAGCACACATAAACATAATATCTTATCGTCAAGGGGGTACTATAAGAAACGTTATCAATAAGACTACATGAAATTACTATATGAAAACAATGAATCACAAAAAAAAACATCAAACCACTATATGCAATTAGAAATTGGCATTGTATGCCTCATATAAACATATGTATATCAGAATCACATTATAAACCCCACACGTGTTCATAAACCAACAGAATATCATGAATATTCATGTTAACATAATTATTTTAATATGTATAGCATATATGAGTGAGTGCAAGCCAATTATGGTCACCTTTGATGCATTAGATTCAATAGAAAACTGAAAAAACAAACATTTCTCATTTTTTATGGCTATTTTGAAACACCCTCACGATGAACGCTTTTTCAATAAAGAAGATGAAAAGTTGGAAATCGAATCATTTTTATGATTATATAACTTTGTTTATTGAACATTTTCGTAACTAGCTCAATAATGAATTTTTTTTTTAACATTGACATTTTATTTTTTTGTAAAATTATAAGGTATATGTCCTTGTTGGTGCAACTTTTTAGTGCCTAAATGTCTGAAGCAATATACAAAAAAATATGAAAAAATGTCTAGATAACAAGTAGTGCTAATGCAGTCTTTTTTTCCAAAATATAACACGTTTTAATTATTATCTAAGTGAGAAACCCTTACCAGGTGCTCATCAATCTTTTGAAGGTCTCAATGTAATGATGAAGTATTGCATTTTTTTATAACATGTAGAAGTAGGTGTCTAGTAGTGCAGCATATATATTTTTAATTAAAAAATGTCTAGATAACAAGTAGTACTAGTTCAATCTTATTTTTCCAAACAAAACACGTTTTAATTATTATCTAAGTGAAAAACCCTCAAAATCAGTTTACCAAGAGATCATCAATCTTTTGAAGGTCTCAACGTAATGATGAAGAATTGCATTTTTTATAACATGTAGAAGTAGGTGTTTAGTAGTGCAACATATAATTTTTTAATCAAATGGTTGAAAAATGAAAAACTTATGGTTGAAACACCAACATAGTATTTTTTTCTTGACAAGAAAAATATAAAAAAAATATTTTTTTTGTAAAAAATTACATGATTGTAATATGTAGAAATAGTTCTATCTATGTCTGCAATTTCAACATCAATTGTTGTCTATAACATACTTTAATAAGCCTTGAAACATAGACATATTGTGAAAAGAGAAATGTCACATTACCCATGGTTTAACTAGTTTCAAAGGACAATCTTATTTACTCCAAAGATAAATCCATGGTAGAAATTTATAACGGGACTTGACATGTAGTTATGTGAGTACGATAATTTTAAAGTGTTGCACAATGCACGTGTGTTATGTTTAAATTCAAATTTTATTTCCATGCCAATACATTGTGTGCGTGATGTTTAAATTCAAATTTTATTTCCATGCCAATACATTGTGTGCGTGATGTGTAAATATTACGTCCAAAATTTATAAACATCATGTGCATGTTATATAAACATTGCATACAAGATACAAGAAACACCAAATTGCTTGTGTATCTGATTTTTTTATATTAAATGTTTACAAGTACTAATTTATACTTATATGGAAATGTCTTCTATCTTGCTTGACAAAGAACATAATTAAACCTTTTATATTAACGCTCAACTATGCATTAGATAACTATGATAGCTAGTGGAAATTGGTGAACACATTTTTTTTTCTTATGTACTATGTCTAATTTATGCTATACCTTTGTGTAGGTAGAATTAGAACTTGGTAGCTTTAAACATAATATATCACACTACCTATTTTAAGTCCTGCTTGCCTGAACTTCCCTTGCACATGATCCACCCATGATAGTTTGTATCATTAGTGTTAGCTAGTGAATTTCCACTTTGTTCATGTGTTTATTGTACTTCATGTCACATATTTTTCTTAGGAAAACTGGGAACATGATAGGACTCAACAGAGTGTTTCACATGACCTATTGCAATGACCTCTTTCCTTGATATTTTTTTACACATGTCCCCTCATGAGACCTCCTTATTATTTCTTTATATTTAATATATATATTTATTATTTTATTAATAATACATATGAATTATATATATTTGTTTAACATTTAATTGTGCATCATGTAACATGATCTCATTTACCTAATACTTTTATTATCTTTATACTATTTCTTTTTATCAAGGCCTTAGGTAGGCTTGTTCAACTAAGTTAGGCATCTCTAGAATCTCCTTGCATGTTGGATTACCTCGTGTATCATGCTAGTTCTTAAGTTGTAATGTCCCCAAAAATTGAAAAAAAAAATTACGGGCTAGTGAAAACTACCCAAAAGGTATCCTTAGTACTCATGCGGAAACATAGACGCTCCTTAAATTTTCAACCTCTTCGGATTTTACCCACTATCTTGTTAATTTCTTATCCATTCTGTGACTATTAGTTCGTTTACTTCTTATGTCTTAATTCTGTTATTTAAAATGTTGACATATGTTAGTTATTACTGTCGGTGAATAAATGAGTTATATAGATCATTGTTTGCTCTTGTACATGTATACTTTGTTTATTTAATGAAAACTAACTTAAATTTATTGATGGGAACAAAGTGATGGAGTGGCAGAACTCGTTCTCCCATGACGATCTGAGAGGTAAGGTTATTCTTCGTTATGCAGGCTTACTTAGTTCATTTGAAGTAAGGCACCTTATTCATTGATTCACATGTTACTCTTATAGCATCGGGATTATTGGTTACATGACGTAGTTCAGTTCTTAGTTAAACTTCCCATTCTTCCTTGTACTTTTGTTACTTTTCCGTTTTACAACTCGGGTATGCCCTATGTTTGCTAGTTAACTTTATTCATTAATTTACTCAATGCTTATGAATTGTCTTTTGTCCTTATCATTAATATTGTCTATCTCTTGTTCAGTTACTTGCTCGTCTCTTGTTTCTATATTGCAAGTTTACCTTGGTGACGAGCTTGTAGACTTACACGTGTTCATCCTAGTGAGGGAATCATGGCATACTACTTTTTCCATTATCCCTAAATGCTACAAACCTATACTACAACTTACATGCATATGCCACCTACATGAACAATCCTAAAGGGGCATGTGATAACACTATATGGTATTGATACTAAGGGAAAACATTGTAATACTATATGAAAGTATTAAGGGCTACACATACCATAAGGTTGGGACTATGGCATACAAACCATGTCATTAGGAATGAGCATGCGCTGAATTTTAAAGGGTGGCGAAACCATAGTATAGAGGGTTTATCCTATGAAAAGGTTGATTTAACATTGATCCATGATATTATGGATGGGGTTTATGGTGGCGTTAATGGCCACGAATTAGTTCAATTAATGCCATTGCTGTTGGTGAAAACCATTGGCAAAGGTATTCACATTCGTTGTATGTGCATTATGGTGTAGTGAAGCCTTTGTCACGTTTGGAGAATGGAGTCGACCCCATCAATTCGCTGGTGAGTTTAACGCAAATCTGGGTAAAATGCAATGCTTTGTTTGGTTTTCTCCAAGGCATGGTCATGCTCCTCATTCCATTGTGGTTTGTCTGTAGGTGAATGCGAAGGCGCTTCGGGGTTTGCATAGGCTGCACTGTCGATTTGGGATTTATTCTCCACAACCATGGTAAGGCTGCTAGAAAAAATCACTTGCCTCCTCTTGCACTGGGCATTCCTAAGTTGGAAATATTTACTAGGTTGGGGTTTCATGTCGTACTTGTTTACTCTTCCTTCGGGGTTTATGATGTAGCTTACTCTGGTTTTAAATGGACTCTTGTCGATGGATTTGGGATTTGTTTGGGCCCTGGCCTCACCATTACTTGTAATGGTGCCATAGCTCACAACTTTCCATTAACATTTTAATACGTTGACCGAATGTAGAGAGGGTTCGTGCATCACTGTGAAATTTCATTGCACGTTGGTTTTTAATATGAAACTGTAGTGATTTGGTATGAAATACCTTTGAATGTCTCTAGCATTTAATACTGTGTAAATTGGGTTTTGTATGGTTATTTACTTTTTGTGTTTTATGAGGACTCTAAAGGAATCGATCGTGGCCTTACATCCTGTAGAAAATTACTCTGCATATAAAATCTTGTTTGGGTTATGGCTATATGAACAACACTTTGTTTATTTGGTTTTTGTGTTGAGTAGGGAGCTTCTAGAGCTTCGGTGTTATGCCATGGGATGTACCATTGTAACAATGGTGTTGTATCCCATTGGCTTGCCACCATGTGCTCTGCGTTAGTTTATAAATAGAGTCTGTGTTTTTAAACAAAGTATTGTATTCTTAATTTTATAATTACTCAACGTGGGTGCAAACCATGACACAAATGGTATGTGCCTCTCCCAATGACTGCGATATCTTTTTATTTGGTATTTTATAATGTAAATTGTTTACTTGGAAGAAAATAAGGTTGTAATACCCTGTGGCTATGTCGACCCACGATATCGATTTGGTTCTAACATAGCGTGACTATGTGATTAGTTTGAAACTTGGTCGAGGCCGTAACTAGGGTCTTTACGACCTCGTTGTTAGTGTATGCATTGTTTGGTTCAAGGATTGTGGCATATCATGATAGCGTACCTTGCACATACTAGATGTATAACATGGACTATATAGAATGGTTATATGATTGCTTACTATTTGGATTTGAAATGTTTATGAATATATTAATTTTACTGTTTTGGGTTTAGACATCTACATGATTCAATGTTGCGACCTAGTGGAAAACGATATTAGGGATCTCGTTCCTCTTCAAAAAGGAAGAAAACTTGTCAGATGTAAATTGGTCTACATAACTAAGTATGCATCAGATGGAAGTGTTGAAAGACTTAAGGCAAGCTTAGTTTCCAAAGTTTTTTCCCAAGTTGAAGGGATTGATGACAATGAAACCTTTGCTCTGTCCAAAAAATGAATTCCATCCGCCTTGTTCTTTCCCTTGCAGCCTTAGATAACTGGGAATTCCATCAAATGGATGTCAAGTATACCTTTTTACATGGTGATTTACAAGAGGAAATTTACATGGAACAACCTCCTGAATATGTTCAGGATAACTCTATCCTTGCCTGTCTCCTTAATAAATCCTTATATGGCCTTAAGCAAGCTCCTAGAGCTTGGTATGCCAAAATGGATAGCTCTCTCCTTGACACTGGTTTTTCTAGATGCCATTCTGACCCCAATTTCTATACCAAGTAAGTACGAAACCATCTCATCACACTTTTTCTTTATGTTGATGATCTTATCCTTACTGGTAGTGACCCTAAACTTATAACCCATGTGAAATCCAGTCTTAAGAAAAATTTTGAAATGTCAGAATTAGGACATTTTCATTATTTTCTTGGTCTCCAGGTCTTGCAAACCAAAGAAGAAATATTTCCTTCCCAGTCTAAGTATACTTCTGACCTTCTTCGTCGCTTCCACATGGAAGATTGTGAACCAGCCCCTTCTCCCTTCCAGTCTCGAGTCAAAATTTCAGCCACTTGTACTTCCCCTAAAGTAGATGCCACCTTGTATCGTTAGCTTGTTGGTAGTCTTTTATACTTGAATTATTCATGTCCTTGCCTTTCCTTTTCCATTCGTTGTGTTTCTCGTTATATGCAAACTCCTCATGAGAGTCACTCGAAAGAAGCAAAAAGAATACTTCAATATATTTGAGGTACAATTCAGTTTGGGATTCATTACAGTATAGGGGGGAAACCTTTGTTGGATGGCTTCACTGATTCAGATTGGGTCGACCATCCTGATGATCGAAAGTCTACTGCAGGTTATGTTTTCAGTCTGGGATCTAGACCTATCACTTGGGCTTGTGAGAAACAACAAGCTCTTTCTCTTTCTTCAACAGAAGCAGAATATCGAGCCATAGTTAATGCCAATCAGGAAGCTTTATGGCTTCGACAGATCCTTTCAGAGTTTGGATTCGAGCAGTAGAAGTCTAATCCACTTTGGTGCGACAATCAAAGTGCCATCAAGCTTGCTGAAGATCTAGTTCTATATTAGAGTAGCAAACACATTGAGCTACACATGCACTTCATCAGAAATCTTGTTCATGATCGTGTTATTGAAGTGCTCTATTTCCCTATAGATGATCAAGTTGTAGACATTTTCATCAAGTCTCTTATAGAAGCAAAGTTTTCTAAACTTCGGTATATGTTAGGAGTTCAGGAATCTATCCTTAAGGAGGGATAGGCTCTAATGCCTCCTTCCTTCTCCTAATAGTGTCACTTTTGTAAATCCTTCAATCCTATCCCAAGTTGTTCTTAAGGGGGAATGTTAGGATATTTAGACACTTAGGATTTAGTTAAGGTCAACTTATGTAATATATTCGTTAGGTAAAAGTGTGTTTATTTAGTATGCATTAGTATGCATTTGTAAATATTCTAATCTAACGGTCATGATATGTTCTAGACATAGAGTGATCCAACGATTCATCTTCTCTTATATCATACCTACGATTTATCTATGGCTTAACACCCGATCGGTCTATGATCTCTATTTAAAGAGCACAGAGGGTCCTTGGATAGTTGATCGATTATGAGAAGCTCATGTAGCTTTCTTTAT
Source organism: Pseudotsuga menziesii (assembly GCA_001517045.1). Lineage (NCBI taxonomy): Eukaryota > Viridiplantae > Streptophyta > Pinopsida > Pinales > Pinaceae > Pseudotsuga > Pseudotsuga menziesii. Next base: position 7,462 of record LPNX010824917.1, on the reverse strand, counting down.
TTTGCATAATAAATTGCTCCAAGTAGCTATTTGGCTGGGGCTGTGGATTATTTCCCTCTCGAGGGTTTTAACCACATGACAAACATTGATGTGTTGATCTGCGATCTATTTGTGTGAAGCAGTTGCTCAAGATGTTCAGTCTTTTGGGAGTACCCTGTGTACCATGTTAGGATATTTAGACACTTAGGAGTTAGTTAAGATCAACTTGTGTAATATATCCATTAGGTAAAAGTGTGTTTATTTAGTATGCATTATTATGCATTTGTAAATATTCTAATCTGATGGTCATGATATGTTGTAGACATAGAGTGATCTGATGGTTCAACTTCTCTTAGATCATACCTACCATTGATATGTGGCTTAACACCCGATTGGTCTATGATCTCTATTTAAAGAGCATAGAGGGTCCTTGGCTAGTTGATCGATTATGAGAAGCTCATGTAACTTTATTTATTTTGCATGATAAATTTCTCCAAGTAGCTCTTTGGCTAGGGCCATGGACTTTTTCTATCTCGAGGTTTTTAACCGTGTGACAAATATTGGCGTGTTGATCTGTGATCTATTTGTGTGAAGCATTTTCTCAAGGTGTTCGGTATTTTGGGAGTACCATGTGTACCTGAATATGGTATCAGAGCGCTTATGAAGAGCCGCTTTCGGTTTTGATCAAGATCTAGAACCAGTGTTGCCGAAAATTTGAAAGGGTTTCTGGTTCTAGATTTTCTATACATTTTTTGCATATGGGAGCTATTTCATTGTGTCTGGAGTGTTGTTTCCATTAAGAAATAGTTTTTGTTCATCGAAAACTAATTCTGTTTGTTCTAGAAACACCCATTCCAGAAAATCTGAAGGTATAATGTTAGAGTGACGGTTTTTTTTTTATTTTTTTCAAATCTCTCATATTTTATCAGTTTTATTAGTAGATATTTACTGTTTTAGTCTTGGACTGTTGACTTCCCTGGCTATGTATTCTCTTTTTTGTGCAACTTGCACGATCACGGTGAATAAAAAACAGTAAGGGGAAGTTTTTTTTCTTGTCTTCTCAGCTACGTATGCTCTTTGTCGTGCACCTTGTGTGATCATGGCAAATAAAAAAAAACGAGAAAAATTGAAAATGTAGACTTTATAGGTAAGCTAACCAAGATCTAACCCCATTGTGTGGAAAAAGTTTTTTTTCTTTTTGTTTTTCGTTTTTTTTTGTGATTCACGAGAAAAAAAAAAGGCAAGCATAGAGAACGAGAGAGGATTAAAAAACAAAAAGGATCCTTCCTCTTTTCATTCTTTTATGTACCTTTTAAAATTAGCTCACTTGGTCCAAAGTTACTTGATTCCTTAATACACTACTAGATTTCGATCCAAAATCCGACGGTTTTTTCCGACGGCGCGTGGATTTTTTCTTTTAACCATGCCAAAAATCAGAAAGATTAATTTTTTTTGGAATGGTGGGCATAAGCGTCGCTTAAGCGACGGATAGGCTTGTAAGTGTCGCATAAGCGATGGATATCCTCCTAAGAATCGCTTAAGCGACAGCGCTAAAATTGCTCAATCATTTAAAAAATACACTTAATTTGTTAATTATTTAAAATGGAAAGCGTCGTCGCTTATCCGCCGGGTCGGTTCATTTTCCTACAGACACTGATATAAATAGATGTATGCCTATGTTCATTATCTCACACACTGAGTCTCGCACTGATCTCTTGGACAAGAAGTGCGAAATTCTTAAGGGTTTTTTTTTGCCCTTGTGCTTTTGTGGGGATCTTCCCACTTGGTCTTGGATTTTGGTCTTAGGGTTTGAGTAATAAAATTTCACGTAACAATAATGTTACAGGTCATCAAGATCCGGCAGAACAAAATTGACAATTGCTTGCTAGGTTGTGGGATGGAGTGGAAAGAAGGGGTGATGGAAAATGTTATTGTCCTTGCAGTCGATGTAGGGGCTTTAATACGAGAAGGTTACTGATCAAAACAGCTAAAATACATTGTAGAGAACATGGACATGTTGAGGGGGGGCATGAATATCATCCATTGGTAAGTCAATATAACTCATGATTATATATCATTCGGTCTTTATATTGAGAGTTTTTGTAATTGCATATTGTATCATTTTTATTTTTGTTACTTAATCGACATGACGAACGTTCTTTGTTTGATGTTTTAATTGTAATTATAAAGAAAGGGCCTCCTAGGTCTTTTCCAAACATGGAGAATGTGGTAATTACGCGGGAACAACTAGCGCAGGAGGAACGTCAATATGCAGGTCCTGCGAATACTAATCATGATCAAGTTAATGATGACATGGAATTAGACGATGATCATGATGATAACATAATTGAGGATGATGGTGCAAATGCATTAATCAATGATGCATTTAATGTTAGAATGGACGATGATCAACCTCATGTGCCGCCAATTGATGACTTTGAAGATCTTCATGATTTACCTACACTTGAGAAGGCAGACGAATTGCTTTTTGAAGGCTCCTGCATAAGTGTTCTCTCTAATGTGTTGTTGATAATGAACTTGAAGGTTAAGCATGGTTTTTCAAACACATCAATCACGCTGGTGTTAAGGTACGTATGTGATTATATGTTTCATCGATCGCATATATATGATTTGATTTATGTTGCTATAATATTTGTATTGGTATACGTACTTCATCATAAAAATAAATAAGGATGTATTTGTTGTCGTTAATATTATTCTCTTCAAATATTTATAATATTAACCATTTTTTTTAAATTTGTTGTAACAGTTTGATAGGTGAGTATTTGTTACCGCCATCAAATAAATTACCTCGCACATACCGAGATTTAAAAAATATCATGAACTATGTTGGAATGGACTATCAAGCAATTGATGCATGTCCTAATGATCATATTTTATATTATAATCAGTATGAGTTTGCAAGAGAATGCCCTATATGTCATAGCAGTAGATACCGAACAGATCAAGTAACCAAAAAGGTGTCTCGTAAGGTTCTTCATTATATTCCCATTATTCCACGCTTGCAACGACTGTTTAGGTGCAAAAACATAACACAGTTTATGGATTACCATGCACGGAATAGAAGTGGAGATGATATTCTTCGAATGCCCGCAGATGGTTCTTCATTTACAAACATAGAGGAAAAATGGCAACACTTTAAAGAAGAACCTCGTAATGCTAGACTTG
>LPNX010824903.1:113287-157018 GCA_001517045.1 Pseudotsuga menziesii | reverse complement strand
GTCTCAGTGAGTTCTGTATGTGCTTAGTCTTGATGATAAACATAGAAAAATGTACAGAGATAGAATTATAACATCTGTTGTGAATATCTGCAATACTGTCTAATTCTGATTTATAAAGCCTAGTCATAGACAGTAAGGGGTTGTAAGGGTTTGATTCATTCTGTAATTCAAAGAGTTCTCTGGGTGGTAGGGTGGAGCAAGGGAGAACAGAGTTCTCTGGGGTGTTGTAGCATCCCTTTGGTTGTAGCCAGAAAATAGAAACAAGTTGGTGTTTGTATAATTGGAAGTTGGAGCTTCCAGAGGTAGCAGCCTCATCTAGGTTGAAGCTCAGGCAAAATAAAAGAATGTAAAGAGGAGTTGGAGCTTACCTTTCATTCTTAAGAAGAATATTTTTTGTTGTTTCCTCATGAAAACATTGTGTCTTGTGTTTGTTGATGTGATTGAATGTTGACTGTTATTTAATTTGCTGCTATATGTTGAATGGTTTAAACATATGTCCATAATAAATCTGAAACATCATTTAAAAAGAAGCACTTTGGTATGTAAATGATTCACCCCCCCCCCTCTCAGTTACTTTAATCCATTCAACACAATGGTCATATTATATTACTCTCAGACCATATAGTCATTGCTAAAAAAATTCACTCTAGAGGTATCTAATCTCTAAAGGATATTTAATATCAATATGTGACTATGCTTAGTAATATATCACATAACATTTATGCTTCAACATGCAAAGCATTTCACTTCTATAACAAGAGGTCCAACTCAAGGGTACCCACTATACTCTGGATGACCGCATGAGAATCATGGCTTGATATTACTCAGAAGTCCGACTTAATATTACTCACAAGTCTGCAGTCTTGATATTACTCACAAGAATTTATAATACAACATCACCACCTCAACACATGAGGATATATAGGATTTGATATTACTCACAAGTTCAGATAATGACTCATGATGTTGTACAATCAATAGAATGTGTGTGAAGGATGGGATATTTGCAACACAAATGTTAACGATATTCCTCAACTGCAAAGGGGATTGTGATACCACCACGTAGAGAAAGGAAACAAAGAAGCAAATGCGTGGATGGAAAAAAGAGAAGAGGTAGACAAACTGGGGTCAAAATAATGATGAAAATATGTGAGAGGTGGCAATGATAGGAAAAATATAGCAACTGCAAGAAGTGAAATGAGGTGATTCTAGGGAAAATCTAGAATGCTAAGAGGCAATAGTCAGGAGAAGTTGATCCACTACCTCCTAGATGCCTTAGATGTGAAAATGCTGACCAACATCTTAAAGGACATAAAAGGATGAAGGAGCACAAAGAGTAGTCTTATCTAGGAAGAGTAATCTTGAGTTGGGCCCTACCTGAGACAATTTTCTATAGGAATCCAGTCATTAATGTGGCCACCTAAAGAGGCTACCAAGAAGAGAAAATAATTTGGGAAGGATTCATGGGAAGTCCCATTTAGTGTGCTGACAATGTATTTCTACAATCAAAGTGAGGAACCATGCTACAATAAGTAAAAAGAACATAATTGAATCAACACTCAATTTTAGGTTAAAATCAAGAAATCCTAGGAGAGAGAAAAGAAGGAATAAATTAATATGGAAGGGCACTATTTTATTTAATATTTATGGTAGATTAAGTAACCTATGGATCTCAATTAACTAGTGTAATGTAATATGTTTTTATACACAAGTAGAATTAACTGCAAATTCACAAAAGAAGGGCTAGCTAAGTGTTGTACAATTTCCATCTTCCTTTCCTGAGTTAGCTAAACTAATTGTGAAAGATGAAAAGAGGTGGACAAGTAACAACATAACCTTGAAATTTTTTATGTTAGTTTCAAACCTTTATGGTTGAGGATAAGAGTTAGCACAAGCCTCCCTGAGATTTTTACCCCTCTTGAACAAACCTACACAAAAAACTACATTTTCCTACAAAACATGCACGATCTAAATCTACAATACCAACAATGATGCCACTAGGTCTATCATATAAATGGTTGAAAAACAAAATAAATAAGATGTAAAAAGGAATGCAAACACTTATAAGAATATGCGAGAAAATGATACTACAACACAATAATGCATGTGAAGGATGGTATATGCCTAACACAGACGTCAATGATATTCATCTACTGCAAAGGGGATTATGACACCATGCCCTAGAGAAAGGAAACAAAGACGCGAATGCGCGGAAGGAAAAATAGAAGAGGTAGATAAACTAGGGCCAAAATAATGATGAAAAGACATTGGAGGTGGAAATGATTGGGAAAATATATCGAAAACAAAGAGTGAAATGAGGTGATTCTACTAAAAATATAGAATTCCATGAGGACATAGGTAGGAAAATTTGAGCCAACAACCCCATAGCTTCCAAGAACGATGTCACCCAAGAAGGCTACCAAGAATAGAAAATAAATTAGGAAGGATTGATAAGAAGTCCCCGTTTGTGTCCCAACAATATAACACAACAATTAGAGTGAAGAGCTATGCTACAATAAGGAGAAATAAGAGAAAAAACTCACCACTTAGTTTTAGGTTAAAATCAAGAAACCCTAGGAGAGAGAAATGAAGGAATAAATAAATATGGAAGGGCACTATTTTGATCAGGGTTTATGGTTGATTAAGTAAACTAGGGATCTGGATTAACTAGTGTAATGCAATATGTTTTCATCCACAAGAAGAATCAACAACAAATTCACAAAACGCGGGTAAGCTAGGTATGGCACAATTATCAAATTAACTTGTCGAGTTAACTAAACTAAATAAACTACAACTTCCTACAAAACATACAAGATCCTAATATACAATGCAATGCAATGATTCCATTAGGTCTACGATATAAATGATTAAAAAACAAAATAGATAAGATGTAAAAAGGAATTCAAACACCTATTAGAATATGGGAGAACATGATGCTACAACACAAGAATGTGTTTGAAGGATGGTATATCTACAACATAGATGTTAACAATATTACTTGACTATAAAGGGATTGTGACACAATCCCCTATAGAAAGAAAACAAATAAGAAAATGTGTGGACAGAAAAATAGAAGAGGTAGATAAACTAGGGCCAGAATAATGATGAAAATACCTGAGTGTTGGCAATTATAGGGAAAATATAGCGGTTGCAAGAAGTGAAATGGGGGGATTTTAGGGAAAATATAGAATTCTAGGAGGCAATAGGTAGGAGAAGTTGAGTCGACGACCCCAAAGCCGCAATCCGTGGGATGAGAAAATGATGACCAACATCTTGGAGGATAGAATAGGAAGAAGGGGCATAGAGACTAGTCTTATCTAGAAATTTTTATTCGATCCTTACCCGAGACAACTTTCTAGAGGAATCCATTCATCGACAAGGTCACCCAAGGAGGATACACAAAAGATCAAATAAATTAGGAAGGATTGATGGGAAGTCCCATTTCGCATCCTAAAAATGCAGCACAACAATCAAAGTGAGGAACCACACTACAATTAGTAGAAATAAGAAAAACAACACACCACTCAATTTGAGGTTAAAATCAAGAAAACCTAGGAGAGAGAAAATAAGGAATTCATGAATATGGAAGGGCACTCTTTTAATTAGGGTTTGTGGTTGATTAAGTAAACTAGGGATCTATATTAACTAGTATAATGTAATCAATTTTCAGCCACAAGTAGAATTAACAAAAAATTCATAAAAGAAGGGCAAGCTAAGTATGGCATAGTTACCAACTTCCTTTGTTGAGTTAACTAAAAAAATGTGAAATACGAAAAAAGGTGGACAACAAAGAAGCTCACCTTGAAAAGTGTTGACGTTGGTTTTGAACCTTCACGATTATGGATAAGAGTTAGTACAAGCATCCTTGATATTTTTACCCCTCTTGAATGAACCTACATAAGAAACTACACCTTCATACAAAACATACATGATCCTAATTTACAATACAATGTTATGATGCCACTAGGTCTACCATATGAATGATATAAAAATGAACTAAATACGATGTAAAAGGAATGAAATCACTTATAAGAATATGGGAGAACATGATGTGGCAATATAGGAATCCATGTGAAGGATGGTATATTTGCAACATAGATGTTAGCAATATTCCTCGATTGAAAAGTTGATTGTGACACCATATCCTAGAGGAAGGAAACAAAGAATCATATGAAAGGATGGAAAAAAAGAAGAGATAGATAAAATAGGGCCAAAATAACGATGAAAATATTTGAGAGGTGACAATAATAGGCCAAATCTAGCGACTGCAAGAAGTGAAATGAGATGACTCTATGGAAAATATAGAATTCCAAGAGGCAATAGGTAGGAAAGTTTATCCAACTACCACATAGTTGTAGTCTATGGGATGGTACAATGACAACCTATGACTTGGAGGATAGAAAAGTAAGAATGGCCACATAGACAGATCTTATATAGGAAGAGTAATCTTGAGTCGGTCTTTACCCCAAAGGACTTTCTAGAGGTATATTGTCATCGACGAGGTCACAAAAGGAGGCTACCAATAAGAGAAAAATTGGGAAGTGTTGATGGGAATTCCCCCTTCATTTCCTAACAATGTAGCACAACAATCAAAGTGAGGAACAATGATAGAATAAGGAGAAACAAGAGAAACAACTCGCCACTCAATTTTATGTTAAAATCAAGAAAACCTGGGAAGAAGAAAAGAAGGAATAAATGCTGAGGCAAGGGAACTATTTTAATTAATGCTTACAATTGATTAAGTAACCTAGGGTTCCTTATTAACTATCGTAATGCAGTCAGTTTTCAACCACAAGTAGAATTAACAACAAATTCACAAAACAAGGGCAAGCTATGTATGGAACAATTATTGATTTCCTTTATTTAGTTAACTAAACTAAATGTGAAATATGGAAAGGGGAAGACACTGAAGAAGGTCACCTTGGAAAGTGTTGATGTTGGTTTAGAACCTTCATGGTTGAGGATAAAAGTTAGCACACGCCTCCATGAGAGTTTTACCCCTCTTTAACAAACCTATATAAGAAACTACACCTTCCTACAAAACATGCACGATCCTAATCTACAATACAATGCAATGACGCCAATAAGTATACCACATAAAGGATCAAAAAACAAAAACAAAAAGATGTAAAAAGGAGTGCAAACACTTATAAGAATATGGAAAAACATGATATGGAAACATGTGAATGCGTGTGGAGGATGGTATATGTGCAATATATATGTTAGCAATATTACTCAACTATGTTAAATTTGAGAACCATAGATCTACAGACCAATGTGAGAGTTGTTGGTAAGGAATTATGCAGTGGAATAATTAAGATCATTGTACATTTAGTAAAGAATTCATGACACAAATTTCAAATTAATCAGAAAAGAATTGCTGATATAATCACAACAATAATATTCATTAATTAATCAATAATGCAATGGCAATACAATAAATAGAATTTGAATACTATGGATAGGATTCGAATATACCAACTCTAACTGACTATTTAGCTAACTTAGTGTGGAAAAATCATAGCTGGAGCTCACTAGTTTAACTCCGGATGTCTAAATTAGTCTACAATTAGTTAACTAATGAGGTAGGTGGACAAAAGGCACCATTCTCCTTGCATGCATGCAAAAATGGTGGCAGGATAACTGATCGTGATCTAACTGATAGTAACTGGAACATAACTCAACATAATTGCTTACCTATTAAGGTCTACTAAAGGAGACCGTTGGTGGCACTCAGAGTGGGCTCCTATAAAGTAGGTGCACATAAACTAATGCATGCAGATGCAATAAGTGGTAGATAACCCATGGGAATGTCCCCCATACTCTAGTACAGTGATAATAACCTCCCAAGTTATGAAAAATTACCAAAGAGACTATGTTGGATAAAGGAGGATTAATTAATCCTAACACCCCCCCGTAATCCTAAATTTGGACAACTTGGGCCCTGACAACTTGGCCAAAATTCACCCATATAATCTAAATGAATTAAAATCTGATTAATAAAATAAGGAAAATGGGGAAAACCTCATGGGAACCCCCCCCTCAAAATAAGCAGATAATCAGGAAACAAACTTTGTGGAGCAGTAGTGCAGAATATTGGTTCTTATGTGCGTCAACATCCTGGGACTATGCATGTGAACTTTTCCATCTTATTCCAATCTTATGATAGATAGGAGAAGGTTTGTTTCCTTTGTCTCTTCTTTCTGGAGGAATATTGATTTGATCCAATTTGTTCTTTGGTGGGCCAAATTGTGCATCAGTCCTTGCCATCAAGTAGCATCTCTCAAGAATCTTGCTGCACCTCACTAAAGGAAGCAGAACTGAATGAGAGAGCACAACATGTCCATTCTTATACTGGGACCTCATTCTTCTTTTTTCATCTGGATCCCTAACAAATTTTCCAGCTGCTTCAATGAGATTTTGAGCCCAATTGGGATTCTGATTTGGAATAGGACATGGATCTGGATCTAGATCCTCTTGAGGCTCAATATCAATATCAAGATCACATTGATATTGTTCCTCATCTTCTGAATCTGAAAATTTAGACAATGCATCATTAACACAAGGTGTACATAAAATGTTTTACCTCCCCTTTCAAATGGTTGTTGAGGTTGTACTGGATCTAAGTATGGCAGAAAGTATGAGAATTCATATTCCTTGGAGGCATGGTTTTCAACACCCTTCGCTATAATATTCCCAGTTGAGATATTTGTGATCTCCACTAAGTCAAGACCAAATACTACTCACTTTGGTGAGCCAGTATGTGTCATATGGTATACATATAAAAAAATTGTAGTTAAAGAGAGAACAAAGAGTACAATTACGAACACTCCATGTTTTAACTTTATAGAACCCTTTCCTTCAGCTTGAATTTGGGTATCATCACCCATGTGAATACTAGAACCATCTATAGTTTGTAATGAAGAGAGTGATTCTTTGGAAGCAACCATATGATTGGAGGTTCTTGGATCAATGAGGAATGCATGTGATTTTGAACAACTAGCTTTCAATGCATGGCATCTCTCATCATGATCTTTAGTCTCTTCTCTAGAGTCAGTCTTCCTTGCACCTTCAGGGAGGGAAATATCGTGTTGCTCAAGGAGTTTTTCCATTTGATCAATGGTATTCTTCATATAATGAATTTCTGGATGAAATCCTCTCATATAGTAGGAGCATTGAGTCTTCTCAAATTTCTTCTTCTTCTTGGAACACGAGGCTCCATTGTAATATTTCTGATTCTCCTTTGGTTTCAAATCAATATTTTTGGTCTCCTTGCCTTTTTGTTTTCCTCTTGCTTGCGCATTTCTAGAGTCTCCAGCTAAGAGTTATTGATTCTTGGAGGTTTGAAGCACTCCCATCTGAATCAATTTTTCTTGCTCCTGGATCAAAGACTCTGCAAAAGCATCTAGAGAAGGAATTTTTCAATTTGAAATGCAAACTCTTCCAGAATGGAAATTAGAGACAAAGATTGAAAACTCTAAGCCAATATTTCTCAGGAATGAAAGCACAAGCTTCTTATCATTTCCTCTATATCCCACATTGTTTGCATTGTAGTACAAGGGTTTTGTATTTCAAAAAGAATTATTGAATAGTCTCGAAACTATTGGGCTATAGTGCAATGAGTTCATTGTCGAAAATATGGCCTCTAAGCTCATCTTATTTTCCAAACATAGATTCAAGCTTGTCCCATACTTCCTTAGGAGTTATGAGTCCCTCAAGGTGAAACAAAATATCCCTAGAGATGTGGATGCACATGAAGCCAAAGGTTTCATCCAGATGGTTTAGAAACTTGGATTTCTCAACATACTGTTGGGGCTCAACTTCTGTTCCCATTGTCATCCTAAACAGTCTCTTGTTGCACAAGGCTATCTGCATATATTCCCTCCAATCAATGTAATTGAAGGGTGTAAGGATTTTGGGTGTAAGAGTAGAAGAATTCTCGATTTCATTGTATGTTGATCAGTCAAATATTCAAAAGCTATGTAGGTACCTACAAAAAATCACTACAAAACAATCTAATTCGCAATCATATGCCAGTTCAAACCCTTCCACCTCGACATGTGCACTTTTTTAGAGTCCTGCACACCTAGATAGACTTCTCTGGACATAATCCAGAGGGATCAATGCAATGATTCCAGGAATTATGTGGAAACTCAGTTGCTTCTAGTGAAAGCATGGAGGTTTCTGAGGTTTGAGTTTAGCTTGAAAAAGGATTTGATACCATGTTAAATTTGAGAACCATAGATCTAGGGGCCAATATGAGAGCTATTGGTAAGGAACTATGCAGTGGAATAATTAAGTTCAATGTACCTTGAGCAAATAATTCATGACACAAATTTCAAATTAATCGGACAAGAATTACTCAGAAAATCACACCAATATTATTAACTAATTAATCAGTAATACAATGGTAGTACAATAAATACAATTTGAATATTGTGGATAGTATTCGAATCTACCAACTCTAATCGATTGTTTATCTAACTCAGTGTGGAAAAATCACAGCTGGAGCTCACCAGTTTAACTGTGGATGTCTAAATCAGTCTAGAATCAGTTAACTAGTGAGGTAGGTGTACAAAAGGCACCACTCTCCCTGCATGCATGAAAAAATGGAACTAGGCTAACTGATTGTGATCTAACTTATAGTATCTGGAACATAAATCATCATAACTGCTTACCTACCATGGTCTACTAAAGGAGACTGCTGGTGGCACTCAAAGTGGGATCCTATAATGTAGGAATTGGTCCCAGGGACACATAAATTCATGCATGCAGATGCAGTAAGGGGTAGATAACCCATAGGTGTGTCTCCCAAACTCTAGTATAGTGATAATAACCTCCTAAGTTAGGGAAAATGACCAAATAGACTATGTTGGATAAAGGAGGATTAATTAATCCTAACAAACTACAAATGGGATTGTGATACCATCTCCTAGACAAGGATACAATCAGGAAAATGCAAGGACATAAAAAGTGAACACATACATAAAGTAGGGCCAAAATAACAAAGGGAAGAGGTGAGATGTGGTGATGATAAGGAAATTCTAGTGAATGCAAAAGTAAGATGAGGTGTAGGAAGGCAAGAAACAAAAAGGAAGGAGCAATTGACAAATAACTTCATAGTTGTAGACTATGGGATGCACCAATGACAATGAAAATATTTGAGGGGAGAAAAGGAAGTAGGGGCACATACACTAGTCTTATAGAAAAAGAGTAATATTGAATCAGGCCCTACTCGAGACAACCCTCTAGAGGAACCTAGTCATAAACAAGGTCACCCAAGGAGGATACCAGGAAATGAAAAAAAATTCAAAATTATGTCCTAACAATGTAGCACAACAATTAGAGTGAGGCAACACTACCATAACGACCAAGGAGAGAAAGGATTAACCTCTCGATTTTAGGGTAAAATTAACAAATTCTAGGAGAAAGAAGTGGAACAACAAATGAATATGGAAGGGAAATACTTTAATTCATGTTTGCAGTTTTTTTTTCAAATGTGGTTCAAAAATCCCCCGTTGGGGCTTCTACGTCCACAGGAAGAAATCATAGGGGGGGCACCCAAAGGGGCCTCACCCCGTTCGCTCTAATTATGGATCTAACATGATGGGGACATCAAGTGAGGCCCTTATATAACAATGTATATCCACCCCGAGATTTGACCTTGAGACCTTATGCTCACAACTTACAACACTCAACCACTTAAGCTAGCCCGCGAGGCTTAATTCATGTTTACAATTGATTAGGTAAACTAGAGATATTGATTAATTTGCGTAATATAATAAGTTTTCAGCCACAAGTAAAATTAACAACAGATTCACAAAATAAAGGAAAGTTAATCATTGCCAAGTTATTGATTTCCTTTGGTAAGTTAGTTAAACTAAATATAGAATATGAAAAGAGTTGGTCAAGGAAGAAACTCACCGTGAAAACTATTGATGTTGATTTAAAATATACAAGTTTGAATATAGGACTTACCACAAGCCTCCTTGAGAATTTTAATCCTCTTGAATGAGCCCACAAAAGAAAATAAAGCTTCATGAAAAACATGTTATACCTTAATCTACAATACAATGCAATGATGACACTAGGTCTACAATATAGATGATCAAATAATGAAATAAAAAAATATGTAAAAAGGAATACCTGTACATATTAGAAATAGGAGCCTATGATTTGGCATCAAACAAATCTATGCTAAGGATGGTATATCTACTACACAGATGTTAGCAAGGTTCCTCCACCGTGAACGATATTATGACACCATATCTTTGACAAATTCAACAAATAGGAAATTACGAGGACAAAAAAATGAAGAGATAGATAAACTAGGGTCGAAAGAAAGAATGTAAGAGGTGGGATGTGGTAATGATAGCGCAAACCTAGAGAAGGAATTAAGTAATATGATGTGATAGTAGTGAAAATATATATGAAGGTAAGAGGAGAAACATAGGATATGTTGAATCATTGACCCCATAACTACAGTTTATGGGACGCGATAATGAATACCAACATCTTGGAGGAGAGAAAAGGAACAAACATAACAAGTACAAGTCTTATCTGGGAATATAAATCTTTAGTCAGGCCCTACCCGAGACAACTTTCTAAATAAATCCAATCATCGATGAGGTCAACCATGAAAGATACAAAGAAGACCAAACAAATTGAGAGGGTTTATGGGAAGACACCCGTGGTGTACTAATAATGTAGCACAACAATTAGAGTGGGGCACCATGATACCATATGGAGAAATGAGTGAAAGGACTCACCACTCAATTTTAGGGTGAAATCAAGAAATTCTAGGACATATAAAGAGACAGACAAATATAGATGGAAAAGAACTATTTTAATCAAGGTTTACAGTTGATCTAGTAACCTAGGACTCTCGATTAATTAGTTAAATCTAATCTATTTTTAAAATACAAGAACAATTAACAACAAATTCACAAAATTCATTGAGTTAATTATGACACAATTACTCATTTTATTTTTTGAGTTAATTAAAATAAATGTACCCCCAAGGGTGTAGACCAAGTGGATATAGAGTGTCTCTTTAAGGCACTCCTTACAACATTATGGGTTTAAAATTATGCTATCCCATGCCTCATTATTGGCGGTTATGTGTGCGCACCTAGGGGTATAGTGGTAGTGGACAAGAATTGACCCATTTCATGTGAGTACGAGCCTCGTCTCAGTTGTCACTTGTCTATTCTGATAGTAAAAAAAAAAGATGTTGAAGTTGAAAAAATGTGCATAAGGAAGAAACTCACCTTGAATAATGTTGAGGTTGGTTTCAAAATTTCATGGTTGAGTGTAAGAGTTACCATAATCCTCTTTAAGAGTCTTACTCCTCTTTCAATATCCAGCATAAGCAACTACACCTTCTTGAAAAACATGATTGATCATAATCTAAAATGCAATGTAATGATAACACTATGTTTACGATATAGATTGTTAAAAAACAAAATAAATATGTTAAAAGGAATACATGTACTTATTAGAATATGGGAGCTGATGATGTGGACACACACGAACGTGTGCGCAGGATGGTAAATTTGAAACATAAATGATAATAATATTCCTCGACCATGAAGGGATTGTGACACAATCTCCTAGAGAAGGAAACATACATGAAAACAGAAGGATATAAAAAGTGAAGAGGTGGAGAAGTTAGGGTTGAAATAACAAGGAAAAGGTTAAAGAAATGTAACTACGCAAGATATTCTATTTCCTATTATTATTATTGTTTCCCCTTCCGGGGATGTTTTTGTCCGATTAGAGATGTCATTGATGTATTTGGTCATGTAAATTATTGAGGCAAAACCTCCATTGTAAGTCGAGTAGTACCCAAAAAAGTATTATTAAAGTGTATTTTTTAGTATCCAAAGGCAAGTAGGACCTTATTGGTAGGAGAAGTTGGCCTTGTTGGGTGATTAGGCCTCCCCACTAATCAGTATAAATAGGGTAGGTTCCTCCCTCATTTGGACACACTCAGAACTCAAGTAATTGCGGTAACGAGAGAAGGAGCAGTACATCTAGAGGAAAGGAATTAGTATAATCTTATTATTGGTGTATTACAAGTATTATTCTTAGGGTATTAAAGTCTACTTGGTTGAAGTCTATAGTGAGGAATTTTTTCTAGGACTTCTCCCCCACGAAGGTTTCCCAGGATAAATCTCCGTGTTCTTTTGTGTGGCTATGACTGTCTTTCTTTCAGTGATCCTTTTGCATATTGTTATTATGTTAGGATGATAAATGTTTTTAGATATTGTATAACCATTAAAATATTAACATGGTATTAGCGTCACCCTGAAAGAATATTTTGTGCATCCAAAACACTGCTACAACTGCAACTACTAGATTTTAGGGTTTCATGCTTGAAAACTCTAGAAGACAAAATCTAGTTATCTTGGAATTTTCGCTATAACTAGCGTTTGGTAAATTCTAAGGAGATGTTGACAGGATGAAGGTGTAATCGTGTTGTACCTTGTGTGCAATTTTCAGCCTTAGATTCACTATACTTTATGATAGATGATCCATCCATATTAGGGTTCCAGCCTCTTCCAGAATTTAGTCATAAACAAGTGACCTAGGTATAATTGTTATATCTCTAGATAGGAAGATTCAAATCGAATTTCACAAGATGTCACAGATAAGAAACTGACTTTAGTTTATGTGGTGTGATTTTTAGACCCCAAAGTTGAAATAATGACATGTGAAAGTCCCTACAAGTTCGTTATATTGAACCAATCCTCAAACATGTCACCTTGGGGAAAATTAACATAAGTTCCAATTGGTGAATCCAATACTACTCTAACCTATGGGGTTGGAAGTAATACATATAAGGATACCTCAATATGAAGTTTCAAACTTTTAGGAGCAGGAATTTTGGATATATAGAATAATCAATATCAAAATATTCTATAGAAGAAATTGGAGAAACTAGGGTTTCCTATTCTGGGTAATTCCCTCCATCGATCAGTCGAAAAAGAAGGACCATCCAACTCTCCCTAGGAGGGAGCATCCTTCTATGGAAGATTTTTTTCATTCTATGGATTTTCAATTTTTGATCTAATATTGCTACTGGGAAAACTAGGGCATCATATATTTTACAGTTTTGTCCACAATTTTTGGAAAATGAGTATGCTACTCAACTCTCCTTGAGGAGGCACATATTTATATCCAATTAGATCTGAAAGTCACCTAAGTTGAAATATTAGGGTTTATTCGTCAAACCCTATGGCCACCAGAAGTAGTCTTCCATAAAAGCAATGAAGAAAGCATCTAGTTGAAGCAATATCATTCGTAAGTTATATTCTCTCTAATTCCATTTGAACTTCTCCTTTTATCACGATGACATACAATACCAATATTTAGGACAAGCTTGAAGGATTCGATAAATTTCGAGCATGGAAGTATATAGTGCTTATCATATAGAAGAACATGACTTAGAATACCATGTTAAAGGAGAAGCTACATATCCAGAGGGAGATAAGGACAAAGCTAAAGAATCCAAGAAGATCATTGCAAATTCCATCAAGGACCATTTGATACAACATGTATCATCTTTGAAGACTCCCAAGGAGATATTCGATATCAACATGAAGATGACCTTGAGGACTCAACTCAAGGGTGTGAAGATGCATATTTCAAAAGGTATCTAATCTTACTTCACAAGATTATTCCAGATCAAGGAGGAACTAGAAGCTATTAGAGACAATGTCAAAGAAGAGGAAGTGGAGATGACAACCTTGAATGGTCTCCCAATTTTATGGGAATATTTCATTCAAGGTATTTGTTCTAGAAGGAAGCTCACCTATGGAGGAATAACCATGAGAAGAAGCTTGATTGATAGAAAAAGAAGAAAAGATGGATGAATATGGAAATCAAGACCTAACAACTCATACCCAGAAGAGAAAGAATAAGAAGGAAGAACGTTCTCGCAAGAATATAAATACTTCAGAAGAAGGACCTCCCACAAATCAGATAGGACACTTTGTGAAATAATGTCCCAAGAAGGAATAATGGAAGGATGATATAGTCAAGGAGTACCAGTAATGAATAACGATGTCTAGAATGTGGTCTCAAGACCTAAAGGGAAGTCTATAATTTCTTCCAAGTAGATCTATAAGGTCAAGCATACAAAAGATGGCAATATCAAGAGATACACATAAAGGTTTGTGGTTTCTCTCAGAAAGAGGGAGTCAATTATGGTGAGACATTTTCTCCATTAACCAGACACTCTTCTTCAATGAAGTAGAAGTGCATATAGAACAACTTCTAGGACAAGGGACTCTCTACATAGAACCACATGTGCACAAATTGAAGAAGGATTTGTAATAGCTCAAAATGCACCCATGGGATAGCACATACAGTTACATGACAATATTGAGGATCACCTAAAGTGATGGAGATCTCAACCTTTGCTAAAAGGTTAAATATGGAAGGATACAGAGGATGAGAATATCATTGATGGGTGCAAAAGGAATTTTCAACAAAGTTGAAGATGGAGGATCTAGACATCCACTGATCTTGACATAGATGGATACAAAAAATATTAGCAGTAGAGGAGGATAACTGTCACTCTAGAACAAAATACACAGAGTACAAGATGAAGAGGGAGGATGGTGATTCACTTCAAAGGGAGTGACTACAACATATTTCAGAGTTGAAGAATATTGACATGAGGTGTGACAAAATCCAAAGGAGATTTTCCTTAGCCAAGGAAAATGTGTGGTCAAGGTCTTGAAGAGGTTTGAGATGTTAGACTATAGTTACACCAATGGCATCAAAATTGGATTTTCTATGTGATCCTACTTCGTAGATAGTTGATGTCACAATATACATGCAAAAGTTTGTTTCGTTAATGTACTTGACGAACACGTGGCCAAATACTTGCTTTGTGGTGAATACTTTGATCCAGCACATAGTGAAGCCTATATGTGTTCCAATGGTTGTGGAAAAGCATGTGGTGTGGTACCTTAAAGGGTACAATTGAGTATGGCCTTTGTTATGAGAGATACCAAAGGATATTCTTGCAAGCATATGATGAATCTAATTGGGTTGGCAGTGCTACAAATATAAAGAACACTCCTGGATGTTGCAGAAAGTGGACCAGTGTTGCTCTCAGTACAACAGAGGATGAATACATTACATCTAAGAAGAAAGAAAGGGAATATTTCTCAAGTGATGAGGAATATGTACCTTTATCCAGAGAAATTCTACCGATGAAGACAAAGATCATACTCTTCTCCATTTCAACATTGGATAAGAAGGGATGAATTTGTAGGGACACATCGATTCAACACCGATACACAGGTCCTATGTGATTTGTTGTGTAGAATATTTTCTTAGCCCTTCTGATCATAAGCAATATAAGCACAGGTCCTGAGAATCATACAATGAAGTAGAGCATGTTGTCAAAGACTCCAGTAATTCTTGCAAGGAGATAAAGATCAAGAGGGAGTCTACTAAATTAACAAAGATACGTATTGGAAGTGCCATTTCCTATATATATAGTTGCTTAAATAACATTGTTTAGTTGTGTACATATCTATGTTCAAGGAAATGTATTATGCATGATAGAGTGTTTACATTAATGAACAATATACTACTAATATGCATGTGATGGGTAAGTGTCCTTTGGTGCTATACAACATTCCATTGCTATTTATCTAGAGTGAAAACTATTTGCTAACATGTTGGGAGTAGTGCACACTCTTAATAATGTCCTCGTAGAGATGGAAGGCATCTAAAAAGTTATCGTATGAATATGGGGTATGGATGAATGTTGTATAGGCTAAACTAGTTGCATTATTGTATGACATATATCTTTATGCATAAGAATTTGTCATTATGAATATGTCTTGAATATTATGAAATGTTTCTAACCATGCAACTGATGTATTTGACTTGTAGGAAGGATCATATGCAATCACCTACAAGAGAATAATGATGAAGTTGTGGGTGTACAAGATAAGAATGATGAAATTGTGAATGTACAAGGAAAGAATGATGAAGTTGCATATGTACAAGAGAAGAATGATGAATTTGTGGATGTACAAGAGAATAATTATGAGCCCCAATGGTCTAGTCATTATATATAGAGCATGGTCGTATATTCGTGGGTAGATCCCAATATGGTTGGTGACATCATCAAGGGTGGATCCAAGTATGACTAGTCATATCGCTAAGGATAGATCCCAACATGGTTGGTGGCATCCTCGGAAGGAATATCCCATGAAGTTTTGTCGTATATTTGAATAGGAATATCCCAATGAGTTGTGGTCCGACATTCATTTGTGGACATTGTGGTCTGGCATTCATTTGCAGATGTTGTGGTCCGACATTCATTTGCAGATGTTGTGGTATGGAATTCATTTATAGACATTGTGATCTAGAAATGATTTGCAAACATTGTGGTCCTACATTGATTTGCGAACATTGTGGTTCTGCATTCATTTGTGGATGTTGTGGTTTTGTATTCATTTGTGGACGTTGTGGTCCTACATTCATTTGTGGACATTGTGGTCCTGCATTGATTTACGAAGGTTGTGGTCCTGCATTAATTTGCGGACGTTGTGGTCATGCATCAATTTGCGGACATTGTGGTCCTACATTCATTTGCGAACATTGTGGTCTGACATTAATTTGTAGACATTGTGATCTTGCATTCATTTTCAAATGATGAGATTCCAATATTCATGATGTTGTGGGTGATTCCGCATTAATTCGTGATGCTGTGTTCTGATGCTCATGATGATGCAATGAGATGTGATGCTCGTGATGATGCAATGGGATTTTATGCTCATGATGATGCAAAAAGATGTGATTCTCATGATGATCCAACAATATGATATGCTCATGATGATGTGACGAGATGTGATACTTGTGATGATGTGACAAGATGTGATGCTCGTGATGATGTGATGAGATGTGATGCTCGTTATGATGCGACGAGATGTGATGATCATGATGATGCTACAATATGTGATGCTCATGATGGTGAGAAAAGACATGATGCTCGTGACAATGCGATGATATGTGATGCTCATGATGACACAACAAGATGTGAAGCTCATGATAATGTGACAAGATGTGATACTTGTGATGATGTGACAAGATGTGATGCTCGTGATGATGCAATGAGATGTGATGCTCATGATGATGTGACCATATGTGATGCTTGATTATGCGATGAGATGTGATGTTTTTGATGATGGAACTAGACGTAATGCTCATGATGATTGGACAATATGTGATGCTCATGATGACGCAACAAGTTGTGATGCTCGTGATGATGCAGAAATATGTGATACTTGCAATGATGTGATGAGATGTGATACGTGTGATCATGTGTCGAGATGCGATGCTCGTGATGATGTGTTAAGATGTGATGAGATATGATGCTCATGATGATGTGTCGAGATGTGATTCCCGTGATGGATGTTCACGATGATGTGATGGGATGCGATGCTCGTGATGATGTGCTAGTGATATGATGATAAAGATGTAATGCTCTGTGATGATGATGTTCAACAGATGATGATGATGTTGATGTAGTTGTGAATACTTCCTATGATGTATAGACTTACCATTCAGTTGTAAAGATGTATTGTTGTTTTATAGAATACCTTCCTTGTTAAGAGGGATTGTTAAATAAATGTAACTACAGAAGATATTCTATTTTGCATTATTATTATTATTTCCCCTTATAGAGATGTTGTTCCTCTGATTATGGATGTCATTAATGTATTTGTTCATGTAAATTCTTGAGGTAAAACCTCTGTTGTAATTCGGGTCAATAATACCCACAAAAGTATTATTAAAATGGTTTTTGAGTATCCCAAGGCAAGTATGCCCTAATTGGGAGGAGAAGTTGGTCGAGAAGTTGGCCGTGTTGGATTCTGATGCCTTTCCACTGATCATTATAAATAGGGGAGGCGCCTCCCTCATTTGGACACACTCATAACTCAAGCAGTTTCTCTAGAGAGAGAAGGAGCAGTCCATCTGAAGGAGAGGAAGCAATCTAGTACTATTCTTGGTGTCTTACTAGTCTTATTCTTGGGGTCTTACATTGTACTTCATTGAAGTCTATATCGAGAAATTTTTGCAAGGTTTTCTCCCCCACAAGGGTTTCCTAGCATAACTCTATGTGTTCTTTAGTGTGGTTGTGCTTATCTTTCTTCCAGTGATCCTTTTGTATGTGGTTATGATGTTATGGTGATAAATGTTTTTAGATATTGTATAACCAATAAAATATTAACACTATCTCTATGATATAGATGATTAAAAATAAAAAAAAAATAAGATGTAAAAAGGAATACACATACTTATTAGAAAATGGGAGACTATGATGTGGATACACACGAGCGCGTGTGAAGGGAAGGTAAATTTTAAACACAAATGATAGAAATATTCCTCGACCATGAAGGTGATTGTGACACAATATCCTAGAGAAGGAAACATACATGAAAACACGATGATAAAAATAGTGAAGAGGTGGAAAAGCTAGGGATGAAATAACAAGGAAAAGAGGTGAGAGGTAGCAAGGATAGGGGAAATATAGAGAAGGAGAAAGGTGGGATGAGATGATACTAGAAAAAATAAGTTAGGGCATCTACCCCATAGTTGTAGTCTAAGGGATGCAACAATAAATATCAACCTCTTGAAGGACATAAAATTAAGAAGGGGTGCATAGACTAGTCTACTTTAGGAAGAGTAATCTCGAGTTAGACACTACCCGAGACAACTTTTTAGAGGAATCCAATCATTGATGATGTCACCCAAGGATTCTACCAAGAAGAGAAAATAAATAGGGAGGGGTTAACAATGAAGACGCTGACCTTGAAAAGTGTTGAATATGTTGGTTTTGCACCTTGATTGTTGAGGATAAGTGTTATCACAGGCATCCTTTAGGGTTTTATCCCTCATTAACGAACATACACAAGAAACTAAACCTTCCTAAAACTCATGCTTGATTTTAGTATACAATATAATGTAGTGATGCCACTAGGTATACCATATAAATGATAAAAAATGAAATAAATAAGATGTAAAAAGGAATACACACACTTATAAGAATATGGGAGAACATGATGTGGCAACACATGAATGCATGTGAAGGATGGTATATGTGCAACACATAGGTTAGCTACATTCCTCGAATATATATGCGATTGTGACACCATATCCTAGAGAAACGAAACAAGGAAGCAAATGTGAGGATAGAAAAAGAGAAGAGGTAGATAAACTAGGGCCAAAATAACATTGAAAAGACATGGGAGGTGGCAACGATAGGGAAAATATAGTGACTACAAGAAGTGAAATGAGGTAATAGGGAAAATATAGTGACTACAAGAAGTGAAATGAGGTAATTTTATGGAAAATACCAAAAATGCTCGATCATAATCTACAATCAATGCAATGATGAAACTAGGTCTCCCATATAGATGATAAAAAAACAAAATAAATAAGAAGTAAAAAGGACTACATGCACTTATTAGAATACGAGATCCAATGATGTGGACACATACAAATGTGTGTGAATGATGGTATGTTTGAAACACAAATGATAGAAATATTCCTCAACCATGAAGGGGATTGTGACACTATATCCTAGAGAAAGGAACATACATGAAAACGTGAGGATAAAAAAGTGAAGAGTTAGAGAAGCTAGTGATGAAATAATGAGGAAAATAAGTATGAGGTAGTCAGGATAGTGAAAATATAACGAAGACACGAAGTGAGATTAAAAGATACTATGGAAAATATTGGAAGGAGGGAGACAAAAGGTAGGATAGGTTGAGGCATCAACCCCATATCTGCAGTTTAAGGGATGTGACAATCATGACCCACCTCTTGGAGGAAAGAAAAGTAACAAGGGGTGTAGAGACTAGTCTAATTTAGAAAGAGTAATATTGGGTCGGGCACTACCTAAGACAACTTTCTAGAGGAATCTAGTCATCGATGATGTCACCCAAGGAGGCTGCCAGGAAGATAAAGTAAATTGGGAAGGGTTGATTGGAAGTCCCCCTTCATGTCCAAACAATGTAGCACGATAATTAGAATGAGGAACCATGCTACAATAAGGAGAAAAAGAGAAACAAATCACCACTAAGTTTTAGGTTAAAATCAAGAAACCCTAGGAGAGAGAAAATAAGGAATAAATGAAGATGGAAGGGAACTATTTTAATTATGGTCTACTATTGATTAAGTAATTTGGGAAGGAAACAAACTTAAAAAATGATTTCAAAAGTTAACTAGGATAAAAATCCTAATTTAGGAAAACTGCAAATTACCTTTTGTCCACTTTGTACCACTTATATTTTTTCCCATGAGCCTACTTTCTCCCCATGTGTGAGCTTGTAGGGCAATGAGAACGCCAAGAGAAATTATTGGGAGGACGTTGATACACCCTTAAGAGATTAAAAAGGAGTGTTATGTTCTGTGAGGAAGTCCTAGATCAATCAATTTATCCCATCATCCTCAATTGCATTATTAGTTTCATCTTCTCCCATATGATTAAATTGATCTTCAATATTTGACCCATATTTCTCAAGTAATAGAAATTAAAATTGGTTGTTATGGTTTGCCATCTTTATAACTACTATTTAATATTTAATATATTTTATCAAAAGGGAATTGGAAACTTGGCCTTCTAGATCACTATACCAATCGTTTGATTTTTTACAATGTTTAATTCTACCCTACACCTTGAGTATTTTTTAACAATACTCAATTCTAACATCACACCTTTCAATTTATGTCAAGTTGATACCCATTCCTAAAAGCAAATCTTAAAAGAAATACAAATTTTTTTAATTGTATATATAGTCATTAAATCTAGTTGAGTAGACTTTTTTACACTTAATTCCTACATAACCATTTGTGTTCTTGGGTCTAAGGGTTAGGCACCAAATGTGGGTATTTAAAAGGAGATAAATAAATATTAAAAACTTAAAACCTTCAAAGTAAAAAAATCCAAGTTATGTAGATCAACAATTGGATGTGAAACAAGTAGATAGGAAAAAAAACTATTTCATGCGCCAAACAATGACCAAAAAACATTTAACACATGTTGCACATACAACATAATTGTTTAAATCTATCTCGAGCATAAATATTTATATAGTACATCAAATCTGTCAGATTTCCGAGAAACTGTAGACCATGTCAAAGTTGACAAGGGAAAATGTTAATAATTGTTAAACCATATCAAGTGGGTACCTTATCAAACGGTTAAGATCATCAAATTTCCGACAAAAATAGAATTATCATCGTAATTTCCACATATGAATAAATTGCATCAAAATTACAACAATCATCGAGGTTCCCAAAAAAAAATTATCAAAATTTTAATAATTATGTAGTAATTTTTTATGGCACGATTGATATTATCCATATTATTGTAATATGTATTAGCAATGACCTAACTCATCACAACATACGCATGTTGTCACTACCTCTATGTAACAAAGAACCTATACCATGGATCTCCTATGGCCATCGACCCATCTCACCAGAATGCCTCAAATACTATCCCAGGTAATCATCAAGCCTAAGAGCAGTTGGGTATCTATACAAGGTTGAATGTGGCTAACTTCCTACCAAAACATGAACATCACATATGTCCTCATCTATCTCACCTTAAATTTATCATCCAACAATATACTCCAACACAACTCATCCCCATCATCCTCTATCTCCATGGATGTTGTCCTATATCATCCACAAATTTCTGCACTATCTCATCCCCACAAGTTTTCCTCATCCTGAGCATAACCTTCTACTATTTTATTCTTGAAAAGGTTGCACTGTATAACCTATGTTACTTATCACATCCTTAACTCAATCACATGAATATGACTATCCATATACAAGTAGTGTAGATACACACACCCAAGTGCTCCACATTTGGAATCTCTCATGTTATTTTTTAGGAAGTATGAAACCTTTCAAATGTGCATCAATTATAGGATGTTGAACAAAGGAACAAAACGAATAGCCCTTTCCAAGGATTGATTGTTCATTGGATCAAATCAAGGGGGATGTGCTAATTTTAAAAATTAGACTAAAGACATAGATGCCATGAAATAAAGTTAAAGACATCGTCATAATAAATATTACCTTATGGGCCTAGATATGTACATTGAGTTCCCAACCTTATATTTCAGACTGATCAATGCCCCTACATTTTTCATGAGCCTAAATGATTAGGGTTTCAAGAATTATTTGGAGGAGCCTGTATTGGTATTTATTAACAACAAATTCGTTTATTGTAAGAATGAGAAGGAGCACCATGTAATGTCCTCTTATAATTAAGCACCAAAACACCCGCTAACCTACTTAATTCCCATAGGTTCGAGCTGGTACTGCATAAAAGGGAATTGACTGAGGACATTTGATACTTAGAACAGATCAGAACACTCATTCAGTATTAAAGTCATTAGTCTGATAAAGGAAGCCTTATTTCTTTAGGCTTAAAGTCAACATAAAATTAGAATTGCATGCATGCAAAAGTGAAGCGTAAACCCTAAAAGTGACATGCAAACCCTAAGTGCATGCTCATCTATTTAAGAAGGGTTATTGGACTAAAGGAGGTATCGATTATTATTATTGTTGATTGGGAGTTTTTGAGTAGCAACAACAATTGGGGTTGAAGACGATGTCTTCAACTAACGAGGGTTCAATAGTGAAACTATCTTCCCTAGTCTCTTTTAGGGTATGCCATCCAAGTCTATCATCCACATTCATCTCATTTATCTATATCCATTGATTCAGCATCCACTGGAATATTGTTTGTAGGTTCACGTGTGCAGCTGGGGGAATAGCTGGAAAACTCCAAAAGTATTCGTTGGGTCACTAAATCCTAGTTTATCTTCCGTATAATAGCCTCATCTTCGCCCACAGGTTCAGTCCACTGCATTGAGTGATTATCAGGTCCCAGTTTGCTCATCCAGAGCAGTTATCAGCAAATTCGTGTGACAGGAGGTGTGAGCACCCAGAGGGTAGATCAATTCGCTAGGGGTCTTAAAGATATCAAATCCTCTGCATGCACCAGACATTCTCTTTGGGAAGGAGATACCACCATTTCGACAAAGTTTCAACTCCATCAGACACTCCCTTCACCAAAAGGTCATCTTTAGTTGGGAGAGGGTTTCATTTGCTGTTGGGAGTCAACGCAAGGAAGGGAGCACCATTACCTCACCTGTCCAACACTATATGCATCCAACTTATCTTTGGAGTATCATCAGCTTATTTATCAGTGGAAAGTGTATCATTTCTTTCTAAAATTTCCACCCTATAAATTCTCCAATTTTGTTATATTCTAGGGCCTTTGATACAACACCTTGCATGCACATTAAAATTCAGTATTTTGTACCCACTTGAGTGTACTAGAAAACCCTATAATAGTAAAGTAGTAGAATATCAGTATTTGGGATATTTTAGTGGTATCAGAGCATGTTCCTTTCTAGTTGTGGGATTGAACATGAGAAGTAAATGAATACAGAAGAAGAAACTTTTGTAACCTATAGGAGAAGGAAGAGTAGGTCGTACACCGAGGAGCAAAAATTTAAGGATATCCAATTAGAAGATACCAAGTCAGACATGGACCCATAAGGTATACACTCTAACAGAGGGAAAGGAATGGGAGAAGAGGAATATAGGTTGTAATTTCATAGCTTGGTGAATGCATTGAATGACCTAGCTAAGGGACAAACGGAAGTATTGCATGCAATAAATAGATTGGCTCTAAAACCAAAACCGGGTCATAGCAATATAATTCTTTCACCTATAGATAAAGGGTCCACCAGTAGTAGTGGGAAGCATGCTTACACTAACATGCAAAACACACCCCATATATATAACAAACCTTCCAGTAGACCTACTATGCCTCATTTCCTAGTAGATGCAGCAGCAAGAACAGTCATGCCAGTAGAACATAGCAAACCATTTGGAGCTTAATTACAGGAGTACATGGATTTGGGAGATGAGTTCCATGTAGCAATTCCATTCTTAGGAGTACATGGATTTGGGAGATGAGTTCCATGCGGCAATTTAATTCTCAGACTTCTGCAATATGAAAAGTAGGAACCAACCAAGAAATTTTAACAGAGGATTTACCCAGAATTATGAGTTGCAGAAAACCTTGGGCAGATTGACCATCTCTAACTTTGACGGGACTCATGGAGGTTCAGTGAGGATTTGGATCCAAAAGTTGGATACCTACTTCCAACTCAACCCTGTGACGGAGACATATTCCATTAAATTGGATACTTTACATCTAGACGGAGAGGCTCATGAGTGGTGGTACCATGGGCCAGTGACATTGGGTCACAACACCATCAGATCCTACAACGAATTCACACAGAGGCTCATGGAACAGTTTGACAGAAAGGACCCAAAGATACACTTTAGAGAGTTAGCTCAATTCAAATATATAGGTAGTGCCGAGGCCTTCATCTCAGAGTTTTAGAGAGTCATTGTGATGGTAACAAATGTATCAGAGAGAAAATTGATTATGTTGTTTTCAGAGGCCTTGACAGAACCTCTACGGGGGTGGGTGAAGGCCTACAAACCATCCACTCTACAGGATGGGATCAACAAATCCAGAGACCTACAAGATCCTGTTCCAAAGAATAGGTTTCCACTTAAGACAAACTTCCCAGTTAAAGACAAAAAAAGAAAACCTTTCCAACAGGAAATGCCAAAGAAAACTTGGTTGGACGATGACACGAGGAAATATTTGATACAGAGGAAATTGCATTTCACTTGTCATGAACCATGGGTTCTAGGACATATGTTCCCAGGGAAAGAAAAATCCCACTATATAGATATCTACTCATACAGTGAAGGGGAGGAATCCAAACATGAAACAACAGAGGAATTGAGGGCAGTAGAAGAAGAGCCACTTCAGGGAGAAGCACCATATGGAGTTATTGCTACATTATCCGAAGTACCCAGATTTCATGCTCTCAGGTTCAGGGGAGTAGTACAGGGCCACAGGGTAGATGTACTAATTGATGGGAGAGAAACCCACAATTTCATTGATGCGGCATGGGTGGCTAAGAGGGGTATTTTGACAGAGAAATTTGAGGGATTCACAGTAGCGGTAGCAGGAAATAATTGCATGGAGTGCAACTATTGGATTCCCAAAATGAATGTCACATTAGGGAACTACAATATGACAGACTCATTTTATGTGGTGAATGTGGCTGATACAAATGTATTATTAGATGTCAAATGGCTCTATTCAATAGGAAAATATACTGTAGATTACAGGGAAACGGAAATAGAATTCTAAGGGCATGATGGAAAATGGGTAGTTTTGATGGGAATGGACACTTATCCCCCCAAACCAGTATCATCGCAAAGAATGGAGGCCGTACTCAGATAGGGAGACATAGAATGGTCAGCAGAGTGCCTTGTAACTATTAGAAAGCCACCAGATAACAACACCCAACATCCAGCAAATATTCAAGCACTATTGCAGAAACATGAGAGGGTATTTAGGGATATTTCAGCAAGTCGACCACAAAATAGGGGATTTGAGCATATTATTGAGTTGGAGGAGGGGACACAGGCATTCATAACCACTCCATACATACATCCCAAAAGATACAAGAATGAGATCGAGAATACGATTAAGGAATTACTAGAACTAGGATATATTCGGTCGAGTTCTAGTCCATTTGCATCGTCGGTGGTCTTGGTTAAAAAGAAAGATGGCACCCTATGGATGTGTATTGGTTACAGAGCACTCAATAAGAAGACCATCAAAAACAGGTATCCCATCCCCATGATTGATGAATTAATGGATGAGCTATGGGGTGCCAAATACTTTTCAAAGATTGATCTTCGATCAGGGTACCATCAAATCTGAGTAAGGGATCAAGACATTTCCAAGACAACTTTCTATTGCCACTATGGCCACTATGAGTTCCTAGTCATGCCTTTTGGACTCACCAACAACCCAAAAAATTTCCAATCTTGTATGAACTACACCTCCAAGGCTCAATTACGAAAGTATTTACTAGTATTCTTTGATGATATTTTAATTTACAGTAAAACTTGGGAGGAACATTTGAAACACTTGGATGAGGTATTGAGAATTCTAGAAGAGAATTCGCTTTATGTGAAAAATGTTTATGTGTGATTTTGGTATGAAGGAGATGTTGTACCTAGGGCATATAATCAGCGCAAAAGGGGTACAGTTTCATATGGAAAATATTAGAGTTATCTTGGATTGGCCTACACCGAAGGCAATTACTGAACCGAAGGGATTTTTAGGCCTTTGCACATATTACAGGAGGTACGTTAAGGGGTTCTCTCAATTTTTCGCACCACTCACCGATCTCACCAAGAAAGGGGCATTCACATGGACAAAATTGGCACAAAAAACCTTTGAGAAAATCAAAACGATGATGAGTTATTGTCCAGTTTTGGTGCTACCATATTTCTCACAGCCATTCATAGAGGAGTGTGATGCTTCAGTAGAATGACTAGGGGTGATACTGATGTAAAACCATCACCCAATTGCATTTGAAAGCCAAAAACTTAAAGACTATGAACACCACTACTCCATATATGATAAGGAGATGCTAGCCACATTACATGCCTTAACTAAATTCAAACGGTATTTGGTGGGAAACGGGTTTAAACTCAAGACAGATCACAACAACCTCAAATACTTCTTGTAGCAGAAATAATTAAATGAGCGACAACATAAATGGGTTAGTAAGGTACATGCATATGACTTTTAAATAGAGTATGTTAAGGGTAAGAACAATGTAGTAGCTAATGCCTTATCCAGACGACCAGCCTCATTATCCTTCATGAGTATATCCACGGATTGGAGGTCTCTTCTATTAGTAGAATATTCCAAAAAAAAATTGCTTGTGAGTTATTAGATGGACAGGTACAGGATCATTGACAACATCATCTATTACAAAGGTAGGATATACCTCATCCCAGAATCAACTTTAAAGAATAATATCATACAAGCATTGCATGACTCACCATTATCAGGGCATCAAGGGTTTTTGAAGACTTGCAAACATATCAGAGAGAGGTTCTCATGGAAAGGCCTCAAGGAGGAGGTAATACAGCACGTTCGGGAATGCAATATCTACCAAGAAAATAAAATTGAACACACTCATCCGGTAGGGTTTAGTATTGATTCTAGAGAGAATCCTACAAGTGTGAGAAAGGAAACTCTGAAACACGGTGATTAGAGAGTACTTGGTAAAATGGAAAGAATTACCTATGGAGGATGCCACATGGGATGGAAAGAAGGTATTGTAGCATCCTAGTTTGCAGTTGCTTGAGGACAAGAAATTTCAAGCGGGGAGGACTATAATGTCCTCTTCTAATTAAGCACCAAAACACCAGCTAACCTACTTAATTCCCATAGGTTCGAGCGGGTCTGCATAAAAGGGAATTGACTGAGGACATTTGATACTTAGAATAGATCGGGACACTCATTCCATATTAAAGTCATTAGTTTGATAAAGGAAGCCTTATTCCTTTAGGCTTAAATTCAACATAAAATTAGAATTGCATGCATGCAAAAGTGAAGTGTAAACCCTAAAAGTGACATGCAAACCCTAAAAGTTCATGCTCATCTATTTAAGAATGGTTATTGGACTAAAGGAGGTATCGATTATTATTATTGTTGATTGGGAGTTTTTGGGCAAGAGCAGCAGTTGCAACAACAACATTTGGGGTTGAAGACGGTGTCTTCAGCTAACAACGGTTCCGCAGTGAAACTATCTTCCCAAGTCTCCTTCAAGGTAGGCCATCCAGGTCTATCATCCACATTCATCTCATTTATCCGTATCCAGAGATTCAGCATCCACTGGAAGATTGTTTGTAGGTTCACGTGTGTAGTTGAGGGAATAACTAGAAAACCCCAAAATAATTCGATGGGTCTCTAAATCCCATTTTATCTTCCGTATAACGACCATATCTTCACCAGCAGGGTCACTCCACTGCATTGAGTGATTACCAGTTCCCAGTTTGCTCATCTAAAGCACTTATCAACAGATTCGTGTGATAGGAGGCTTAAGCACCCAGAGGTCAGATCAATTCGCTAGGGGTCTTAGAGAGATCAGATCCTCAGCATGCACTACTCATTCTCTTTGGGAAGGAGAGACCACCATTTCGACAAAGTTTCAACTCCATCAGACACTCCCTTCACCAAAAACGTCATATTTAGCTAGAAGAGGGTTTCCTTTGTTGTTGGGGGTCAACACAAGGAAGGAAGCACCATTACCTCACATGTCCAACACTATATGCATGCATCTTATCTCTGTAGTATCATTAGCTTGTTTATCAGTGGTAAGTGTACCATTTCTTTCTGAACTTTCCACCCTATAAATTCTCCAGTTTTGCTATATTCTAGGGCCTTTGATACGACACCTTGCATGTACATTAAAATTCAGTATTTTGTACCCACTTGAGTGTACTAGAAAACCCCATAATAGTAAAGTAGTAGAATATCAGTATTTGGGGTATTTCACACCAAGAGAATCTCCCTATGGTGTTGAAAAGTTTGTGTGAGAGCACCAGTGGTATGTTATGCTGAGTAAGTGTGATTTCTTCAAGAATGAAATATAATGTATTGGGCACATAATATCTAAGGAAGCAATAGAAGTGGACCCCAAGAATATAGAATCCATATATAGTTGGCGAAATCCAAATAACACATTAAATTTAAGATATTTCCTACAATTAGCTAGCTACTGTCACATTTTTGTTAAAGGTTGCTTGAATATTGCATGCCCTTCATTAAAATTGTAGGGGAAAAGGAGTCAAGTTCCTCTAGGAAACCATGCATGAGGAAATAATTCAATATATTAAGAGACTACTCAAAGCGTCTATGTTAACATACTCCCTAACCTTGATAAGGAGTTCCTGGTGTGCACTAATGCAAGTGGAGAAGGAATTGGAGTACTCATGCAGTAAGGGAGTTTAGTAATCTATGAGTCGAGAAAATTGAATGTTCATGAGTAGAAGTACCCAACTCATGACTTGGAGCTCCTTGGAAAAGTGCATGGCTTAAAGGCATGGTGACATTGTTTGATTAGCAATTTTTTTAGTACGAATAGACCATGAGAGATTAGGCTATTTATACTCTAAGAAACAATCGAACTCTAGACAATGACATTGGGTAGAATTCCTAAGCAACTATGACTCTAGCATATTGCACATAAAAGGGAAAGAGAATTTGGTAGTAGATGCCTTGAATCAAAGACAACATATATGCACAATTTCACAAGTTCAATAGGATTTAAGGACAATGATCGAGATGTGCTCCAGGGAAGGCAAGTGGTACCAAGAAGTATGCCAAATTCTATTACATAGTAAATATTGGGCAAAGGAATAAGTTATAAATTATAATGACTACCACATATTTGAATATGGGGTGTTACTATGGAGGAATTGAACTTATGTGCTAGACTATAAGGACTAGAAAAGACTAGTGTTTCATGAAGTGCAAAAAATTCTCCCAGTCCCAAAAATCCATTATACCAAAGGAATTATCAACGGTATGAAGTAACAATACCACTAGTCAATACTAAAGTTAGAAACTACTACTTATGTGACTAAGTGTTTAGAATGTCAACAAATAAAGGTGGAAGTGGAGAAGTTCAACTCCCCTAAATCCTCTTGAAAATAGGAATATATATCATTGGAAATCATATCTAGATTACCAAGTACTTTTAGCAGTAATTACTGGGTGTTGGTAGTATTGAACCATGTAACTAAGATTTCCCTTTTCATTCTAGTCAAGATTACTCATCGAGCATGCGATATCACCTACATCTTCATCTAGAGGTTGCACTGTGTGCCAAAATAAATTGTGATAGAGCACAATTCAAAGTTTACCTCTAAGTTTTGGTATATTTTGTTTTGTGGGATATTCATGACACTAGGATTTAATGTAGCTTGCCATCAATAAACAAATGGTCAAATGAAAAGGGTCAATTGAATTTTTGAAACTATGCTTAAAATGTATGTAATGAATCAACCAAGGAGTTGGGAGGACTACCTTCCATTAGTGTATTTTTCCTACAACAATGGGTATCATCATTCTCACTAGAAACATTGATTTGAGGTCTTATATGGAAGCAAGTGCAATTCATGAATCAATAGGCACAACCTAGCGGCACAACTAACACAAGGAAGTGGCACCCTAGAAAGTATGGAAAGTATAATAAAGCATGTATAACAAGGTCTAAAGAACGCATAGGATAGGCATAATAGATATGTAGATCAAAATAGACTAGAATAGATCAGAATGAACCTTCTAAGATGTAGAAATAGTGTTTCTTAGAGTCAATCTAGAAAGAATCCCTCTGCACCTAGGAAAATGGAAGAAGCTGGACTGAGATGTTGTTGATATTTTGAGATTTTGGCTTAGATGTTTGTTGTTTCTTACAAATTTCTCTTTACCTCACATGTGATGAGTCAAGATGTTTCCCATGTATCCTTGCTTATGAAATATGTTCCTAACCCTAACCATGTGTGGGAATATTGTTGCTATATAGATGATGAACATAAGAGAGTTTCTCGTTGAGCCCCTTATAATTGTTGATACTAAACAATGACACTAAAGGAATAGAGTCACGGGGTGGGTCAAAATATATTGGTAGCACTTGGAATATGACACATGGAATTAGAATCAAATATTAGAAAGTCTTACCCTTGTTTGTTTAATGATGATTCAACATAGAGGTTGTAGCCATTTTTTAAGGGGGAGGATTGTGGCATCACTAGTATATGACCACTAGGTGGATCTTGATTCTCATAAATGGTTAGTTATTATGCATCTTGTGGTGGTTATTAGGAGACGATGTTTAGGACTCAATAACTCCTTGTTATATGTTGATTTTAATGGATATTTATCCTTAAAACATGTGTTTACATTATGTTGTAATGAGTATTCACTTAATTAAAGATTCCCTAATAGTAATGTTGAGAACTTATGTTATGATGATGGCATATACATGTATCCATGATCATATACTTTTCTATAATAAAACATTTTTAGACCGTGATTATTATAATGATTCATAATGCATGTGTAATGGTATTATTGGAAAAGCTAACCTCATGTAGGTTGAGACATTATGAAAATGTTAGAAATTGCATCCAAGGGAAAGAGGTTGATGTCCAATGACATCATAAACTCCCAATTTTAGTGCCTAATAAGACTTGGGAAGGAAATAAACTAAAAAACTGATTTCAAAAGTTAACTAGGATAAAAAGCCTAATTTAGGAAAACTACAAATTACCTTTTGTCCACTTTGTAATGCTTATATTTTTCCCCTAATCCTAATTTATTCCCATGTTTGATCTGGTAGGGGAATGGGAAGGCCAAGAAGCATTCTTAGGATGGCACCGATACGCCCTTAAGAGAGTAGAAGAAAGAGTGCTACGCTGTGTCAGGCTATTGGCCAAGGAGGAATGTTGAGATTATGATGTTTAAGTAAGAAATCTAATTTTGGATTATGTTGATGACAGAGTAGAGTGATAGTTACTCTGGCTTGATATATGTGGATTACATAGGATTCGAGTGTACTTGCCTAACCAATGGTGCCAATTCTCATTGATCTTGGAAATCATTATTTTTGGTCCCTTGGGATGCCCCTGCCATCTATGATACTCTCGTAACCAAGGGTATTCATCAAGGATGAGAGTAGTAGTAAAATATTTGCAAAGGTTCATCACTATGATGTATGATACTTGCCTAACTAGGGGTATTCATTGTAAGTCTGGGAGTCTCTTCACCACGCTATGGCTAACCCATTGGATACTCGATCCTTGGATTATCTTTTAAGTTGAGTCAACCATCGATGGAGTGCTCCCTCACCTCATTGAACTTGAGCCCTTCTTGGCGGGGGTGGGGGCAATTCCTGGTTTAGGTTACTACATTGGTTGGGTGGAAAATCAACCCTTGGATATGGTTTCCCCCTAGATCAACAAGTCATATCATGGAGTATAAGTTTCAACCATTTATTAGTCGTTGCTAACAAAAAGGACAATAGGGACTTAATCTGTATTTTCACCACAATAGTTATTGTTGTTGAATAACTTTATTGTAGTGATGATTATTCTCTTTATTGGCATGAGTCTTATTCGTTAGACTGTTGTAGTAGTTGTTTTAGAATTGATCATATTCGAACTAAGTTGCTTGAAATATTAGAAATAAAAAATATGCTAGGGCATGCGACACCATCCTAGAAAGGATGGATATAACAATACCTTAACACGAGGATTAACTTAAATCTTACACTAAATGCAGAGGAAAAGTGGGGAATCATAATCCTAGCTTAATCTCCATTTGTCTTCTTCCAATAACTATTTGAACATCATTTTCTTCCCATAACCATTTGAATAAGTATAATTAATGGATATGGAGTGAGTCATATTATCAACAACCTAGACAAACAAGAGACGGGGTGTGGAATTTAGAGGTAAGAGATTGAACAAATTCCTAATAAAGGAACCTTTCGTGACACAAATCAAAAGGATTTTATCTCCCAAACAAGAGCATAAACGTTTTAGTGAACATTTTGGAGATCAAAAACTCAACAAGCAAAGCCCCTTCAACTTTCAAGCTTAATCCACATTAGCTTGAATGCCCCACTTACCTTCAACTCTTGAAATCTATGACAATAGAGCAATGAGATATCATGCCTCAATGTCAAAGGAATCTAATCATAAAAAAGTGTCACTAAGAAATGGAGCAAGGATAAGTTTGGATACTCCTCTTAGGTTAGGACAGGAATCATATATCCAAACTCCATGAACATGAAAGATTTGTGGATCCAACTTTGGCTTGGAAACTTTGAAGAAGGAAAGGAACATACTCCATGCACCTTGCATGGAATGAGGGTAGGTGGAAGATAAAATGACATGTCATATGGCTTCAATACGGTGTTCAAAATATAACCTTCTTCCACAAGCAAACTTTAAATTGAAAACCTATTGGTTCATATCCAAACACGTAGAATAGGTGCTAGAGGAGTAAAAAATAAACAATTTGGATCCTCCCCATCATATCTTTTTAGTAAATATTAAATCCATTGTTTTGTTTGGTTAATGTTTGATATTTTTTAAATAACAATAAAAAATATTCAAAACCAAGATTAAAAAACATCGTAAAGAAATTAGTTAGATACCAATGCAGGGCCTCCGTGGGTTTCATCGGCGTATCATAAAGAAATGAATTGCCAGGGAGAGGAAAAAGAAGTTTGGGATTGGTACAATTATCACATGTGCCGTGTTTGAAAAAACAAAAAAACAAAATATGAAAACCGTTTTTTTTTCAAAAAATCATTCGATCGTTGAATCAGATGACGGTGGAGGAGGGACGAGACGCCTATATAAACGTCCGATTTTGAGCGATTTTGAATTTGCTTTGCTTGTTTACCTCTCCTCTGTCACAGGTTTACTCTTGAGTCTCTGTGTATGTGGTCGGTCTCTGTGTATGTGTATGTGGTCGGTCTGTATGTGTTTGTGGTCTGTCTGTGGTCGGTCTGTATGTGTATGTGGTGACAAAGGAGGAGGTTAAACTTTCCTGTGGTTGAATTCCTCTATCGATTGCTCTCCCAGGAAGAACCAGAACGAGAACCAGAACCAGAGGCGACTCCAAGCACTGCAACGCTCAACTGGTCACCTGTTCCATCGCACGCACCCGGTACTTTTCGAATGACGAATGTCTTGAACCTGTTCCTTTGTGTTTTGGTTCTTTAATTGATCTAATTCGAATTAATTAATCTGGGTTAGGGTTAGATATAGGCTATTTCTTTTCTTTTACTGTTCTTCTCCTCCTCTTTGCATTCATGAGTTAGATATAGCCTATGTCTTTGTTTCGTTTCTTGCTTGGGTTCCAAGTGGTTTTGGTTATTGTATGACTTATTTAAACCCTGTATAACTTTACATTAATTTCAGACAAATTCAAGTAGAGCAGCTTCCTCTGCGTCCTCCTCATCGATGCGCAGCAGCTCTGAGACTTTTAAACATTTTTAAAAATATCGGCCCCGCAATCACTCAGGTTGCTTCCTTTTCAGATCTCGCACTCTCATTTTCATTTTCGGATGGAGATCACCGTTACCTGAATCCTCTGCGCGCGTCCTCCTCATCGATGCCCAGCATGAGCAGGGCATCTAGCAAGCTCTGATCCCCTTCAGAAGCCCGCAGCATGAGCAGGGCATCTAGCAAGCTCTGATCCCCTTCACAAGCCCGTAATTCATCATTAGAATAATTAATTAGTAGGAAAGAAGTTATTAATGGCAAAATTAACATAGAGAACGCACTAATATATGCAGCATACCTTCGAATTCCATTGATCTGCCTGCAATTTCGACCAAATGAATCACTCGTGAGTCTGATAAAAAAGAAGAAAGAGTCACTCGTAGCTTCGCTTGGTGCTGTTCATATGTCTTTGTTTCGTTTCTTGCTTGGGTTCTAAGTGGTTTTGCCAGTTATTGTATGACTTATTTAAACCCTAAGTCATACATACATATCTGTCGGCGTGTTCTCTGAGGTGCTCAGATATCTCACGATATGATGTACTCTGGCCACTTTTCTGTCTTGCAGATCCAGAAATTCTGAATGCTCTCACTGATTAATATAGAAATCCTTCTCTCACTCGAGGAATCTGAGACCATGAAGGTGTGACTGGTGTGAGGTAGCTCGAATTATTCCACTTGGTTTCTGTGGTTTTGCACCGAAATTGCGTGGTGAGCTTTATTAGCCAGTCTGACAATGTTGATTTTCGGGTTTTTAGTGGGGCTGTCTGGGGTTTTCTGTATTGTGATGGGCAAAAACGACAAAAGCAGATGAAGCAAAGTAAGAAGACATAAGCAAGCACAGCAGATGAAACCCAACTACAAAAGCAAATTAAGAAGACATAAGCAAGCATAGCGTATGAAAGCTAAAGTCAAAAGCAAGTAAGAAATGACAGAACCTTTCTGTCTCCGTTATTTATTGAATCCCTGCATCTAGAGCGAATGCTTCTATGAAATCGGAGTTGGTATCTAGTAGCAGTCGACTCATGTTCAAAATGCCATCTGAGGAAGTGTTGAGAGCCTTCCTGTCAACGGGGAAATGGACGAGGGCTCCAGAGACTTTTCTTGAAAAGCTCCACCGCCTAAACGAATTGATGATCATCAAATTTCCAAGTCCAGTGAGGAACCGTTGTAATTTTTTTGTCCTATTCTGTAAACTATTTGTGCAAATTGCCATGCGTTATACTTCTTTTAATAAAGATGTCAACCTCTAACATGTCTATTATAATGAAGGTAGTGGTCTATTGATAAGAAAATTACAGGAACATATCTTCAGAAAAGTGTTGCAATTGGACATAAGACAGGCTTTCCTGTTCTCTTCAATATTCGTGTAGGCAAACTGCATTTAGAAAAACAGATTTAAGGTTTGTTTTGTTGATGAATAGATGAATAGGTTTAGGTTTCAAAACATTGCATTGTAATATATGAACAGCATTAGAAAGAAGGTAATGAGGTAATGTTTCAAAACATATGCAAAATATATGTATTGATACGTAATTTTTAAGAATGTTAATAAAATAGATATATAGGTAATGATTATTAATTTTTTTATGTTTTTATTTATTTATTTTTGTAATTTTTATTTAATAGATTTATGATGTTTTTTATTTTATTTTGTTGATAAACAGATTTAAGATTCACAACATTGCATTGCAACACATGAATTGCATTAAAGAGAAGGTAATAAGGTAATGATTATTATTATTGTTTCAAGACATATACATTGATGTATAATTTTTAGGAATGTTAATAAAATAGATATATATATGTAATGATCATTCATTTTTTATGTTTTTATAGATTTCAATTAATATTTATATAATTATGTGTCTCTCATTTGATTCATTTGATTTGTTATGTTGGTTTTTCAGATATCAAGCATAGCATAAAGTGGATTGTTCTTGGTGTGCAATTCTAAAGAATGTTAATAAATAGAAAGAAAGGTAACTTGCTATCTTTATTTTTTTATGTTTGTAATTAAACTAATATTTAAATAATGATGCATCTTATATTTGTTAATAATGTTAGGTATACAATTCTTAAGAATGTTAATAAATAGAAAGAAAGGTAACTTACGATCTTTATCGTTTTTATGTTTTTAATTAAACTAATATTTAAATAAGGATGCATCTTATATTTGTTTTCGTTTGTTATCTTTTCAGGTGTCAAGCAGCTTTTGAAAATTGAAAATTGATTCATTGTCGTTTACAATAGTTTAAAGTGATATAGGATGGACTTACATAGTTTAATATTTTTGAGAATTTTGTAAAGAGAGACTTACAAACATATTATTCTTAATAAAAGTATATTTTTGGGGGATGGGATTAAACCCATCCAAATACTCTAAATGGTGGGGCGCCCCATCATCTTTAGAGTAGTCTCTTATAGTGATATGTAGTATGTGTTTTTTTCACTTACATTTTCCACTAATTGTCTTCACACAAACTAATTTTATAATTTCTCCAACACAAATAAACTTTATTCTCCATTCAATGTTTTTACGCACTAATTTTATAATTTCTCCAACTCAAATAAACTTCATTTTTCACTTAATGTTTTCACACAAATGATTTCATGCACACAACCCAATTTTATGATTTATCCAACACAAATAAACTTCATTTTCTACTTAATGTTTTCACACAAACTAATTTCAAGATTTTTTTAACATAAGTAAACTTTATTACATATATTTGAAATTATAACCATTTTTATTTTTTTTATTTTTATTTTTTTCACATTTTTAATTTTACTTTATTTATTTTTTCACATTTTTAATTTTGTTTTATTTATATTATTATATTATTATTATTTATA
Organism: Pseudotsuga menziesii; assembly: GCA_001517045.1. NCBI lineage: Eukaryota > Viridiplantae > Streptophyta > Pinopsida > Pinales > Pinaceae > Pseudotsuga > Pseudotsuga menziesii. The sequence continues at coordinate 120,119 of LPNX010824903.1, read as the reverse complement.
GTGTTTACATTATTACATTGTTATTATTTATATTTTAATATATGTATATTTATCTATTTATGTATATTTATATTTTAATACTTATTTATGTTTGTTGTATTTTTAGGATATTCTTTAGGTGTATGTTTTTGTTAATTTTAGAGATTTTTGGGGGTATGTGAGATCTTTGCATGTGTTTGTTAAATAAAATTGCTTTTATGTTTGTTAGATGAAAATAATGTTTTTGTATGCAAGGTTTGCTAGATGAAATAAAGTTTTTTGGTATGCAATTCTATGTGTTTGTTATATGAAACTATTTTTTAGGTTTGTTAGATGGAATAATATGTTTTGTATGCAACTCTCATGTTTGTATTTGAAATCTTTGTTGTATGCAACTTTGTGTGTGTAGATGAGATCATTTTTATGTTTTATATGAAATGGATTTGATGTTGGTTGAATGAAATAATATATTTTGCATGCAACTCTATGTTTGTTAAATGAAATGATTTTTTATGTTTGTGTTTGTTAGATGAAATAATTTTTATATTTGTTAGATTAATATTTTTTTGTATGCAACTCTTTGTTTGTTAAATGACAATGTTTTTCTGATATGTAACTCTATGTTTGTGTTCAACATCTTTGTACATGTATTTTGTATGCAACTTTGTGTGTTTGTGTTTGTATTTGTATTTGCAGATCTCTCTTTACATGATTTTTGTAAGCAACTCTATGTGTTTGTTTGTCTTTCTACATGATTTTTGTGTGAAACTCTATGTGTTTGTAGATTTTTGTATGCAACTCTATGTGATTGTGTTTGTGGATTTTTGTATGCAACTCTATGTGATTGTTTATCTTTCGACATGATTTTTGTATGAAACTCTGTGTTTGTAGATTTTTGTATGCAACTCTATGTGATTGTGTTTGTGGATTTTTGTATGCAACTCTATGTGTTTGTAGATTTTTGTATGCAACTCTATGTGATTGTGTTTGTCGATTTTCCTATGCAACTCTATGTGTTTGTAGATTTTTGTATGCAACTCTATGTGATTGTGTTTGTGGATTTTTCTATGCAACTCTACGTGATTGTGTTTGTAGATCTATATACATGTTTTTTTGTATGCAACTTTAGATGATTAGATATATAAATCTTTATATTTATTTTTAGATTTTATTTATATATGAATTTTATATTATGTAAACTTTGTATAACCTATGATCATATATGTATGTTTATTGGTAGTATAATAATAGTATACACTATATAACTTCATATTTTATTTTTTTTAATTATTTAATTTTTGTTTTATTTTTTATTTGTTATTTTATTTCATTTGCCATTTATTTTTAATATTAAAATTTATAAATAATTATATCTTATTTAACTCTTAATAAATTAAATAGCATGATAAATATAATAAAATCATAATAACTATAATAAAATCAAAACCAAATATTAAAAAAATTAAACAACCCATCATATTTTGGTTTTTTTAATTATTTAATTTTTATTTTATTAATATTGTTTTTATTTTTTATTTGTTGTTTTATTTCATTTGCCTTTTATTTTTACTTTTATTTTTAATATTAAAATTTATGAACAATTATATTGTATTTAACTCTTAATAAATTAAATAACATAATAAATATAATAAAATCATAATAACTATAATAAAATCAACTTAATAAATAAGTAAACCAAATATTAAAAAAATTAAACAACCCATTTATTGATATAACAACAACAAAACACAAATAATAATCCAACATTTTATTTAACTTTTAATCAATTAAATAACATCATAACTAATAATAAAATCAACTTAATAAATACATAAACCAAATATTAAAAACATTAAACCCATTTGCACATATAACAATCCAACATTTTATTTAAGTTTTAATAAATTAAATAACATCATAAATACTTAAACAAAATATTAACAAAAATTAAACAACCCGCTTTGTTGGTATAACAACAACAAAGCACAGATTCGTTTTGTTGTAAAACAACAACAACAAAGCAACAGTTTTTGAGGCCATATGAGCTTTCACCTTCACATGGTTGGTCTTGTCAGTAGAGATTCTAAAATCTCAAAGCCAAGAAAAGCTCTCAAATAATAATTTTTTATTAAAATATAGATATTTTGAAATAAATTAATAAAATATTAAAATATTTTAAAATTAAATTTAGAATATGAAATTTATATTTATATTTGTGTTTGTGCATTTTTCTACATGATTTTTGTGTAAAACTCTGTGTTTGCATATATTTGTATGCAACTCTATGTGATTGTGTTTGTAGATCTATATACATGGTTTTGGTATATAAATCTTCATGTTTATTTTTAAGATTTTATTTATATATAAATTTTATATTATGTAAACTACGTATAACTTATGATTATATATGTATGTTTAATAACAGTGTACATTATATAACTTCACATTTTGGTTTTATAATTATTTTATTTTGTATTTGTTGTTTTATTTTATTTGTCATTTATTTTTAATATTAAAATTTATGAACAATTATCTTATTTAACTCTTCATAAATTAAACAACATCCTAACTATAATAAAATCAACTTAATAAATACATAAACCAAATATTAAAAAAAATAAACATTGGTTGGTAGAAATAATAATCTAACATTTTATTTAACTTTTAATAAATTAAATAACATCATAATTAATAATATAATCAACTTAATAAATACATAAATCATATATTAAAAAAACTAAACAACCCATTTGCACAGATAATAATCCAACATTTTATTTAAGTTTTAATAAATTAAATAACATCATTACTATAATAAAATCAACTTAAAAAATACATAAACAAAATATATGTTGGTATAACAACAACAAAGCATAGAGTCGCTTTGTTGTAAACAACAACAACAAAGCCCATTTGCACAGATAATAATCCAACATTTTATTTAAGTTTTAATAAATTAAATAACATCATTACTATAATAAAATCAACTTAAAAAATACATAAACAAAATATATGTTGGTATAACAACAACAAAGCATAGAGTCGCTTTGTTGTAAACAACAACAACAAAGCAACCGTGTTTGAAGCAATATGAGATTTCACCTTCAAGTAATTCAACATTTTATTTAAGTTTTAATAAATTAAATAACATCATTACTAAAATAAAATCAACTTAAAAAATACATAAACAAAATATATGTTGGTATAACAACAACAAAGCATAGAGTCGCTTTGTTGTAAACAACAACAAGATTTCACCTTCAAGTGGTTGGCCTTGTCAGTAAAGATTCTAAAATCTCAAAGCTAATAAAAACTCCCAAATAATATTTTTTTATTAAAATATAGTTATTTTGAAATAAATTAATAAAATAGTAAAATATTTTAAATTTATTTATTTAAGATATGAAATTTATATAAATGTATTTGTATATCTTTCTACATGATTTTTGTACGAAACTCTATGTATGTGCAGATTTTTGTATGCAACTCTATGGAATTGTGTTTGTAGATTTTTGTATGCAACTCTATGTGATTGTGTTTGTAAATCTATACACATGGTTTTTGTATGCAAGTTTAGATGATTAGGTATATAAATCTTTATGATTATTTTTATATTTTATTTATATATAAATTTTATATTATGTATAAAATATGATTATATATGTATGTTTATTGGTAGTATAATAATAGTATACACTATATAACTCACGTTTTGTTTTTTTTTAATTATTTATTTTTTTATTTTATTAATATTGTTTTAATTTTTCATTTGTTGTTTTATTTCATTTGCTATTTATTTTTAATATTAACATTTATGAACAATTATGTCTTATTTAACTCTTCATATATTAAACAACATAACTCTAATAAAATCAACTTAATAAATACATAAACCAAATATTAAAAAAATTTAAAAACACAACAAAGCACAAATAATAATCCAACCTTTTATTTAACTTTTAATAAATTAAATAACATCATAATTGATAATAAAATCAACTTAATCTCTATGTGATTGTGTTTGTAGATTTTTGTATGCAACTCTATGTGATTGTGTTTGTAAATCTATATACATGGTTTTTGTATGTAGTTTAGATGATTAGGTATATAAATCTTCATAATTATTTTTATATTTTATTTATATATAAATTTTATATTATGTATAAAATATAATTATATATGTATGTTTATTGGTAGTATAATAATAGTATACACTATATAACTCAAGTTTTGTTTTTTTTTAATTATTTAATTTTTTATTTTATTAATATTGTTTTAATTTTTCATTTGTTGTTTTATTTCATTTGCTATTTATTTTTAATATTATCACTTATGAACAATTATATCTTATTTAACTCTTCATATATTAAACAACATCATAACTCTAATAAAATCAACTTAATAAATACATAAACCAAATATTAAAAAAAATTAAAAACACAACAAAGCACAAATAATAATCCAACCTTTTATTTAAATTTTAATAAATTAAATATCATAATTGATAATAAAATCAACTTAATCTCTATGTGATTGTGTTTGTAAATCTATATACATGATTTTTGTATACAAGTTTAGATGATTAGGTATATAAATCTTCATGATTATTTTTATATTTTATTTATATATAAATTTTATATTATGTATAAAATATGATTATATATGTATGTTTATTGGTAGTATAATAATAGTATACAATATATAACTCACATTTTGTTTTTTTAATTATTTAATTTTTTATTTTATTAATATTGTTTTAAATTTTCATTTGTTGTATTATTTCATTTGCTATTTATTTTTAATATAAACATTTATGAACAATTATATCTTATTTAACTCTTCATATATTAAACAACATCATAACTCTAATAAAATCAACTTAATAAATACATAAACTAAATATTAAAAAAAATTAAAAACACAACAAAGCACAAATAATAATCCAACCTTTCATTTAACTTTTAATAAATTAAATAACATCATAACTGATAATAAAATCAACTTAATAAATACATAAACCAAATATTAAAAAAACTCATTTGCACAAATAATAATCCAACATTTTATTTAAGTTTTAATAAATTAAATAAGAGCACAACTATAATCAAATCAACTTAAAAAATACATACATAAGCAAAATATTGAAAAAATTAAACAACCCGCTTTGTTGGTATAACAACAACAAAGCACATATTCGCTTTGTTGTAAATAACAACAACAAAGCAACAGTTTTTTAGGCCATATGAGCTCTCACCTTCGCATGGTTGGCCTTGTCAAAACACCATGGGTGGAAAGGATCTCCCATCTTAGTGAAAATATGAACATTGACAATGAAAATCACTTCTTCGTAGAGTGTCTGCTTACACCCACATTAGATATCAATTTCATAATCTTTGTTGCCATATCGGCCTTCATAGCCTTTTAACATGTCAAAATTAGGGGCGGCAGGAGGGGGAGGGGTGCTCTTTGACCCCGGTGGACAGTTGAATCTCAGTTATGCCTGGAATTTGGGAAGCGACACTAATAATATGGCAGAAGCCCTTGCCCTTTGGCAAGGTTTAAGTCAGGCTATTAGCCTTGGCGTCCAAGAATTAACGGTGGTTGGGGACTCGAGGATGATCATCCAGCATCTCTTCAATCGGGAGTTGCCCTCCTCTTTTCGCTTAAAACAAGTGATCCGAAGAATTTTAATCCTAATTCCTCTCTTCCGAAATATAGACTTCTTCCACGTCTTAAGAGAATTCAATAAACAAGCTGATAATGCTGCAAATGAGGCTATTTCCTTAGATTATGGGGTTCTCAGCCTTAATGGCATTACAAGGGTGGATCCAATCCCCTAAGTCTAAGGTTTTGATGATAAATCGGATGAAGGGGGGCTCGTGGCATAGGGGCCCCAGCAGCGCGTCATCAGTCTTGGCTGATCTGTGGCTCCCTCTCCTCTCGGATCATGGTGACACGCGCCAAGCGGATCTTCCATCCGCCATGCAATTTTCTCCCATTAAAATCCTCGGCTGTCCAAATCCTTCGCAGCATTTTCGCTCGCTGCTTCTTATGATGGCGTTTAATTATTCTTGCAAGCGGATTTTTGCTCGTACATCTGGTCGTACTTCGCAGCAGGATGGTATTAGTTGTGTAATTCTCGCCAGTCCGCCGAATGAGGGGAAGGAGTTATGGAGCATTCATTGTTATTCATGGAGAATTTTGGCCCATCTCCCTCCGGATCATGTAAGAATGCCGCTCTTGCCTGATAAGACCGTGAGATCAGATGGAATTTCGTATGGTAATGATAATCAGAACTGCCTCAGTCCTCAGAAGTGCGATGAATTCGTTTTCTCGGTACGCTGTCATCGCTCAGGTTGTTTCTTAATCCTTCGGGGGGCTTTAAAAACCCTGGACGAGCAGACAGTGGGCAGAAAGCAGGATAGTTGGTTCCAGCGGATAGTCGTTTATTCTAGTCCAGAGGTTGGCTTTCCCGTGAAGACCTCCTTGGTTAGGTGGCGAGGTTTTCCCCTTCTGGTGGCTGTGCTCTCGGTGGTTTTCCTGTCAGCGTTGGTGGACATGGCTGAGTCAATAGGTTCCTTCGCCTCCTCTCCGGATCCTGTGGAGGAGTTGGCGGCTGATATCAAGGTCATCAAACGCAGAGTTCGCAAGCAAGGCGACTGTCTGCGCCAGATTGATGTTATGGGTGGACAACGCCTGAGTCAATTAGAAGAGGATATTGGGCGTCTGCGCACGGAATCTCATGAAGCCATGAAGAACCTGGAAGCAGGGGTTCAGCATGCATTGGCAAAATTGGACCTAAGGCTGCAAACTCTGGAGCAGAAATGGGCCAAATGAAAGAATGTTGGCTCTG
>LPNX010824903.1:0-112899 GCA_001517045.1 Pseudotsuga menziesii | reverse complement strand
AGTTTACTAGTATTACTAATTTTGATGCGACATAAATGAGCATTGCAATGAAATACAAAGAATGGGCCCATCACAATGGCCATGAGTAATTACGAATGTTTACAGGCTATAATTTCACAGAGTCGTAAAAATTTATGACAAGAAATATAAATCTATACCTGTTAAAGAGGCCATGAGGAAATAAGAGTTAGTACATGTTGCAATTTTAGAGAAATGTTTTTCATATTATAAGTTAATAGACTGGACAAAGAAAGTGATAAAAGCTGGTGGAATTCAAGTAAATTAAAAAGTATGTCCATTAAAAATGAAAGTTATTAGCAGACTTGTTGGTAGTAATAAAGCAGGTGGAGATCGTTGTGGATAGAGAATGCACCGAATGGAGCACGCGTAGAAGAGCGCATCTACTGCAGGGAGCATGTGGAGATGGAGCACACGCTGGGAGATCGCACATGCTGGTCGCTGAGAGGAGAGAGCTCTCTTATTTGCCACTCTCCTTCTCTATCAGAGAATTTAGATCTAGTTGAGAAATAAATTTAAAATTTAATATTCTTCCAAGTTGCAATACTTCTTAGTGTTTATTTTGTAGTTTGCAATACATTTTGGTGTTTATATAGTTTATATTTTCTATTTTCTATTTTTTTTTTCATTATTTCTAGCTGACATAACATTACATAATGTTACATAACGTTACAGGATCTCCCCCATAACCTTACGAATCGTTACATAACGTTACAAGATCTCCTCCATACTGGGCTATAGAGCGCCTCTCGACGCAAAGATAAGAATAATTATGATAGATAATAATATTATTTCTAAATTTAAACTACGAAGTATTTAAAGTGTAATTAGTAAAATACAAAGTATTTATTTATCTATTTAAGTGTAATTATTATTAAATTGGAAATTGTTTAATAAAAAATTATTATTATTATTTTTTTTAATTTGAAATTAAATATTTCGTGTTTGCTAAATGATATAATGATTGTTATATTTTTGTGTTTGTTTTGTTTGGATTTTTAAACATGTTTTGATATACAACTCTTTATTTTAGTTTTTATTTATGAGTTTATGGATTATTGTAAATTTTTTACAATATTATGTAATTATGAAATAAATTAAATAAAAAAATATTTATAAATATTTATACTTTTAAATGATTAATAAATCATAACTATAATATATTCAACTTACTAGATATACAAATTTAAAACTATATTGTTTTTAATACTTTTTACTAATAATATGTTAAAATTTTAAATGGCACTTTACATTGACATGCCAAAAGCCCTCCAAGTAGTTATCTACTTCAAGTTTATCTACAAGACCATGTTTTCAATGACAAAACATCATCAAAATAACTCATGTTTGTTATATCCAAGATTATGACTTTATGAAAGACATGGAAGGTTGAACATATATTACTTCAATCAAGATTGAGCATATACCATTTCAATTTAAAGATTGAAATCCTATGGAAAATTGGTAAAGTGAGAAAGTTCATTAATATCTAGAAAATTATTGCCCACTTTATCATACCTATAATTATAGAATTTTTAAGTTGGTTGTCCAAAGAACATTTCATCATCTTTGAGTAATATCAAATAATTTGAGAAAAGAGGCTTTAAATAATTTGAGAAAAGAGACTTCATGAAATTAAAACAAAGAAATACATTGACATGCCAAAAGCTCTCCAAGTTATATCTAATACAAGTTTATCTACAAAATAATATGTTTTCAATTTAACAATGAAAATATAAATTTATTTGCGACATTAGCCACAAAAAATAACTCTTTACAATATAAGATGTAAAAGCCCTCCAAATTATTTACTACAAGTTCATTTACAAGACAATATGTTTTCAATCACAAAACATCATCAAAATAACTCATGTTTGTTATACTCAAGATTATGGCTTCATGAAAGACATGGAAGGTTGAAAATATACCATTTCAATCAAGATTGAGCATATACCATTCCAATTTAAAGATTGAAATCCCAACTTTATCATACCTATAATTATAGAATTTTTAAGTGGGTTGTTGATTAATCCCAAGCACAGTAGCTGTACCTACAAACTGTCTGGGACACCATTAGGATCACATCTAATAGGCATCTGAGAGGCCCCTTATAGGCTTCCTCCCACCAAAACGTACCAGCTAGAATACTACCTCAGGCTAGGGAACTAGGATCCAACATCTGCTAGGTCAGAGAGGTTGTCCACGGAATTTTTAGGTGGGTTGTCCAAATAACATTTCGTCATCTTTGAATAATATCAAACTTTAAATAATTTGAGAAAAAAGACTTCATGTAAATAAAACAAAGAAATACAAATAAAGATGGAGCTAGTAAATATGGCTATAATTATATAATATTTAAGTGCTTTGTTCAAAGAACATTTCATCGTCTTTGAATAATATCAAATAATTTGAGAAAAGAGACTTGTAAATAAACTTGAAGTTATCTACTTCAAGTTTATCTACAAGATATTGTGTTTTCAATTTAACAATAAAAATACAACTTTTTTTGTCACGTTATGCTTTCTTATTTAAAACAGATCTTGTAGCCACAAAAATTACTCTTTATATTATAAGATGTGAAAGCCCTCCAAGTTATATTTACATCAAGACGATATGTTTTCATGAGAAAACAAGTTCATCAAAATAACTCATGTTTGTAATAATAATATCTAGAAAAGTTATTGTCAACTTTATCAAACCCTATCATTATAATGACAGCGAAGGATGAATCTCCAAATACATGCATCTCACTAATCCCCTGCCCAATGATCATGGAAAGTGTGATGAAAACATATCTAAATGCTCTCCTTTAAACTATTGGTTAATTGAATGACATCTATATCACAGATAGTTACAGATGCTTTTGTGCAATTTATAATGAAAGATGAATCTCCAAATATCTGCATCTCGCTAATTTTCTACTCAACCCACATCTCACTAATTTCCTGCTCAGTTAATGAAAAAGAGTTTGCAATTCAACTTTTGTGCAATTTATAATGAAAGATGAATCTCCAAATATCTGCATCTCACTAATTTTCTACTCAACCAACATCTCACTAATTTCCTGCTCAATTAATTAAGAAGAGTTTGCAATTCAATCCAATTATTCGATCTTGCTCCATAAAGACAGTGATCATCTGCCACGAAAATTGCACAATTAAGTTTATGATGATAATTAAGAGCATCAACATTTAATAACATACCATTCATTAAGTACCAAGAAAACATAATTATAATAATAGAATTTTTAAGTACGTTTCCCAAAGAACATTTCATCATCTTTGAATAATATCAAATAATTTGAGAAAAGAACGTTTCCCAATGTACATTTCATCATCTTTGAATAATATCATATAATTTGAGAAAAGAACGTTTCCCAAAGAACATTTCATCATCTTTGAATAATATCAAATAATTTGAGAAAAGAACGTTTCCCAAAGAACATTTCATCATCTTTGAATAATATCAAATAATTTGAGAAAAGAGACCACATAATTTGAGAAACATGTATACTTTATAATTGCTACTGTCAAAATTTTAAAAAAGTCTCAATATTAATATGCTCTTAACATAAAGTGAGAATGGGACATCTAAATGTTTAAAAATTATTTGTGGCATTCATAATTAAATTTTTAGTGTCAAACTTTCACAACTTCTTAAGAAAATAACATTTATATAGTTGAAAATAACATTTATATAATTGAAAATAATGTGACATGTAACAAAGTATATTATTTGAAAAAAATTGGTGAACAACTAAAAGAAACAATAGCTAACATGTGGTTAAAGAAAAAAAAAATACTCTGATACTCTCGACACCACAAAAATAACAACAATTTTGTCAAAAAAAGTTATAAAAAAGTTCATGGATATGTCAAAATTGCATAACTTGGAAAGAGCCTAAAACATTATACCACAACATAAATGCGGAGTTCGTAAATCGGAAAATGACCCTAACATACATTATTGGAATAGAAGAGTATGTCAAGAGTGCAATTTCAAAAAAATGAAACACAAACTTCCATGACAACCAAACATACTAACAGAGGACTTACAAAAACAATTACCCATTGCAATAGAGGAGAATTTAGCATTTAAATTTTACAACATTGTCTGGGAGAATTTAGCATTTAAATTTTATAACATTGTCTAGGAGAATTTAGCATTAAATTTTACAACATTGTCTAAATTTTATAACTGCTCTTCCGAATTTAGCATTTAAATTTTCTCTCGAGTTTTGATTTGTACTTCGATTTTCAATACAACATGCTAAAATAACGTTTTTAGAATTTACGCTTTTGAGAGTTTTGTTGTGTACTTGTTGTCCTGTCAAGTTTGAGAGTTTTGTTTTGTACTTGTCCTAGATTTTTAATATCATGTGCTAGAATAAAGTATTTAGAATTTACAGTTTCGATCGTCTTTAAGAATTTCATTAGTGTCAGATTCGTGTATGGTGTGAGATGCTCCATGTGAGAGAGCAATCGAAAGATCTTAGTTGAGGCCCTAGTTGCTCCATTGAATATAGTGGTTCGTTCACACATGTCATAGCTTGTTTATTTGATTTTCATTTAGGCTGCTATGTTTGGTATATATATGTCCCAAACTTCCAATATTTGGCATGAAAGAGTACCAGACCAATGGAACCATAGAGAAGAGTAGTAATAATAGCACCAGGTTCCCTAAATTTGCCATCTATAAAGTTTTCTTTTACGTTCTTTTCCATCATAATAATTTTGGTAATTTTTACTCAGTCATTTACAACTTCATTTACTCTCTACTGTCCAGCTGTTCTATTTTTGTTTCCACAGTTTATGCAGCTGTTCTATTTTTGTTTCCACAGTTTATGGGTTTGATGGGTAGTATAATATTTATACTTAATGTTTGTGGGTTTGATGATATGCACATCTTCAGATTTTGTTTATACATTTCGGTTTTTCTTATTATCTTTGAAACTCTGTAATTTATATATTAGTACACAAAACAATAGGGAATTGAATGTAAATTCTTGTATACTTTGATTTAATATCAATAGCAAATATAGTTTTTTCTGGTTATGAATTTGTTTTTCAAATTTTGAGATAGTTTATATGGCCAAAATCCATCATTCCAATATATGTAGTAATAAAACGTTAATATTATGAATCTCGTCATCATTTTTCATTATGATTTCCATTTCTAACTTACCCTTTCATATAGAGATTTCCTTTTGTATCCTCATCTTCAAACAGACGTTTTTATTGAGTTTATCTAACTCTTATAAAATTTGATCTTCTCCTTGGCTATTCTCTGGTATGAAGTCGTTTGTTACCTTCATTTGCCAGAAGGCAACATAATAGTTCAATAATAAAAATCATATTGCAGGTTCCCGATAGCGTTGTAGATAGAAATTCTCCGGCCTGGAATGGAGGGGCTATTTATATATCCAGAGATGAAGTGGGTGCTTCCTATATCACCCAGTTTCGCAAAGAATTTTCTGCATTTTTTAGCAGCAAGGGGAGAAGAGATGATACCTGAAGGAGGCATGTTCATATGTCTATCCAGTCGTATTTTCCGTGGACATAAAACAGCAGAGCGGAATCGGACACATTTCTCATCACATGGAATCTGCAATTCAAGAGCTTATCAACCAGGTCATATATATATATATAGATATATATATATATATTGATTCCACGGCACTGTCAATGTTAATGTTATTACATTATCTCGTTTTGAAGTTCGTTTGTTTGGCGAGACAAGGTGAGAAAGGCAGCAATGGTAATCCGCTTTCAGAAGAAGAACAGCAGCTCCAGCAGCTGTTCGAAGGCTTGACCAGCGACGTGAAGAGAAGCCAAGGTAGTTTGTTTCATTTTGGAACCAAACAGCCCCATTACTCGACCTCTGTTCCACAGCACTGTCAATGTTAATGTTATTACATTATCTCGTTTTGAAGATGTTTGGCAAGAGAAGGTGAGAAAGGCAGCAATGGTAATCCACCTTCAGAAGAAGAACAGCAGCTCCAGCAGCTGTTCGAAGGCTTGACCAGCGACGTGAAGAGAAGCCGAGGTTGTTTGTTTCATTTTGGAACCCAACAGCCCCATTACTCGACCGCTGTTCTTCTGCGGGCTCCAAACAGCAGTACTCTGTCTCCAATGGCGAATAATTCAGGAAATTCGGACATCAATGAAATCAAATCCACTCTGGAAGATAATAAAATCCATCTCGGCAGGGTTTATGAAATGTTGGGTGTTGGCGTCAAGGAGAATAGGGTGGCTGCGTCCGACATTAGATTCTTAGCAAACCAAATGGGCCACCATGAGTCCAGGATTGACGACAACGACCGCGACCTGCGAGCACCGATGGGCACCGTGGATTTTATTAAAGAGGACAGCCATTGCCAGGAAACCCCGAACCAAGGCGACAACCCAATGGAGAAAACTTCTGTCGTACAGCCTGCTCGCAGGCTTGAAGGCAAGAAAAAGTAGAAGCACCGGCTATGTTTTTATTTAGATGTTTTTCTGCATTTTGTTTAACAAACAGTTTGTAAGAATCTAACCTTCAATGGGTCTGAAATATTTCATAAAGCATCTCAGGATATCTAAACACTCTGCTATTAGTATAGGCATCATAATTTTAATCATCCTTCAGAACAGTCTGAAACCTTGGTTTCAATTTTGTATGTATGGCTGTGCACAGCCTTTTTTAACTCAATACAACATTTCTCTGGTTTTTGTTTTAAAAAAAATGTTAGTGTTATTACATGGAATCTGATCGATGGATTGAAGAGTTGCAGGGCATTATTGGGAAGGAGAAAGTGGAGTTGTTCAACCTGCCGCTTTTCTGCCCAACACTTTCATTTCATTTGACACACAACTACAACATCAACATTGAACTGCTCCTAGATGATTTTCGTTGGAAGTGAGAGAAGTTTTCTACTCTGGCATGGAGGCTTGATCTAGCTGGGGTATCTTCATCTTGTTACATCCAAACCCTAAACAGCTAGGGCATCTTCCATGCAACTACCCTAAATCACTAGGGTACTCTCTCTATCTTCCTTGGACAGCAAGATCAGAGCTAGGGCATCCTCAAAGCTCTAGGGAACCACCCTAAACCCTCACGATTGCAACAGCAGGTCACTCTTCATTCACAGGCAGGCAGTTGTCACCTTGGGCAACCTCCAGTTATCCTCGGGCAGCCTGTCTATTATTTCAGGCAGCAGCACAAGTTCACGGGAAGCCCATCTTTACCCTTGGGCAGCTACTGTTTAACTCGGGCACCTGACAAAACCATCGGTCAGTCACTTACAGGGTACGAGCAGCCTGCTCCTTTCTCGGGCAGGATGTTAACTAGGCTCGGGCAATCTGTTTGACTTCCAGGCAGATGAAAAAAGGTTCACGAGCAGCACCAGAATTAATCTCGGCGACCCTTAAATTGATCTCGGGTAGCCTAATCTGGATTCGAGCAGGGTGATGCTATTCACAGGCTGCCTCTATAATTCTAGGCAGACATAGAACCACCACGGGCAGGCAGCAGGAGGATCCAGGCAGATCTTGGCCAAACAGATCTGGCCCTGGGCAGACAGATCTATGACTCTGGCGTCAATAAAGACTTTCAGGCAGCCTCTAACAGAGCTCGGGCAGCAAGAAAAGGATCCAGGCAGACTTTAAACAATCTGCAACTTTCTCGGGCAACAGTAAAGAAGAACTCGGGCAACCTCAGGAAGATCTGGGCAGCCCTAACTTGTACCTCTGTCTTTCACTGGACATTCTTGGTCCTCTTGCTTCATGAAACAAACCCACTAGGGTTTGAGATTATTGGTCAAGCCTGCTAGAGTTTGACAATCATTGAAAAACATTCATCTCAGAATTCCGAGATTCTACTATTGCTGCAACTAACTCAGTCATCTCATTCAAGGGATGAATTACTAATGCTTTTGGGGTTTTTGTCCTTTAAAGGTTTCCACGTGAAAAAACATCTTGTGTTCATGTGTGTGATGTTTAGATTTATCTACTGCACTTGTCTTATTGTTATCTTACAGTCTGCAAAATTTAAAAGAATACATGCTAATGCTAAAATTCAACATGGTATTAGAGCTTTCCATGTGAAGACCCCAGTAAGAGACAGATTACTGCTGTCTTCCTAGACCTTGGGACATTTTGCTGACTTAGATAACCAACTTGTGTAGCAAAGATGACTACCAACCCTTTCAAACTGGAAGAGAAGCTTGAAAGTTCAGCAAATTACAACTCTTGGAAGGCTAGGCTCACAGCCATCCTGGAGGAAAATGACCTTGATCACTTGGTTTTCAACACCATAGACGAACCAACATCTAATGCTGGCAGAACTGCTTTCAAGAAGAAGCACGCAAAGGATAGAAGGATCATCTATGACTCAGTCAAGGAAACCTTGATGCCCACCATCACATCATTGAAGACCGCCAAAGAATGCTTTGACACCTTGACAAACTTGTATGAGAAGAAGGCTCCTAGTCAGAAGAGAGTTTTGGAGAAAAGGCTTCGAACACTGAAGATGAACAAGGATGAAGGAGTTGGACCCTTCTTCACAAAGATTGCACAGGTAAGAGACCAACTCAGTGCTATTGGTATCACTGTGGATGATGATGACCTTGTACAGACTCTATTCGATAGTCTCCCAAACTCTTGGAAAACCTTTCTCGCATCAGTAAGTGGATGTGAAAATCAGCCAAACTTTGATAGACTTTGGCATGATTGCTTGGAAGAAGAAGGAAGAGTTCAAAGCAAGGCAGCTGGCACTAAGAAAGGAAACCTTGCTCTTACAGCTTCGACAATAAAGTTCAAGAAGCCCTCCCCTCAGAAAAAGAAGGGAAAGAAACCACAAGGTAAACCCATTGATGTTTCAAATTTAGAATGTTATAATTGTTATAAGATTGGGCACTTTGCTAAGGATCGCAGACAGCCCAAGAGGAAGTTCAAAAGAAGATTATGAGCTTCTACTGCAAAAGAAGAAGAACAAGAAAAATACCATGGCCATCAAAGAAGATGAACCTAGAAGGGAATATAACCTGATATCTGCTCTTTCTGAATCTATCACTCACAGTGCTAACTCTTGGTTAGTAGATAGTGGTGCCTCCAGACATATGACAAGTCATTGTGAAGCACTCACCAGCTACAGAAAGAAAAAGTTCACTACTCAAGTGGAACTTGCAGATAACTCCACTTACAAGATTGAAGGAGTTGGCTCAACCTCACTTCAACTTGATTCACGTACGGTTTTGCATATTGATGATGTTTTATATGTTCCTGGTTTAAGGAAAAACTTTCTCTCTGTTGTTGGCTTAGAAGACAAGGGGTACAGAGTCCTCTTCATTGACAAGAAAGTCCTACTATGGGCAAAGAATGAGAAGCTAAGATCAGTTGTACAGATTGGGGTTCGAAAGGGAAGTCTTTATAAGGCTTCCGAGAATTCCACACAAGCCTTGGTTCACCACACAATTGATCCATGTGAGCTATGGGATCGAAGGTTTGGACACCTTCACTATACAACTCTTTCAGGCCTTCAGAAGATGGTTACAGGTATGCCAAACATTTCTTCCAAACATGAGGAACTTCCTTCTAAGATTCCTGATTCAGAAGGAGGAAGGAGGAAGAAAAATTTGAGACTCAAATTCCAGATGAACCTGAGAAACCTGGAAGTCCACCGTAAAAACTGCTTGAAGTCCCTCCTTCCAAAAGGAGATCTTCCTGGTACCGAGAAACAGTACAAGAAGCTGAGAAGCATAAAGCTCCTCCCGAGACTTTTGGAGAAAGCATAAGGCCACATAAGTACTCAGGTCTTGTGAGCCAGCTCATCTATGCTGAACCTTCCACATACAAAGAAGCTACAAGTCAACATGTATGGATTGATGCCATGATTGAAGAGTACAGTTCAACCATGAAAAATGATGTGTGGGAAGTTGTTCCCAGACCAACAGAAAAGTCAGTGGTAACATCAAGATGGCTCTACAAAATCAAGCATGTTGCTAATGGCAGCATAGAGAAGTACAAATCCAGATTTGTAGCTCGTGGCTTTACCCAAAAAAAGGGCATAGACTATGATGAAACTTTTGCTCCTGTCGCCATGTATACTACTATCAGAACCATCATTTCTCTTGGTGCAGTGTTCGGATGGAAGTTACACCAAATGGATGTAAAAACAGCCTTCCTCGATGCCAAGATTGACGAGGAAGACTATATTAAACAACCTAAAGGCTTTGTGACTCATGGGGATAAGCCTCATGTGTGTAAACTGAAAAAAGCCTTGTATGGGCTCAAACAAACTCCGAGAGTCTGCTATGCAAGGATGGATGGGTTCCTTCACAGCTTGGGATTTTTCGAAAGTACTGCTAACCCCAATCTGTATTTTAAGATTGTTCATAATCATATCTTGATCCTTGTCCTATATGTTGATGACTTGTTCCTTAGAGGTGAGGAACAGTTGATAGCACAATGTAAGAGGGAACTCACCTCTAAATTTGAAATGAAGGATCTTGGTCTGATGCATTATTTTCTTGGCTTAGAGGTCTGGCAAAAGCCGGGCGAGATCTTCCTAACACAAGGGAAGTATGCAGTGGACATCTTGCAAAGATTTGGGATGCAGGACTACAAATCCATCAGCGTGCCCATGACTACCAACTTGAAGAAGTTGCGAGACTCTGCCACCAATTCACAAGATGTGGACTCTACCTTGTATCGACAGCTCATTGGATCTCTGATGTATCTCGTACACACAAGAACAGATATCTGTTACACAGTGAATGCTTTGAGTCAGTTCATGTCCGATCCGATGCACATACACTCGGTAGCAGCCAAACATGTACTCAGATATGTGCGAGGGACTATCAGTTATGGGCTCAGGTATTCTTCCAGTAGTGGAGTATTGTTAGCAAGATATGCAAACTCAGATTGGGTTGGCAGTGCAGTAGACCGAAAAAGTACTTCAGGTTACTGCTTCAGTATGGGATCTGGAATGATCTCTTGGTCCAGCAGGAAACAAGGTTCCATAGCGCAGAGTACAGCTAAAGCTGAATATATTACTGCAAGTGATGCCTGCAAGGAAGCAGTTTAGCTTAGGAAACTACTATCTGATCTGTTTGGTGGAAAGCTTAACTCAACGATTATTCATTGCTTTAAGCTTTCAGAAAATTCGGTGTTTCACGATATATCGAAACACATTGAAAGGAAGTATCATTTCATCAGAGACCTAGTACAAAGAGGCACTCTGAAGTTGCAGTACATCCGTACAGACAAAGAGATTGCAGATATTTTGACCAAGCCTCTGATAACAACAAAGTTTGTATACTTTTGTGACAAGCTTCGCATGACAGAGACTACCTCTCTCGCTAAGAGGGAGGGAGTGTTGATATTTCCTAAGCAGCATCGAGAGCCATTCTATTGGAGAATGGATACATCCGGTCAAGGACCAAAATGTGGAACCAATCTAGCACTGGGGGAACTCTGCAAAATGAATAAAATGGGAACTCTGGAAAATGAATAAAATGGGAAGGCAGCAGCACAAGTTCATGGGCAGCCCATCTGTACCCTCAAGCAGCTACTGTTTAGCTCGGGCACCTACACAGAACCATCGGGCAGTGACTTACAGGGTACGAGCAGCCACAGAAGAAACACGAGCAGCCTGCTCCTTTCTCGAGCAGGTTGTTAACTAGGCTTGGGCAGTCTATTTGACTTTCGGGCAACCT
This sequence comes from Pseudotsuga menziesii, assembly GCA_001517045.1. Lineage (NCBI taxonomy): Eukaryota > Viridiplantae > Streptophyta > Pinopsida > Pinales > Pinaceae > Pseudotsuga > Pseudotsuga menziesii. Next base: position 101,186 of record LPNX010824903.1, on the reverse strand, counting down.
TCACAGGCAATACAAGATCTAGGCAACTAAAAAAGGTTCACGGGCAACACCAGAATTAATCTGGGAAACCCTTAAATTGATCTCAGGTTGCCTGATCTGGATCCGGGCAGGGTGATGCTATTCACGGGTTGCCTCTATAATTCTGGGCAGGCATAGAACCACTACAGGCATGCAGCAAGAAGATCTGGGCAGATCTTGGCCAAACAGATCTGACCCCAGGCAAACAGATCTATGACTTGGGCATCGAGAAAGACTTCCGGGCAACCTCTAACAGAGCTCGGGTAGCAAGAAAAGGATCCGGGTAGACTTTAAACAATCTACAACTTTCTCGGGCGGCCACTATTAGAATGGCTCGACACTAAAACAGACAAATCTCAAGTATCCAATGATGATAAAATTTTATGAAGTATATAACATATAGAATGTAATATGTAATTCATCAATATTAGTAGCTACATGCCTCATTAATTGCCTGCAACTTCTATTTATTTAAGCTTGTGTCATGATACCTGAATAATTTTGTGTTATTCTAGCAAAGAAAAAATGTTGAAAATGAGGAGGGGTAATATGGGTCCTAGGGATCATTTAGGATGAGAGGCTAGTTGAATAATCAATAAACTAACTTTATAAAATAACCTATAAGTTATAAAGTTACATTGTTCCACATGCAAACGGTGATATGCCTTGATGTGGAAAAATAACTTTAGATAGCTCTTCACCTAGCTATGTGGAAGCTTTCCCCACCTCATGTTGTTTTTCCCTAAGCAACATCTAGAGTCATTCTCTTGGAGAATGGAGACATCTGGTCGAGGACCAAGATGTGGAACCAATCTAGCAATAGAGAAACTCAGCCTTGAGCTGAGTAGCCATTCTCTTTGAATGGAGACATCTGGTCAACGACCAGGATGTGGAACAAGTCTAGCACTGGGGGAACTCAGCGTTGAGCTGAGTAGCCATTCTTTGAATGGAGGCACCTAGTCAGCTACCAAGAAGATGAGCCAGTCTAAGCACTGGGGGAAATCGGTCTAGAACTAAGTGGCCATTCTTTGAATGGAGGTACCTAATGAACCAGTCAAGGACTGGGACACTCGGCCTAGGGCTGAGAGCCATTCTCCGGGAGAATGGAAGTGCATGGTCAATTACCAAGATATCACTATAAGTCCTAAACCGAGCCTGGGCATGTGAGGCACTCCTATCCTTGATATGTGGACTTTGTAATCTTCTCCAGGGATTAGCAACCTCTGGATAAGACACCTAGTACCCAATCTTGGTGGCACAACGAGTTTGAGACTAAGTTGCATTGAAACGGATACGGATACGGGGAGGGAAACGTATACGACAAATTTTGAAAATTTTGGATACGATACAAGAAGGAAATGGCAACAGACTTATATATATATATATATGTATATGTATATATGAATATATCAAAAATGCCACGAGACATACATACTTTAGATTACCATTCATCAATTAGATTTAAAGGTAGTCATGTCATTTATAACAATTAAAATTAGCAAACTCAAATATAGTCTTAAACAATATTCTTCTATCTCAAGTGCCATAGATAAGTCACCCATTGGCAAGCATTTAAACAAGAACATGTCAACTACTTCTAAACATCGATTTCAAACCCTAAAATTACTTGATGGATGTATCCAAATGTTACCATCCAACAAATATTATGCTGATCGCACCTCTATAAAAGGGTTAAAATTTGTGATTAAACACATTTTTTGATGTAAGCCAGAGACTCAACTATGTTGTATTTGGGATGGTCCACTCAATGAAGAGACAATCAACTAGGCAAGTGAGTCAATTGACCAACCGACTGGTTCAAAAAGTGACTAACCGACTGGCTCATAAACTTTAAAGGGCCTAAATTCACATGATGGTCTATGATTTGCAATAGACTTGGATATTCAAATTTGACATAATCAACCATGTTTTAAGGGGATTAATTAAGCACTCAAGTATAAATAAGTGAGCTCATGTTTTAGTGCAACTTAGGTGTGATTATCATGATATGCAATATTGCACTCTATTCCATAATACTATCTCTAGACACCAATGAGTTTCCTTGGATATGTTCTTTACGTTTTATGGTTTATCCTAATAAAAATGCTTGAAATAAGATTAAAATATCACATGCATATCATATGGAGAACTGGCTAAACGACGCACCATCATAACTCTCCATAACAAGAGGATAGGGATATGAGTGTACTAGCAATGGAGTAAATAAGGCCATAGGTCAAGGGTTCATACTAATTTAAAAAGGAAAAGAAGAAAACTGAAGTTTGTTGGAAGATTATTGGAAATATGTGTTGGTTTATGTAACCCTTCATAAATTAGTACACTATTTTGTATGGCTAAAGCTACCATTTTATCAATTTTGATATGCAAGTCATTGGGGTTTATTTAAAACGAAGTTGTTAGGAATTGGCTAAAAAACTGGAGATAAAAAAAGTCATTGTACTTCTACACTAGGTTGTGAAACTAACACTATAGTAGACAAGCATTTGATACAATAAAATGTCCACAGATCAATGATTTTTTGAACCAACGGTAAGCCTCTATCAATTTTGTAGAATTTAAATGAAACAAAATCAATGAGACATAAAATGTCAAATTACCATTCACCAATTTAGGATTAAGGTTTTGCTCTTGATTTATAAGCTTTGTGGCTTTATATTTAAGTTTTGAGGTTCAATTTACGGTTAGGGTTTTATAGTTTGCCTTTGGGGTTATTTATTTGTTTATTCTCATGTCAAATAATCACTATTTCTAGTCAAAATCTTGCCCTATAGTGGCTGAAACGTTTCAGAAAACCAGGAAACTGTTAAAAACGTTTCAGGAAACGGCTGGAAACTCGGGAAACGTTTCAGGAAACGGCTAGAAACGGCTGGATACGACTTGGAAAAGTTTCAGTGGCGTTTCCAAGCCATATCCCCTCTGTTTCAGTTTCTGAAACGAGGAACGATGTTTCCCCTCCCCTTCCTAGAAGTTTCCGGTAACTTAGGTTTGAGATAAAATCATTAGTAATTCTCCCTATTTATGATGTACTTTGAGTGGGTTTGAAGGACCCCTATGACCACTTGCATTGACCACAGGGCACTTAAGAAGGCTAAAAAGTAAAAGTCAAAAATACATAAAGACCCTTGGACCACTAAGGAGTCAAAGTGAAAATACAAAAAAACCTTTAGTACCACTAAAGGTAAAAGTCAAAGAGTAAAAGAACAAAATTATATTATTTTATTCTTTTGTGTTTTGGTCCACTTCCAAGTGACTCAAAGCCTATAAAAAAAGTCACTTTCATTTCATTTGACACACAACTATAACATCAACATTGAACTGCTCCTAGATGATTTTCGTTGGAAGTGAGAGAAGTTTTCTACCCTAGCATGGAGGCTTGATCTAGCTAGGTGGTCTTCATCTTGTTACATCCAAACCCTAAACAGCTAGGGCATCTTCCATGCAACTACCCTAAACCACTAGGGATACTCTCTCTATCTTCCTCGGCCAGCAAGATCAGAGCTAGGGCATCCTCAAAGCTCTAGGGCACCACCCTAAACCCTCACAGCTACAACAATAGGCCACTCTTCATTCACAAGAAAGCAGTTGTCACCTTGGGAAACCTCCAGTTATCCTCGGGCAACCTGTCTATGATTTCAGGAAACAGCTCAAGTTCACAGGCAGCCCATCTTTACCCTCAGGCAGCTACTATTTAGCTCGGGCACCTACACAAAACCATCGGGCAGTCACTTACAGGGTAAGAGAAGCCATAGAAGAAACACGGGTAGCCTACTCCTTTCTAGGGCAGGCTGTTAACTAGGCTCAGGCAGTCTCTTTGGGGTTTTTGTCCTTTAAAGGTTTCCCCGTGAAAAAACATCTTGTGTTCATGTGTGTGATGTTTTGATTTATCTACTTCACTTGTCTTATTGTCATCTTACAATCTGCAAAATTTAAAAGAATACATGCTAATGCTAAAATTCAACATGGTATCAAAGCTTTGCATGTGAAGACCCCAGCAAGAAGTAGATTATTGTTGTCTTTCTAGACCTTGGAACATTTTGCTGACTTAGATAACCAACTTGTGTAGCGGAGATGACTACTAACCCTTTCAGACTGGAAGAGAAGCTTGAAAGTTCAGCAAATTACAACTCTTGGAAAGCTAGGCTCACAACCATCCTAGAGGAAAATGAACTCGATGACTTGGTTTTCAACACCATAGAAGAACCAACATCTAATGCTGGCAAAACTGCTTTCAAGAAGAAGCACGCAAAGGCTAGAACGATCGTCTATGACTCAATCAAAGAAACCTTGATGCCCACCATCACACCATTGAAGACCGCCAAAGAATGCTTTGACACCTTGACGAACTTGTATGAGAAGAAGGCTCCTAGTCAGAAGAGAGTTTTGAAGAAAAGGCTTCGAACACTGAAGATGAACAAGGATGGAGTTGGACCCTTCTTCACAAAGATTGCACAGGTAAGAGACAAACTCACTGCTATTGGTATTACTGTGGATGATGATGACCTTGTACAGAATGTATTCGATGGTCTCCTAAACTCTTGGGAAACTTTTCTCGCGTCAGTAAGTGGACCTGAAAATCAGCCAAACTTTGATAGACTATGATTGCTTGGAAGAAGAAGGAAGAGTTCAAAGCAAGGCAACTGGCACTAAGGAAGGAAACCTTGCTCTTACAGCTACGAGAAGGAAGTTCAAGAAGCCCTCCCCTTAGAAAAAGAAGGGAAAGAAACCACAAGGTAAACATATTGATGTTTCAAATTTAGAATGTTATAATTGTCATAAGATTGGGCACTTTGCTAAGGATTGCAGACAGCCCAAGAGGAAGTTCAAAAGAAGATTCCAAGCTTCTGCTGCAGAAGAAGAAGAAGAAAAATACCATGGCCATCAAAGAAGATGAACCTAGAAGGGTATATAACCCGATATCTACTCTTTCTGAATCTATCACTGACAATGCTAACTCTCGGTTAGTAGATAGTGATGCCTCTAGACATATGACAAGTCATCGTGAAGCACTCACCAGCTACAGAAATAAGAGTTCACTACTCAAGTGGAACTTGGAGATGACTCCACTTACAAGATTGAAGGAGTAGGCTCAACCTCACTTCAACTTGATTCAGATACGGTTTTGCATATTGATAATGTTTTATATGTTCCTGGTTTAAAGAAAAACCTTCTCTCTGTTGTTGGCTTAGAAGACAAAGGCTACAGAGTCCTCTTCATGGACAAGAAAGTTATACTATGGGCAGAGAATGAGAAGCTAAGCTTAGTTGTACAGATTGGGGTTCGAGAGGGAGGTATGTATAAGGCTTCTGAGAATTCCACACAAGCCTTAGTTCACCACACAGTTGATCCATGTGAGCTATGGGATCGGAGGTTTGGACACCTTCACTATACAACTCTTCCAGGCCTTCAGAAGATGGTTACAGGTATGCCAGAGATTTCTCCCAAACATGAGGAACTTCCTTCTAAGATTCTAGATTCAAAAGTTTAGAGGGAGGAAGAAAAATTTGAGACTCAAATTCCAGATGTACCTCAGGAACCTGGAAGTCCACCAGAAGAACTGCTTGAAGTCCCTCCTTCCAAAAGGAGATATGCCTGGTACCAAGAAACGGTACAAGAAGCTGAGAAGAAGCATAAGGCTCCTCCCAAGACTTTTAGAGAAAGCATAAGGTCACAAAAGTACTCGGGTATTATGAGCCAACCCATCTATGTTGAACCTTCCACATACAAAGAAGTTGCAGGTCAACAGGTATGGATTGATGCCATGATTGAAGAGTACAATTTAATCATGAAAAATGATGTGTGGGAAGTTGTTCCCAGATTGACAGGAAAGTCAGTGGTAACATCAAGATGGCTCTACAAAATCAAGCATGTTGTTGACGGCAGCATAGAGAAGTACAAAGCCAGATTTGTAGCTCGTGGCTTTACCCAAAAAGAGGGCATAGACTATAATGAGACTTTTGCTCCTGTCGCCATGTATACTACTATCAGAACCGTCATTTCTCTTGGTGCATTGTTCGAATGGAAGTTACACCAGATGGATGTAAAAACAGCCTTCCTCAATGGCAAGATTGATGAGGAAGTGTACATTAAATAACATGAAGGCTTTGTGACTCATGGGGATAAGTCCCATGTGTGTAAACTGAAGAAATCCTTGTATGGGCTCAAACAGGCTCCGAGAGTCTACTATGCAAGTATGGATGGATTCCTTCACAGCTTGGGGTTTTTCAAAAGTACTGCTAACTCCAATCTGTATTTTAAGGTTGTTCATAATCATATCTTGATCCTTGTCCTATATGTCGATGACTTGTTCCTTATAGGTGAGGAATAGTTGATAGCAAAATGTAAGAGGGAGCTCACCTCTGAATTTGAAATGAAGGATCTTGGTCTGATGCATTATTTTCTTGCCCTAGAGGTCTGGAAAAAGCCGATATCTTCCTAACACAAAGGAAGTATGCAATGGACATCTTGCTGAGATTTGGGATGCAGGACTGCAAATCCATGAGCATGCCCATGACTACCAACTTGAAGAAGTTGCGAGACTCTGCCACCAATTCACAAGATGTGGACTCTAACCTGTATCGACAGCTCATTGGATCTTTGATGTATCACGTACACACAAGACCATATAGTTGTTACACAGTGAATGCTTTGAGTCAGTTCATGTCCGATCCAATGCACATACACTCGGTAGCAGCCAAACATGTACTCAGATATGTGTGAGGGACTATCACTTATGGGCTCAAGTATACTTCCACTAGTGGAGTATTGTTAGCAGGATATGCTAACAAAGATTGGGTTGGCAATGTAGTAGATCGAAAAAGTACTTGAGGTTACTGCTTCAGTATGGTATCTGGAAAGATCTCTTGGTCCAACAGGAAACAGGGTTCCATATCGTAGAATAAAGCTGAAGCTGTGTATATTGTTGCAAGTGATGCCTGCAAGGAAGCAGTTTGGTTTAGGAAACTACTATCTGATATGTTCGGTGGAAAGCTTAACTCAACGATTATTCATTGCTTTAAGCTTTCAGAAAATCTGGTGTTTCACGATAGATCGAAACACATTGAAATGAAGTATCATTTCATTAGAGACCTAGTACAGAGAGGCACTCTGAAGTTGCAGTGCATCCGTACAGACGAACAGATTGCAGATATTTTGACCAAACCTTTGATAACAACAAAGTTTGTATACTTCTGTGACAAGCTTGGCATGACAGAGGATACCTCTCTCGCTAAGAGGGAGTGTTGATATTTCCTAAGCAGCATCGAGAGCCATTCTCTTGGAGAATGGATACATCTGGTCAAGGACCAAGATGTGGAACCAATCTAGCATTGGGGGAACTCAGCCTTGAGCTGAGTAGCCATTCTCTTTGAATGGAGACATCTGGTCAAGGACCAGGATGTGGAACCAATCTAGCACTGGGGGAACTCAACCTTGAGCTGAGTAGCCATTCTCTTTGAATGGAGACATCTAGTCAAAGACCAGGATGTGGATCCAGTCTAGCACTGGTGGGACTCAGCCTTGAGATGAGTAGCCATTCTTTGAATGGAGGCACTTGGTCAGTTAGCAGGAAGAGGAACCAATCTAAGCACTGAGGGAACTAAGTCTAGAACTGAGTGGCCATTCTTTGAATGGAGGTACCTTATGAACCAGAGAACTGAGTGGCCATTCTTTGAATGGAGGTACCAAATGAACCAGTTCAGGACTGGGGGACTCATCCTAGGGCTGAGAGCCATTCTCCAGGAGAATGGAAGCGCCTGGTCAGTTACAAGGATATCACTATAAGTCCTAGACCGGGTATGGGCATGTGAGGCACTCCAATCCTTGATCTGTGGGCTTTGTGATCTTCTCCAAGGATTACTTACCCCTGGTTAAGACACCTAGTACTCGATCTTGGTAGCACAAGGAGTTTGAGATAAAAGCATTAGTAATTCTCCTTATTTATGATGATGTAATTTGAGTGGGTTTGAAGGACCCCTATGACCACTTGCATTGACCACAGCACAGGGCACTTGAAGAAGGCTAAAAAGTAAAAGTCAAAAATACATAAGGACCCTTTGACCACCAAGGAGTCAAAGTGAAAATACAGAAAGACCTTCAGAACCACTAAAGGTAAAAGTCAAAAAGTAAAAGAATAAAATTATATTATTTTATTCTTGTGTTTTGGTCCACTTCCAAGTGACTCAAAGCCTATAAAAGAAAGTCACTTTCATTTCATTTGACACACAACTACAACATCAACATTGAACTGCTCCTAGATGATTTTCGCTGGAGGCTTGATCTAGCTAGGGTATCTTCATCTTGATACGGCCAAACCCTAAACAGCTAGGGCGTCTTCCATGCAGCTACCCTAAACCACTAAGGGTACTCTCTCCATCTTCCTCGACCAACAAGAACAGAGCTAGGGCATCCTCAAAGCTCTAGGGCAGCACCCGAAACCTTCACGGTTGCAACAACAGGTCGCTCTTCTTTCACGGGTAGGCACTTGTCACCTTGGGCAGCCTCCAGTTATGCTCGAGCAGCCTATCTGTGATTTCAGGCAGCAGCACAAGTTCATGGGCAGCCCATCTATACCCTCGGGCAGCTACTGTTTAGCTCGGGCACCTACACAAAACCATCGGGCAGTCACTTACAGGGTACGAGCAGCCACAAAAGAAACATGAGCAGCTTCCTCCTTTCTCGGGCAAGTTGTTAACTAGGCTTGGGCAGTCTATTTGACTTCTGGGCAGCCTTCACGAGCAATACAGGATTTGGGCAACTAAAAAGGTTCACGGGAAACACCAAAATTAATATGGGCAGCCCTTAAATTGATCTCGGGTAGCCTGATCTGGATCCGAGCAGGGTGATGTTATTCACAGGTTGCCTCTGTAATTCTAGGCAGGCATAAAACCACCACAGGCAGGTAGCAGGAATATCTGGGCAGATCTTGGCCAAACAGATCTGACCCCGAGCAGATAGATCTATGACTTGGGCATCAGCAAAAACTTTCAGGCAGCAAGAAAAGGATCCGGGTAGACTTTAAACAATCTACAACTTTCTCGGGCAACAGTAAAGAAGAACTTGGGCAGCCTCAGGAAAATCTGGGCAGCCCTAACTTGTACCTCTGTCTTTCACTGGCCATTCTTGGTCTTCTTGCTTCATGAAACAAACCCACTAGGGTTTGAGATTATTGGTCAAGCCTGCTAGGGTTTAACAATCATTGAAAAACATTCATCTTAGAATTCCGAGATTCTACTATAGCTGCAACTAACTCAGTCATCTCATTCAAGGGATGAATTACTAATGCTTTTGGGGTTTTTGTCCTTTAAAGGTTTCCCCGTGAAAAAACATCTCGTGTTCATGTGTGTGATGTTTTGATTTATCTACTGCACTTGTCTTATTGTTATCTTACAGTCTACAAAATTTAAAAGAATACATGCTAATGCTAAAATTCAACACCTCGCACTCTTGCTCTTGAAGCTCGCTTCTCTCAACAATTCCCCATGCCCCCAAAATGATTCCTATTGCAGCTATGCTACGAGAGAAGGAATTTGATATTGCTTGTGGCTAGAGCTTTAAAAAAGCTTAGTATATTAATATATATAAGTAATTATCTTTTTCAATTTAGAATCTAGCTTTGAGAACTTAACATTATTTGTCTTTTGTAAACATTATATGACAGTTGAAGTTTGAACTATTGATTGTATATTACAACTCCTTGGTCATGATGCCCTATTTCGTTTCATGGTTGATGTTATCTCTAACAGTTTATCGATTGCAAATTTCATCCGTTGAAGCTTGAAACTTGAAGATCAATGTTTTGTTTGATCATTTTATGAAAACGCTATAAGTTATAACTACTAGATTTTGTATGTTATTTGTGAACTAAATGGTTCATGCTTTACTGATGATCATTAATCTACTACAAAGTTCTACGTTTTGATATTTTTTGAGGTTAATCCACCATTTTGCATGCTTCTTTGAATATATATGCATCAATATAATTTATAAATAAAAATGTATATTATATAAAAAACACTCCTAATGCTTTGTTCTCAATGTCTGTTGGAAATTGATGCTTCTTACTCCCGCTTCCCAATTCGTACCCCCACTTCACTCTTGCTCCTAGCAGCTATGGACCGTCTTCATATGTTGAAGTAGAGGGCACATTAGGGTTTAGACAAATCTTGTGTGTTTGTTGGCTAAGCTTAGCAACCATATCTTACTCACAGATTGTGAGTAAGCTTGGCCACCATGCCTTGCTTAGAGTTGTTGGTCCTATAACTCTTAACTAGGAATCATTGCAGTAATATTAACTACTATCAAAATCGTTGCTTTCAAATTACATATTAGTTTCTAGAATTTCAGATGTTGCTATGAGTTTCTGTAATGTATCATGTCTCATTTCTAGTTGGACTCATAACAATGAGTTTTGTAAGTTATCATATTAAATTTCGAGTTAGGCTCATAACAATGGCATTAAAACCACTCTCTTGGGTTTGTTTGAGCAAAACAAACATGATGATAGATTTTCCTAGATGCAAATGAGTTGTAAAAGAAGAGGTATTTTGTGTATTATCCCTCGCTAATAAATATATCGACTTATCAAATCTTAAAGGAAAGAGATCAAAAGAGATCCTTCCTAGAACTTGAAGATTTTGCAAACTAGGCAAAGAGCAAGGATGAGAAGAGTCCATTGAAAGGAAGAGTTGATGAGGATCCCTACCGTAACGATAGTTCTTCCTATTGAAGTTTGCAGCTCAGACAGTTTCTTCAACACAAATGTAATGTCACATGTGCAGGAGGTCATTCAAGTCAAATCTATTTTATAATTCACTTTAGTAATAAAGTGAAAGTCTTATATTTAGTTGTTGAGTCTAATAGAGTGTATTTTAAAATATTAGAGATTTAGACTAATCTCAATTGTGCAGCTCAAGTATAAAGGCAAGTCAAGATAGAGGGTTAAGACATTCATTATTCACTCAAAGACAATTTTTCAAGAGGTGATTTAATTAATTTGTGGAGCAAATTGAGAATGTCAAAAAGAGGCTAGATCAACAACCAAGTAGAGATCAGTGAGCAGGTCCGTATAGTCATACAAATCTATACAGGCAGATCCATGTAGCCTTATGAACAGGTCATACAGCGAGCAAAAACCTGTAAGCGGCTTTCTCAATTTTGGGCAGGCAAATTCTCCTCAGTATGTGTGCAGATTTGTTTGGTTTGGTTGTACTGTACAGCTGTTATTTTGATAATCTATGGAAGTTTCCTTGTAAGCTTTGAATTATTAATAAAAACCTGGTTTGAAGGAGTAAATTATCTTTCTATTGTATTTTTTATTCCGCTATTTATGTTCTAGCTATAGATGTGACTCTTGCTATGTGAAGAATTTAATTTATGCAATTACATAATAGTTTGTTTTCTTGAGAACATAAGGAGAGCAATCAGCTAGGGTCAGGAAAATATTACACGGTATCGATGTTCTCTGATTGAGAGGATTTGAAGAGTTTTACATCAATTGTTGAAAACAACTACCGGAACCTACTATAGGGAACCGAGACAAACAATTAGAGTGTTTCAGAGGTAGTACATATCAGTTTGGGGAGTTTGTGAGTAAATCAGATATGGCATTAGCTAGCCTTAGGTTTGAGGACATATTGGAAAGTGCCTTGAATTTCCTATCATGGAATTCAAGGTAAGTCTTCTATCATAAGAGAATAATCTATAGCATATCATCAAGGATGTAGTAACTACATTGACAAATACACAAGCATTGGCAATTCACATGAATAAAGAAGTGAAAGCCAAAAGGATGACCATGGATGCTATAAAGGATCATGTGATCCCTCATATATGCAAGAAGAAGATAGGGAAGGATATGTTTGATGCCTTGTTCAGCATAACAAGACATCAAACATAAATGAGAAGATGATATTGCTTAACAGACTCAAATATGTAGAGATGGCCAGATCACACATTGTCACCAGTTACTTGATGAAGGTCACACAGATTCCTGATCAACTTGCAATAGTTGGGGAGAAGGTTGAAAATAAAGAGCTAGTGAATCCAGCACTGAATAGGTTTCCATCTTAATGGGAAATGTTTGTCTAGGGTGTTTTTGTGCTCAGGAGAATATTTACTCACGGGAAATACAGTGGGATGATTGTATCCAAGAATCGAGTCAGAATGAGTTAAAGGCCAACAAGCAAAGAGGAGACAATGAACACAGAAGGGCAAGAGTAAACTCGAAATGCGTTCAAGGCCAAAAAGCACGGAGGAGATAGTGACCATGCCCTATTTGGTCAAACAAAGACTGAGGAAATAAAGGACCCAACAAGGGTAAGGTAAAAATTAAGGAGTCAACCTCACAGCAACGGAAGGACTTGAGTAAAATCAGGTATTTCATATGTCATAAGCATGGCCATAATCCATCATAGTGTCCAAACTCCAGAGAAGAAGAAGGGTAAAGTGAAGCAATAACAGCAACAAGCAGCAACCTCAGCTAGAGCTCAAATGAACAAGTTTGCCTCCAGGTTCAAGAAGGATTTTATGATGGTATCGTGCCTTTCTTCCAACATGGTTCCAGAGAACGCTTGGTATGTGGACAATGGAGCATCTAGGCATAAGACATCATCCTGGAAGTTATTTCCAGGTCTAAGAGAGCATGTCTCAAGAGTTTAAGTTGAGCTTAGTGACGATGCCAGTATCGAGTAGCAAGAGTTGGTACAACTCCTTTCCAACTCCAGTGGGATGGCTCTTTATACTTGATGATGTGTAGTTTGTTTCAAGTCCCCAGAAGAATTTGTTTTCAGTTCCAATCATGGAAGATTAGGGCTTTGCGACAGACTTCAAGAACTAACAAGTCCTTATAAGATTGAAGGAGTGTAGCCCAAGATCAACTCAAGTGATTAGGGTTAGGGAAGTCAATTTATATAGGTTACAAGGTGAGATTGTTTGAGCCCTAGTGCATATCACAAATAACTTGTGTCAGCTAAGGCACAAGAGGATGGGGCACTTGTTGTTATATACATTTCATAATGATTAAATAAAAATATAAAAATACTAATAAATAACAATATATAAGACAGTAAATATATATATTACAAAATTAGTGAGAACCAACATGACTCTACGAAGAGTGTCACTCAAAGGCGTATTTAAGCTAGAAACTTATTGTAAATTTGCATATCGGATATTTTACTAAATACAACTAATTTTGTTCTTATCTCTTCATGTTCTTCTCGACTTCATTGGTATCAGAGCTCAGTCGTCGCCTGTTGCTCCTGTCGTTGATGGGATCCTTGCTCTTGCTGCTTTGTCCACCCTATGTCCCACATCACCATTCTCGTGTGCTCTTTCGCATTCCCCACCCTCCTGCTACCACGCGACCCGCATCCCACCCTCATTGGTATCAGAGCTCAGTCATCGCAAGCTGCTCTTGTCGCTGACGGGATCCTTGCTCTTGCTGCTTTGTCCACCCTATGTCCCACATCACCCTTCTCGCGTGCTCTTTCGCATCCCCCACCCTCCTACTACCGCGCGACCCGCGTCCACCCTCCTCAACCCCACTTCTATGTCCTCTACCACACTTCTATGTCCTCCTCTGCCCACCACCTCCTTCATCCCACTTTCCTTCCTCCGCAGCTACCACCACCTGCATCTCACTCCACTTCCCCCTCCGCATCCAGTTCCCCGACACATTTGCCACGTCCTGCATCTCGTAGCTACCTGCCACCTCCGTCGACACACCTTTTCGTCGTCCTTCCTCACTCTGCTTGTGCCTCCCTCTCTGTGCCCATCCCCCACATCTCCCTCTCTTTCATTGTACTTGCATCCACAACACCCTACCTCACCAACACCCCTCCTCTTCCTCTACCGCCACTCCTTCCCCAATGCCCCCCCCCCCACTCCATCGCGACTCCTTGCTCCCAGTCGCAGGTCGTAGCCGCCATCCATCCACTCTGCCCACAACTCCACCAATGTTGCCGCCTACAACCAACCTTTCAATAAAACTAAATATTATATATAATAATATTATTATATTAATATTTATTTTTTATTAAAAAATTATAATTTAAAATAAAAAGGTTGAAATATATATATATATATATATATTATAATATTGTTATTATTATAATTATAAAAAAAATTCGTGGTTGGCTAGCTTCAAACAGGCAATAAAAATAAATCCAAGTTCAGCGTGGAAGTAGTCGCCCGAATGGGAGATGTCAATGCCAAATTGGACCAATTTGACGAACAAGTCAACAAAAGGTATGCAGGACTCAAGGCAGACATCGCCAAAAATATTAATGAATTAACAGGACTCAAAGCAAGAATAGAGCAAGGCACCAGTGCATTGAAGGCAAAGCAAAAGAAAATTCAAGAGTCACTCAACAATATTTTTGCCAGACTACCACCGCACACCCTTCGTTTCCCCCAACTAGCCATAATCCATGAAGAAATTTGACTTAATACTTAAACTATTCATTCATGCATTCTGTCAAACATTTTGCAAACACTAGGGTTTAACTTTAAAAATTTTGAAAGTGAAACCACACTGTTGAAAATGAACTTCAACTTTTCTATCAACTACTGAAACATTTTATGCAAATGGACACAATGAATTTTGGTCAAAAGACCGAGCAAAACCCCACTGCTTGGGGAAAACCCTACAAAGAGATTTTTCATTAAAAAAGACAAACTCAGAAAATTTTTCTACAACTCAAAAAAAATTTCCTTCTGAACCCTACTAGCAATATTTCCAAAAACACCTTCTACAACAAAATACCTCGAAAAACGTGCATGTTGTACAGTACGGCCTACTGTACCTTCACACGTGCGGGTATGGTCTGTACTTTTCTGTCACAGGTCTGGCTGTACGGATCTGTTAGTTCTGTACTTTTCTGCTACCTCAAAATTCGTGCCACTGCCTGCAATTAATGTTGTACGACCTGTCAGTCTTTCTATACTTTTCTGCCTCAAGAAATGTGCCCACACGTGGCTGTACGAACTACTTTAGACTGTCATTAATGTTGCTACAATTCTGCATTTAATGTTGTTACTTGCATTGGAATTCGTGCCAAGGGTCTTCTCTTTCTTCTTTGGTCTTCAATCTCTTTCTCTCTCTCTCTAGTGAGATGTCTTTCATTTGCCCTCTCTAATGTTTTATACTTAGATTTTGTAACTATCTTTAATAACTACCTAATCTAAGGTTGAAGATCATTTTACAAAACCTAGGGTCCACAACTTATCTCCCTTTTAATAATTAAACACTTTAATTATTAAATACATTTTTAAGTGAGACCCACTTTTCTAAAGTATAAAAACACATCCCCTTTATTTTCATAAACGTCACTTTGTTACATAATACATAAGGACAAAAACATGGGAGGACCTTCAGAGATACAATTTCAACACTCCCTCCTAACGAGGAAGGTCCACAGCATTGTCTTCATCTCGGACTCCTGCAACAGCTCCCACTTCATCACAAAAACCTCCCACTTTGAAGCCCTTCAAGGCTATCCTCACCAATTCTGAATCAGGAATGGTTTCTCCTACTGCTGCCAACTCGTCCTTAACTTGTGGTAACACAAGTCAAGTAAGAGGCTACACCTTCATCACTTTTCGTTTTAATGCTATGTAGCTTGTCTTTTAGGGCCATCTTCCTATTTTCAATCTTTGCTTCAAATAATTTGGTCAAAGTGTCCCACATATCTTTAGCAGTTTTCTTTTCTACTAGGTGTGGTATGAGATGGTCTTTAACCCTATCCAAAATAATTCTCTGGGCTTTGGCTTCAAGAGCTTCAAACTCCGCAAGCTCATCTTTATCTGTTGGCTTGGTCATGACACTGTTAATAAAACTCCAAACCCTAAGTTTTTTCAAAACAACAGTAATTCTTACCTTCCATGGAATGTAGTTGGATACTCCATCCAACTGATCCTCATACCTAAGGTTCATCATAGAAAATAACTTGCAACCAAAAATTTTCACTGAAGAAAATATCTAACAATTTTCTGAAACTTCAGAGAACACTTGCTAAACTTATTTTTCAGTATGACTCTTTAAAACTGTGATCTGAAACCACAGCTCTGATACCATGAAGAAATTTGACTTAATACTGAAACTGTTCATTCATGCATTCTGTCAAACATTTTGCAGACACTAGGGTTTAACTTTAAAAATTCTGAAAGTGAAACCACACTGCTGAAAATGAACTTCAAGTTTTCTAAACCCTAGAAAGAGATTTTTCATTAAAGAAGACAAACTCATAAATTTTTCTACAACTCAGAAAAAAATTTCCTTCAGAACCCTACTAGCAATATTTCCAAAAACAACTTCTACAGCAAAATACCTCGAAAAGCATTATTGTTGCACAGTACGGCAAGATGTACCTTCGCACATACAGGTACGGTTTGTACTTTTCTGTCACACGTGTGGCTGTACAAATCTGTCAATTCTGTACTTTTCTATTGCCTCGAAATTTGTGCCACTGCCTGCAATTAATGTTGTACGACCTGTCAGTCTTTCTGTACTTTTCTACCTCGGGAAATGTCCCCACACATGGTTGTATGGACTGCTTCAAACTGTCATTAACGCTGCTACAATTCTGCATTTAATGTTGTTACTTGCATTGGAATTCGTGCCAATGGTCTTCTCTTTCTTCTTTGGTCTTCAATCTCTTTCTCTCTCTCTCTGATGAGATGTCTTTCATTTGCCCTCTCTAATGTTTTATACTTAGATTTTGTAACTATCTTCAATAACTACCTAATCTAGGGTTGAAGATCTTTTTACAAAATCAAGGGTCCACAACTTATCTCCCTTTTAATAATTAAACACTTTAATTATTAAATACATTTTTAAGTGAGACCCACTTTTCTAAAGTATAAAAACACATTCACTTTATTTACATAAACGTCACTTTGTTACATAAATACATAAGGACAAAATTTCTCAAGTCCTCTCATCACACCCACACCAAAAACATGGGAGGACCTTCAAAGATACAATTTCAACAATCCACACATAGACCCCTTCAATAAACCTCCTCCAAATACGCCTAAAACGCCAGGCCAACACGACACGATGCCACCCCATGAAGTTCCCTTCTTTAACATTCTGTCAATATCGATTCCCCAAACACTCGGGTACCAAATAAGGGTCAAATTAAAGTTATTCAAATTTGATGGTGACGAAAAGCAATGCATCGCATGGATCAATAATGCAAAGGAATACTTTGACATCCATAACATACCTTACAATAGCAAGAAGATTAAGTACACCACCATGCAATTGGAGGGAAATGCATACAATTGGTACATGTGGTGGAAGACGACAACCCAAGTATGTTCCTTTAGTTGGAATAACTTTAAGAATGACCTTTTTAAGAGGTTTCAAGGCATAACCGAGAAAGACTTCTTTCCCAAGATCACCAGATTGCAGCAGAAAGGCAGTGTAGATGAGTACACATGTGAATGGAAAGCTTTGGCAACTCGAGTTCCAGATTTAGCCGATGACCAACGTCTACAAACATACATACATGGACTAAAACCGCACATTCGGGATGAGTTAGAATTACGTAACACTTGTACCCTAGAGAAGGCAAGATGTAAAGCCAAGATCATCAAGAACAAGTTTAAAGGATCCACTCAAAGTAGCTTCGACAAAAACTACTCCAAGAGGAATCCTCCCCAATCAGCGAATACAGGAACTTCAAGATATATGTCGCTGCATCTAAGGGAAGGAGCAAAAACCAGTTTAGAAGCCCAGAGGATGAGGGAAGGAAAGTGCAAATATTGTGGAGAGAAATGGGATCCTAAGCATAGATGTTTGCAAAGGAGCAACCCCCAAAAATTGTATGCTTGCGACGCTGAAGAAGAAGAAAAAATCTCAGAATGTGAAGAGTCAAGTGAGGAGGATACAGAAAACCAACATAACTGCCACTCAAAACTAGAAGATGACACACCAAAGATATCATTAGCCACCATTACAGGGATATCCCAACCACAAACATTGAAGCTAAAGGGACATATCAAAAACAACAATTTGTCAATTCTCATAGATACCGCCAATACCCATAACTTTATTAATGTTAATCTTGCTAAGACATTCAACTTATTCATTTTCCCAATGCCTAACATGAAGGTTATGGTAGCAAACGACAAGAAGATTGAAAATGTGGGAAAACGTTACAGGGTTAAATTACAAACGCAAGAGTGTAACCTAGAATCCAACTTCTTTGCAGTACCTCTTGGAGGAGTAGACATTGTGTTGGGAATCCAATGGTTGCAAACATTGGGTACTTACTCCGCTAACCATCAAGAACACTTCATCAATTTCAAATGGCTAGGGAAAAAGTACGAATTGTACGGTTTCCAACCACCCCAAACTCAATTTGCTACATCACATCAGATGGCAAGGCTGATTCGAAAAGGAGCACATGCTTACATAATTCAATGTCAAGAGATGGAGTTGCTAACATGTGAAGGAGATGACTACAAACCCCTAGAGATACAAGAGCTAATCCAAAAACACCACAAGGTGTTCCAAGAGCTTCTAATGGGGCTCCCACCAAACAGGAAGAGTGAGCACATGATTGAAGTAGAACTAGGAGCAAAACCTATCAATATCAAACCCTACAGATATCCACATCACCACAAAACAGAGATTGAAAGGTTAACCAAATATTTGTTAAAATGTGGTGCTATTTCAAAGAGCAGAATCCTTTGTGCAGCCCCAGTAGTGCTAGTTCGGAAGAAGGATGGATCCTTCAAGTTGTGCAATGATTGTAGAGATCTGA
The DNA here is from genome assembly GCA_001517045.1 of Pseudotsuga menziesii. Lineage (NCBI taxonomy): Eukaryota > Viridiplantae > Streptophyta > Pinopsida > Pinales > Pinaceae > Pseudotsuga > Pseudotsuga menziesii. The sequence continues at coordinate 82,377 of LPNX010824903.1, read as the reverse complement.
ACAAGATAACAATCAAAAATAAATTCCCCATCCCATTTATCGATGAGATGTTGGATGAGCTTCATGGAGCTAGGTATTTCTCAAAACTAGACTTGAGATTAGGGTATTATCAAAACAAGGTTAGACTAGAAAACGTAGCAAAAATTGATTTCCGTACTCAAGAGAGCCATTATGAGTTCTAAGTAATGCCCTTCGAATTAACTAACGCTCCCACCACTTTTCAATCCACAATGAGCAAATTGTTCCAACCATATTTGCGAAGGCTTGTATTAGTATTTTTTGATGATATCCTCATAAATAGCAAGACTTGGAGAGAGCATATCCGGCAATTAGATCAAGTACTCACCATCTTGGAAGAACATCAATTTTTTGCAAAAAAGTCAAAATGCACTTTTGGAAAAGAAGAAGTGGACTCTCTTGGCCATATAATATCAAAAGGAGTCAAAGTTGATCCAAGTAAGATCAAGGCAATCAGTGAGTGGCCCAAACCAGATAACATCATGAAATTACGAGGATTTCTAGGTTTGACAAGATACTATCGAAGATTTGTGAAGAATTATGCCCATAGGTTGCCCCTCTAACAGATTTATTGAAGAAAAATTCATTTCAATGGAATGATGAAATCGAAAAATGTTTTAAAGCATTGAAAAACATTATGTCATCAACGCCAGTATTAGCAACCCCGGATTTCACAAAACCCTTTATGGTTGAGTGTGAGGTTGAGTGTGATGCTCCAAAATTCAGGATTGGAGCAATCTTGATGCAAGAGGGTCGTCCAATAGCATTCGAAAGCCGGAAGCTCAATAAGAAAGAGAGTCTAAAGTCCACTCATGACAAGAAAATGCTTGCCATTATACATGCATTAGCAAAATGGCGACAATACCTTCTAGGAATTAAAATTTTAATATGTATCGATCACGATAGTCTTCAATATCTTTTACAACAAAAGACATTATCCACCGAACAACAAAAATAGATAGAAAAGATTGCCACTTTTGACATAGAGATATTACATAAAAGGGGGAATGATAATGTAGTCTTTGATGCCCTTTCTCGAAGGGATGAGGGAGCCAAATCTTATGCAATTTCAGTTGCAATTCTCGAGTGGCAATTCCCGAGTGGTTGGATGAAATTAGAAGTGAATATGCCAAGGATCCAGATACCTATGCTTTGATAGATAATCCAAAATGCAATCCCAAGCTTGAATGGAGGAATGACAATCCTTCGGTACAAAGGAAGGATTTACTTAAACTCCGCATCCAAATTCAAAGCTAAGGTTCTTAAGTAATCCCATGACTCACCTGCTGCAGGACATGTAGATTTTTTCAAAACTTACTACAATGCCAGGAAATCCTTATACTGGAAGGAGATGTATAAAGACATTCAAAAGCATGTGGCTAAGTGTGACACCTGTCAAAGAAACAAAAGCTTAAATGTCGTGACCCTAGGGCTACTCCATCTGCTTCACATTCCAAGCCTGAAGTGGGAGGAAATCTCCAAGGATTTTATTGAAGGATTACCTGTATCTAAAGGCAAGGACAAAAGCTTTGTGGTAGTGGACCGATTAACGACATATGCACATTTTGTGGGTATAAAGAAAACTGACTCCGCTAAAGAAATCGCTGAAGTGTTTTGTAAAAATATTTACAAATTACATGGGTTTCCATAAATCATTGTTTGTGAAAGAGATGCCAAATTCACAAGCAATTTTTGGAAGGAATATTGCAAACAAATTGGGATCACTCTTAACATGAGCTCAGCCTATCATCCCCAAACATATGGACAAATGGAAGTTGTTAACAAATGTTTGGAAGCCTATCTTCATAGTTTCGTCACTGACAAACAGAACAAGTGATTGCAGTGGTTACATCTTGCAAAATGGTGGTATATCTGCACCTATCATACGTCCACCAGGATGACATATTTTCAAGAGAGTAATGCAAGTACTCAAGGATAATTTAACTATGGCACAAAATCATATGAAACAAGCATATCTACATAGAACAAAACGAGAGTTTGAAGTGCAGATTGGCTATTTGTGAGACTTCAGCCATACAAGCAATTGTCACTTCAACAACAAGGGAAGAATAAACTGGCTCCCAAGTTTTATGGACCATATCAAATTATCCAAAAGATTAGCCCTGTAGAATACGAATTGAAGTTACCAAATAAGAGTCGAATTCACAATGTTTTCCATGTCTTGAATCTTAAAAAATTATTGGGTCAACATCAAACTGCTCAGACGACACTTCCTACCTTGGATGAAGAAGGGAAACTTGTATTAAAACCAAAAGCCATGATCAACATCAGAGAAAGAAAACTACGTTCTCACATCATCAAAGAGGACCTTATTAAGTGGAAGAGTTGTCCCAGAAGAAGACACTTCATGGGAAACCGAGAAGTGCATTCAACAATATCCATCCTTGCCCTACATTGAGGACAAAGCATCTTAGAAGAAGAGAGCAATGTTTTTTTTTTTTTTCAATGTGGTTCACGCGCCGGCTTGACCGACGGGCTACGTCCACAGAAATAAATCAGGCGGGCCCACCCGAAGGGGCCTCACACCTTCGGCACACTTCATGCCTAACCCCAATAGCGTCAATGAGGATTGAACCCGTGACCTCTATACCGAGAGGCCTAGCGATGGGTGCTCAACCAATTGAGCTAACTCTTGGGGCTAAAAGAAGAAGAGAGCAATGTTATATACCTTTCATAATGATTTAATAAAAATTTAAAAATATTAATAAATAACAATATATAAGAGAATAAATATATATATTACAAAATTAGTGAGAACTAACGTGACTCTACAAACAGTCACTCAAAAGCATATTTAATCCAAATACTTATTGTACATTTGCATATCGGATATTTTTACTAAATACAATTAATTTTTTTATCTCTTCGACTTCACTTGTATCACGATGTGCTACCTATTTTGAGAGAAATTGTCACGGGTCTTCTAGAGTTCAACATTGACCAATTAGTTGTATGTAAAGGATGCTTGTTTGGCAAGCATGACAAGCCTGCTTTCCTAAAAAACAAGCACAAGTCTAAAGGGATTCTAGACCTAGTGCATTCAAATGCATGTGGATCAATGTCAATAGCATCAATCATAGGAAGCATGTACTATGTTTCCTTCATTGATGATATTTCTCACAAAACTTGGATCGACTTTATAAGGACCGAGGATGGAGTCTTAGCAAGCTTCAAAAGTCATCTCTAGTGGAGAAACAAACAACGAAGAAGATCAAAGTTTTGAGATCGGGTGTGAGTATACCTCCAATGATTGCGAGGATTTTTGCAAGGATGCAATCATCAAGAGGAAGTTCATTGTTCAATACAACCCATAGCAAAACGGGGTTGTTAAGGCCACGATACATCACCAGGGTTTGCCAATGTTTTTCTGGGCATAAGCATGCAACGCAGTAGTCTTCATTCAAAGCAAGTGTCCTCACACAATTTTGGAGGACAAGACACCAAAGGAACCACTAATTGGTGTGATGGAAGAAGTGATCCATTTCTGCATATTTGGTTTTCCGGTTTATATCTATATACCAATTCAAAAGAGGACCAAGTTGGAGCCCTCCAACAGGAAGAGTTTGTTTGTTGGTTACAATGAGAGTTTAAAGGCCTACAAGATCTATATTATAGGGGAGAGAAAGACAGATGTAAGTGAGGATGTAAAGTCATAGAAAGACTTTGCATCCATAAAGTCTCATGAGCCTATTCCAATGACAGAGGATGAGGATAAACGAACTCCGAAGGTTGAGCTAGTGTCACCAACGACTTCTAGTTCATGGTATAACAGCATTAAGGCACAAAGGAGGAGCCACCAACTCTTACCAAATTTATCAAGAGATCTATATGATTCACTCGGACATTAAGGGATGCTCGAGAGCATGTTGAGCATGTTGAGCATGTTGACATTCCTAAGAGCACACCCATGGAGAGCAAACCTCTGAAGAAGTTCCAAACTAAATGGCATCGATGAGCAGCATCATAAATTCCAAGCCTTTCAATATTCAGGAAGTAGCCGACCAACAAGTTTGGAGGGATGCCATGGTTGAGGAGTACACCTCCATCATGAAGAATGATGTATGGGACATTGTGCCTAGACTGGAGGGGAAATCAGCAGTGACTTCCACGTGGCTCTACAAGATCAAGCATGCAATAGATGACAACATAAAGAAGTGCATAGTGAGGTTTGTAACAGAGTGGACTATGAGGAAGGGTTTGTTTGTTGGTTACAATGAGAGTTTAAAGGCCTACAAGATCTATATTCCAAGGGAAAGAAAGACAGTTGTAAGCGAGAATGTAAAGCCATACAAAGACTTTGCATCCATAAAGTCTCATGAGCCTATTCCACCAACAAAGGATGAGGAGAGACGAACTCTGAAGGTTGAGCTAGTGTCAACGACGACTTCTAGTTCAGGGTATAACAACGTTAAGGCACAAAGGAGAAGCCACCAACTCTTACCAATTTTATCAAGAGATCTATATGATTCACTCCGACATAAGGGGATGCTCAGGAGCATGTTGACATTCCTAGGAGCACACCCAGGGAGAGCAAACCTCTAAAGAAGTTCCAAACTACATGGCATCGATGAGCAGCATCATAAATTCCGAGCCTTCCAATTTTCAAGAAACAGTCGACCAACAAGTTTGGAGGGATGCCATGGTTGAGGAGTACACCTCCATCATGAAGAATGATGTATGGGACATTGTGCCTAGACTGGAGGGGAAATTAGTAGTGACTTCCACGTGGCTCTACAAGATCAAGCATGCAATAGATGGCAGCATAAAGAAGTGCAAAGTGAGGTTTGTGACAGAGTGGACTATGAGGAGACCAATGTCTTAAAACTTGAAGTCGGACTTTGAATAGATCAAGGGTCACCTCAAACTCTACCATGATTGAGACAAGTTTGAACTTAATGACTCAATTTACTAAATAATACATAAAATATTATAATTTTAATGGGAAAAAAATTACTTTACAACTTCCAAGCCATTAGAGACAAAATATGCAAAGTCTACTCACATATATAGTAATATGCAATGTAATGGTGAATATATCAAAAATGGCATCGAGTCCAATACATATGTGAAACAAAATGCATAATCAACAAAGCTTTAAATGGCCTATAGAATCAAATTTCAATATGCTACCAGGTACTAGCCTACTACATATCACTTATCAAGATGATCAATCATCAAACTTATCACCGCTATTGGAAATGGGATCCTTGGCATGACCTACAAGAACATCCTCTAGCATGTCTATTTTTAGCAAAGTCTATATTTTACAGGTGGCATTTAGCCAAAAAAGAGTAGAGTGACTATTGGTGTCTTTTGATGGTTTAGAGGACTTGTGTTCGATTCAATGCAAATTGGTTAACTAGAATTCTAAAAACTGCTAACTCTGTTGAATTTTGGATGGGATGTGAAATTCTATTTGCATCATATGAGGTCCAATGAGGTTGGAATCCCTCTCAAACATATTGAAACAATTAATGATAATATGAAAATTTTAATTAAAATGGGTAGAAAAGAAAAATAAAGAAAATGAAAACTTTTAATTTAAGAATTTTATATTATCATACCAAGTAAGCTTGTTTCGCTATAACGCAAGTTGTTTTTAACCCCAAATAGTGCTACTGTAAAAATCTTACAAAGCAAGTTCACTCGACAATGAAGCAAGTTTAGAATCTTAGTGTTTGGGTTTTTGGTCAAAAAAAATTTAAAAATGAATTTGAGGGTCACATGTGCACACTGTCCAATCCCACATTGACTCTGTCGAGTTGACAGATTTAGTACCAATTTGGCTACGTCAAACATTGACTAGGTCAATTTGGTACCAAACCGATCATTCGAACTGGTTTAAGGGCTAAATAAATACAGTCATCAGTTAGCTTGGCCAAGTCCAATTTGGCTACGTCAAACATTGACTAGGTCAATTTGGTACCAAACCGATCATTCGAACTGGTTTAAGGGCTAAATAAATACAGTCATCAGTTAGCTTGGCCAAGTCCAAGTTCGAGTTGACCAAGTATAAAAACACTAGAGGAGAATTTAAATAATTTTGTTCCAATCACACTTCCATTAGGACAATGATGTCTTTAGTATCCATTATGGGATGGAGTATACATCAGATGGGTGTAAAGATAGTTTTCCTTAATTGAATAATCAAGGAAGAAATGTACATCAAGCAACCTCAACGCTTTGAGATCAATAAAAAGAAGACCCTTGTTTGCAAGCTGAAAAGGGCCTTTTATGGACTCAAGTAGGCACCAAGAACATGGTGTTCCACGATAAAGCCTACTGAGTATGGGATTCACCTACACTGCAGCAAATCTCAACTTATATTTCATATTTGTTAAGGCTGATCTACTTATTTTGGTGGTGTATTTGGAATCTAGATGACCTATTTCTTACAAGTGAGGAGAAGTTCATTGGAGCGTGCAAGGCAAATATGGCAGCTAAGTTCAAGATGCATTACTTCTTGGGGTTGGAGGTTTGGGTAGAGACAAGGGGATCTTTTCCTTGGGCAAGATAAGTATGCAGTAGAGATCCTAAAGAGATTTCGGATGGAGGAATGCAAAGCCATGGCCAAACCTATGATATTGATTACTAATCTGAAGAAGGTAACAAATTCAAGTTCAGATTTGGTGGATCCCATGTTCTACAGGTGGCTGATAGGTTCCTTGATGTATTTGGTCAACAATATGCCAAATATATGTTTTTCAGTGAACACCTTGAGTCAGGTCATGGTGAAGTCGAGCCAGGAGCAATGGGTGTCCATGTGTGATTTTGATCACTCTCAAGGAGGTGACATGTTCATGTTAAGGTCTTGCTGGTTCATTTTCCACTGCTTTGATGATGCCCTAACAACAATGTTGGTAGATGGATGTTCGTGGAGCATATGCAGAGATGAATGACATTGCTCAAATAAAAGTAAAATACTTCATAATTGTAGAGATATCGTTTCTGTAGCACAGTTCTAAAAAATAACAACTATTTAGTTGGTGGTATGAGTAATTTTGTGTAATAGATCAATAGCAAGACCAAATTTCAAACTTCATAATTGTAGAGATATCGTTTCTGTAGCACAGTTCTAAAAAATAACAACTATTTAGTTGGTGGTATGAGTAATTTTGTGTAATAGATCAATAGCAAGACCAAATTTCAAACTTGTGGAGTTTCCAAATATGCTCTGTTACCAAGCAAATTAACAGGGCTAGTGCCCAGTAAGCACATGTAAGGAGTTGTGACCCAATGTCACCTCAGTCACAACCCTTTAACTTCTTGAGAGAGTCCTAACCTCCAAGGGGATAGCCCTTATACTTATTACCTGTTGGCAAAATACACAACAAACTTCAACAACCTTGGTAGCTAGACATCAGTGCCTTTGGGCGGAGTCAAATAGTATAACCGTTTAAGGAAAAATCACTGCAATGGATACCATAGGCCACTACAAAACTACTGTAGATGACTATGTAGTTTGAGTAATCAACAATTTGTATCTAACAAATGACTGAATACTGCATTAAACCTTCAGTTAAGGGCTAACTCAAACCATAATCCAACAGTAATATTTCATTAATCAACAGTATGTTACAACGGTAATGCTAAGGAACTTATGTATGGGTTAATAGTAGGGTAACCATGCATCAACCAATCACCAACATCTGTATATACTATTAAACATTCACAGGCAGTGTATAAACTTAAAGTACTATAGGCAGTCGTCTAAACATCTGTCATACACCAGTTGTTAGCAGCAGTCTTTAAACAGTAATTTAGACCATCATCCCTTCACAACAGTCCATCAAATGCATTGAGTTTAGCCATTTACTTCATCAAATCTTAGGTCTGATTTTTATCAACTTTTTGGTGTTTTATATTGCATGTTGAAGGCAGCAGAGAGGAGAGGACAGGATGCCCACTTTAGCAGGGTCTGTCCACTCTTGGCAGTCCTCTGAAGGTGTAAACCGAGGGCTGGTTGAAGGCAAAAGAGGCATGTACAAGTTTGCTTTAAGTCACATGATATAAATACAAATATTATTATCATTGTTATTATAATAATAATAATCAAAAGCCCACCCCAACCCTACTTTAAACACTTTTCAACTCATTTTTTGTTGTTGATAAATTATAAATACTTGCCTCTTCATCCCAGGTGTCCATCAAATAAAAGGAGATGAAATTGAAATTACCTTCCATCACGTCCCATAGAGTATTCTAAATCATATAAAATAAATTTAAGCTCTTGAATCTTACACAATCTTTGTCCCATAATCAAAGTTCTTGGAAAGCTGACTTTTGAAGGGACCTCCTCTATGATAGTATCCTTTATTGTAGTCTGCATTGAAAATATATTATTAGAAACCTGAATCAATTATTATTTGGACAAGCAATACCTTGCTCAAAACTACTGTCTAACTAAGTCACCTGACATGAGGACACAGGATATGGAGGACACAAACTTGAATGTCCAACATGGAAATGGTGACCCCCAGAATAAAGACACGGAGGACATGTTATATATATCACAGGAAATGGAGGACACAAAAACACAAGTGTCCAACACGGAAATGGTGACCCCCGGAATAAAGACACGAAAGACACAAAAACACTAGTGTCCAACACGGAAATGGTGACCCCCAGAATAAAGACACAGAGCAGGGGGGGTCACCATTTCCATGTCTTTATTCCGGGGTCACCATTTCCGTGTTGGACACTTGTGTTTTTGTGTCCTCCATGTCCTGTGTCCTTGTGTCAGGTGACTTAGTTAGACAGTATATATATATCCTTTTTAGAAACTAAAATATTTACAAATATTCAATAGAAATTAGAATCATTACACATTAAACATTCACAAATCACAATGAGACACAGAGATGATAACCATAGGCGATAGATCAAGATGTTGGAACTTGGAACCATATTTCTCGTTATGTCATCAAAATCAAAATGTATTACATAGATGTCAGAATGCCACTGGCAACCTTGGGAATTGAAGTTGTGATTGAGGAGCTGGACAAGGAAGGGCAGACACCTGCGGCAGAAGCAAGGGAAGCCATAACCAATGCATAAGAATATACAGCCACTCTGCCATTCTACATCTATGTGGATTTGGAATTTTGGCCTTGGAGGGTATGGATTAGAACAGGCAATGCCAGGTCTTATTGCTATGTCTGTCCTTTTTTACTGTCTTAGGATGGCTGAAGCATTTGTTAGTGGTTATAGTTTAGGCTGTTATAATAGCTGCATTTTTGTTTAATGTTTTTTTAGCTCTGTTGTAAACATTCCGAGGAGAAGAGACTATAGTTTGAACAGCTCCATTAGTATTAATGCTAAATGCAGGCTGGATTCCCTTGATTGCTGGTTAAAGATTGGCTTAAATGTAGCATTTTGTGTATATTATTAATATTGCTAAATTACATAAAAAAAATAAAAATAAAATGATAGATAAACTGTGCATTAACCAAAGTAAGTTTTTTATGAAATATTCCATTTTCATAAAGTGAACCTGTTCCATAATTCATTGTTTTTAAAATCGGGTTTTAACCCCAGGCGGCCTTTTTCATCTTTACGTGTCCTGGAATCGGGACAAGATCCACACAGCGCCGGACATGATACTCGGTCACGTGTTTTGATCATGTACCAATTCCAGGACATGTAAATACATGTGTCGGACACGTGTTTGCATAGTATTCGTGTTCGACATGATCACAAGCGACAGGGGCAGGCTTTTGGACGTGTCACTTCAACAAGAACTTTAATACAAACAGTCGTCTCAAGTTTCCATATTCCATTTGTCAACTAACCATTCTACATAATCATATGCACAAGCAGTTTTTCCAAAACTATGAGCAAAAATCTTTCGTTAAGGAGGTTTAATGAGATAGATAGTTATCTTGGCATGAAATGAAACCCTCTACCCAAACTATGAGCAGATAGCCTCCATGCATATTCCATGAGCGAGTTCATATCAAAACTGTAACTGCTCACCAAATGGCAAAAACCTTTTGTTCAGGAGGTTTGATGAGATAGATAGTTATATTAGCATGAAATGAAACCTTCGACCAGAGGTATGCCGCTAGGGTTTTTAAGTAATGATGCCTAAAATAGTAAAACCCTAGATATGCGGCTTGGGTTTTTGGTAACCATGAAATCCAGATATATGCCCTTGGGTTATTTGATGCCCTTTAGGTTATTTGGAAACATGTTGCTCGCGCCCTTTTAGTCAACATCCAGAAGGTATCATGATAAAACCGAGATTTATCCTTCACACCTTAAAATTACAAAGCGGAAATTCAAATGCTAGGAGAAACCTAACAATTACATCCTGCTGCTCGCCAGAAAAGGGAGGCAACGACGGGAAAATCAGAGCAGAAAGCTGATAATACGGACCTGGTGCCTGGCCTGTTGAGCGGACCTCACGGATAGTTCCACTGGTCCATATCCTTCAGTTTTGGTCGAATTGATCGTCTGTTCCCGGAGCCTGGGCAACTGCAATGGCCATTGTCACAGATGCCAAAAGGTCCGCAGGCTCTGGACAATATTCAATTCTTATTGGATGGGTTCAATTCGAAATCCGGATCCCGGGCTTTGACATCGTAATGTCCAGGGGCATCGGAGAGAAACCCGGTAGACGCGAAGGCTGTCATCGTTTTCATTAAGAGCCATTGACAGCAATTGAGTCCCATTATAGCATAAAGAAGATGACGATGATCTGCACATAGTTCCATTCAGAGAAACCGTCAAAGCAACCCCATAGAGTAATAAGGCTCCTGGATTGAACAAAACCAGCCCTCCCGGTTCCATAACGAGCTTACAGCCAATTCTATAACGAGCTTATTTGATACAGAAATTCCATTTATGGCAAACCAACCCTCCCGTTCCATAACGAGCTTACAGCCGTTTCTATAACGAGCTTATTTGATACAGCACTTCCATTTATTGCAAATGAATTCGGAACAAGTGCCTGCCCGCTATTTAGCGCCTGGCCTGCCCGCTTTTTAGTGCCTGCCCAGGCACGAGCGTTATTCACCATATCATACAATATTAATATGATATCATATCGATAAATTAATTTTTTTAATTTTAAAATCATCAAATATATAAAAATAAAATTATTAATTTTTTGAAAATAACAAATAATTTTATTTATCCCTTTATAGAGTATTTCCCGTTATATAGAGTATTTTCCTTTATATATAGTATAAAGTTTAGGGGAATATTCAAGGAGAAGATAATGATGGAGCGGGAGACAAGGGTTTGGGCTGAAGTGACGGTCATGGAATACTCTGTCAGGGAAAGGGTACGGCTGGTCATGGCCTCTAGCTAAGGCTAGGGGTCTGATCTTTTCCTCAAGCCAGTTCCTCTCTATCTCCTGCGTCGTGGTTTCTTGTTTGAAGGTGTTAGAAAAGGATGGCTGCTTTCGATGTTGGTGGCAAGTTGTTAGGTTTTTTGATGTACGAAGCAGTTTGAAGGTTTTATTGACTGTTACGATTTCCGACCTGGCAGTAATGGAGGATTTGGATGCTGTTGATTATTCTAGTGACAGGTTGGAGAGCTCTGACATTTGGGAGGTGCCAGGTGGAGGGGTGATGGAGCAGGTGGTGGACATCCCTAGACTGAGTCAGGAGGTTCTAGATTCGGCTAGTTTTATGCCGTTGGGGTTGGAAGGCATAACGTCCCCGTCTGATTTTCTTGTTTTCTCGCCGGAGGTGCAGTTACCGGGAGAACCTCTTGTGGATCCCTATTCTCACCTGCCTGACAATTTGCTGGGGAACTCGAGCTGGAAGGAAGCCGGAGCACTCTTCTCCCGGAACCTAGGGTTTTCGGCCTCAGTTTTTCAGGCAGGGTTCGAGGCTGTGAAGGGCTTCGTTCAGGTGACAGCGGATGGAGGGGATGGACAGGTCCTGTAGGGAAAGGGCTTAAGTGGAGAATCCTCGGAGGAAGAGTGGTGGGTGCCGTTGGATGTAGAGGAGCAGCGAGGGTATGGATCTCCTAGAAGGGACATCTCAGCCGGAGGTGTAGGGGATTTGGGTGATTCTGACGGGAGAAAAGCTGTGGACAGTGGAATATCAAAGAGGCGCCGGAAGAATTGGATTAAAACGAAGCAGGTTCGAAATTATGCGGTGGGAGAAGATCTAGCTTGGGATTGTGTGTTGATGATGGCAAAGTGTACTCTGGTCGGGAGGGTTATGGGGAGAAATTTTGCAAAGAAAACCGTTCAGGACTGGGCTGCGGCTTCTTGGGGCAATCAGCTTGGTTATATTCCGGTGGTGGAGATGCTGAACAGAGGTTGGTTCGCGATCAATTTGGCGAAGGAAGAGGACTTAAGATGGATTCAGAACAGAAGCTGGCATTTTGATCACACTCCTGTCCTTTTGAAACCATGGAACCCTATGTTTGATACAAGCAAAGAAAGGGTGGATGTAGTGCCTATCTGGGTGAGAATGCCAGCGCTTCCTCTCCATTTCTGGGATATGTATCATTTCAGGCGGATTGGTGATATTTTGGGGACCTTCTTGGAGGCAGATTTATCCTTTTTAGAAACTAATGAGAAGAAGGTAGCAAGAATCTTGGTGAATATAAATCTCAGGGAGGGTTTGGCTGAATCTATTAACCTGGAATGGGGGCCGGAGATCATTCCACAATTACTGGATTATGAGAATGTTCCATTTCGATGTAGACGATGTCATGTTTATGGGCACCCGGCTTCGGCCTGCACTATGCCGGTGCGCACCCTCAATGGAAGTAGAAGGAAAGGAGTGTCAGCTATGCGTGAAGGGCCTTCTGAGAAGATTGATGTGTCCTCTGGGTCTGCTCAAACCTCTACGGATGAATTGGGCAGCGATCCGCCTAGTGATGATTTGATTTTTCCCGACCCGGTGGTGGACGATGGGCCTTCAGAGCCGCCAGCTCTTTCCACAGTTCCGGTAACTGGTATTGCTCCTAGGGAACAGTCTGGTCCGGGTACACACTCTTTACCTCTCTTGTCTAATGTTAATTTGTTCTTGAAAAATGTTTCCTTTCTAGGCTTCGATTGGGTAGAAGGACTGAGGAAGCTCTCTCTTTTGGGTCAGGCTAGCCCCTCTCTGCCTCTTCATGCGCCCTTTATCTCAGCTGAGGCCGTTCAAGGTTTGGGTACACTACCTGCTGCTGCTTTTTCCGCCCTTGATCCAGACCCACTACCTTCTGTGAAAGATCCCTCCTCTATTGCCTTGGAACCTGACCCTGCTTTCCTCTCTGAGGAATCTTGTCCCTCTCCTCCAGATTCTACGTACTCGGGTTGTTTTTTAAGGTCTTGTAACAAGCCTTCTTCTGGGTTGGGTAAAAGTACCTCGACTGTGCGAAGAGGTCGGGGCAGAAAGTCAAATCTCTTCAAGGCCCAGTCCAGAGCCAAGGAGGATCTACTGGGAGGAAAACAATTATCAATTGAAAAGGCCCTTAGAGCGAAGAAGGCCATGAAGACAAGTCGAATATGAAGCTCATGTCTTTCAATTGTCGAGGTCTGGTTGGGCCTGTCAAGAAATCAACCTTCATTAGGGTGCTTACTCTTGAACACCCGGATGTGATTTTGCTACAAGAGACTTTAGGAGTAGGAGAGGCTAGAAAGCTGGATACCTGGTTGGTCCTTTGTGACTTTGGATGCAAGAGGTCGTTCAGGGGGATTGGCGGTGGGATGGAAGAATAGATGTGTGAAGTTGTTAAACTCCTGGGGGACAGAGGCTATGCTAGGAGTTGAGGTTTTTTCTGAAGAGTTGGGGATTTCCCTTTCTGTGGTTAATGTCTACGGGCCTTACATTAACAGAGCCCCTTTTTGGGACTCCCTATTTCAAAACCCTATGGTGAATGGTGACTCGGTTGTGTTGGGTGGAGACTTTAATTTTTCGCTGGGGCATAATGAGGTTTGGGGTCCTCGTGCTCAGGCGGACTCCATGGCGGGCTACTTTGTTCAGAAATTGGTGGAGAAGGGTTTGCTAGATATTGAACCTGTTAAGATAAAGCCTACCTGGAGAAACAATCGAAGTGGGGATGCTAGGGTGGCTAAAAGGATTGATCGTTTTTTGGTAGCAGAGCAATTGGTGGACAGATTTTTCTTAGCTAGACAATGGGTGGGCAGTGGGGGACTTTCTGATCATTTTCCTATCTTCTTTGAAATAAAAAAGGGGCCCATCAACCCCTCGAGCCCTTTAAAATTCAATAAATTATGGCTCCAGGACGAGACCTTCAAAAACCTCTTTCTCACACATTGGAACCCTATTGTGGGGGAAAATGAAAGGTCGGCTGCCATTCAGTTTGCAGACAATATTAAAAGACTTAAAAGTGTTTATCAAGGAATGGGTAGTAGCAAAGAGAAACAGAGAAGATGCCGAGCTGAAGAATGTAGAAGCAGATCTATTGATGATCTACGAAGGAGAAGGAGGTGGTCTTTCAACACAAGAGTTTAAGGAGGTCTTGTCTAGGCTGGAGGGCAGGCGTAATACTCTTCTTTTGTAAAAAGAGGAAGCATGGAGACTAAAAAGCAGAGCTATTTGGCTGGAATGTGGGGATGACAACACAAAAAAATTTCATGCTTATGCCAGAGGAAGGAAGGTGGCCAATACCATTTGGAGCCTACAGGATGAGGAGGGTACTTCCCATGTATCTTTTGAAGAAAAGGCCAGATGCGGGGTGAATCACTTTCAACTTTTGTTCAAAGCCCCACTTCAGGCCTCAATAGAAGAGGTTATTAGACTGGCACAGATGTTTCCACGTTTCGTGGATGATGCAGGCAACAGGGATCTCATGAAGGAAGTTTCGGAAGAACAACTCAAGGAGGTTATGGGCAGTTTTCAGAAAGATAAAAGTCCAGGGCCAGATGGATGGTCGATTGATTTTTTCTTGGATCTCTTTGATATCCTGGGGCAGGATCTTTTGCAGGTGATAGAAGACTCACGGTCATCTGGCTGGATCCCAGCCAGTTTCAACTCAACTTTTATAGCTCTCATTCCAAAGTCAGATAATGCAAACTCTCTCAATGATTTCAGACCAATCTCCTTGTGTAACTGTGTCTATAAGATTATATCAAAAGTAATTGCTTTAAGAATGAAAGATATTCTTTCAAAACAAATCTCAACTGAGCAGTTTGGCTTTCTAGAAGGCCGTCAAATCCATGAGGCTATTGGGGTAGCTCAGGAAGGTCTTCATAGTTTAAAGACCAAAAGGCTGAAGGGGGCTATTCTCAAAATTGATCTATCTAAGGCATATGACAAAGTAAGTTGGCTTTATCTGCAGTTGCTTCTAACCCATCTAGGCTTTGACATCAACTTCATAAGATGGATTATGTCATGTATAACCACTGTTTCTTTTTCTGTGCTGATAAATGGAGCGGCCTCTCCTTTTTTTCATGCCGAGAGAGGTCTAAGACAAGGATGCCCTTTGTCTCCGCTCCTCTTCCTTTTGGTCGCAGAAGGACTAAGTAGGGCTTTAAGAGCAGCAAAAGCAGAAGGTCGATTCTCCGGGATTCAGATAGCTCCGAATTTAAATATTACACATCTACTCTTTGTGGATGGCGTTCTGATCTTTTGCTCTGGCACTAGAGGTGAGTCTAGAGTCCTTCAGGAGATCCTGGACCTCTTCTCAAAGGCCACAGGTATGGAGATTAATAACGGCAAATCTTCCTTAACAACTCATAGGTTAAGACCGGAAGAGGAGGCTGAACTTACGAGATTCTTTCCCTATAATACAACAGGACTGGATGACGAGTTAAAGTACCTTGGTTTCTCACTGAAAGCAAATCAGTATCGGAAACAGGACTGGTTTTGGCTGATAAGGAAGGTAGAGAAGAGACTAATGGTTTGGAGCCACAAGTGGCTTTCTAGAGCAGGAAGATTAGTGTTAGTTAAAGCTGTTTTGGAGGCAATTCCGGTGTATTGGATGTCTTTATCCTGGATCTCGAAAGGGATTCTTGAAAGGATTAGGAGGATATGTTTCAGATTTCTTTGGAGTGGAAAAAAGGAAGATCAGACTACTCCATGGGTTAATTGGAAAAGGATTGCAGTTCCTAAAGGACTAGGAGGGTGGGGCCTTAAGGACATCTTTTTATTTTCAAAAGCTCTGGTTGCTAAGGGAGGGTGGAAGTTGGTGAAGTCTAGTAGTCTGTGGACTCGAGTGATAAAACAAAAATATCTTCCTGGAGAGAGCCTTCTTGACTGGATCAGAAATCCCAGGAAATCTCACTCAAGGGGCTCGATTATTTGGAAAGCGATTGTAAAATCCTTCCATTTGGTCGAAAACAATCTTGCGTGGGATGTTGGAAATGGGGAAAGTGTTTTGATTGGAAGGGATCCTTGGATGGGCAACACACAACAACATCATCTTCCTATTGATGTCATTGAGGAGTTAGGCCATAGAGGGATCACTACTCTTAACCATCTAGCCGACCCAAGGCCTGCTGAACCATGGACTCAATACTGGAGAAGGTCCAACTCCCTAGGGCTGGGGGACTGGGCAACTGGCTATTTAGAACTTTACTTAAGGGAGCTGGTTCGGGCACATATTTTACTTTTTGAACAAGAAGACTCGCTGGTGTGGGAGGTTGACCCAGGGGGGGCATATACACCAAAGGCTGGGTACTTATTCTTAAGTGCAGGAGTGGATCAAAGGAAAGAAGTTTGGTGGTGGAGGCCTCTGTGGAGGCTTAAATGTCCAGCAAAAACCAAGTTGTTTATGTGGTGCGTACTAAACAATAAGGTACCCACTTGGGATGTGCTTCAGAAGCGAACTTTTCAGGGTCCGGGTTGGTGTGTGTTATGTAAAAGGGAGCTGGAATCGACTCATCACCTGTTTCTTACATGTTCCTTCTCGATTGAAGTATGGAAGGAAGTTTCCAAGCTGGTTGGCTTCATTTGTCAGTGGGAAGGGGAAACAGTAGGGGTGGCCTGGGACTCTTGGTGGCGGAGGACACCACAAAAACAACATAAAATCTTACCTTTGCTAGTCATTTGGGGGATTTGGCTCGCTCGAAACAAGGCCATTTTTAATGAGACTCCATGCACGCCGGCTATCACAAGGGCTATGTCTGTGGGTTTCTTTAATTCTTATCTGGTACATATAAGGGCTGTAAGAGAACGAAGGATTTTAGAGGTGGAAATAGACAGAACATCCCCATGGGCGTTTTTTGATGGGGCAGCCCAAAACAATTCTTATGGTGGTGGAGAAGTCATTTTCTTATCAGAGTCACATTTTTTCGTTCTGTCTATGGGACTTGGGGGGGGCACAAATAATTTTGCTGAGTTAATGAGCCTCAAGCTTCTTCTGATATTTGCTGTAGAAAAAGGGTGTACTGATCTCAATTTTTTTGGTGACTCAATGAATGTAATCAATTGGATCAATCAGACTCAAGAGTGCAGGCATTTGAGATTAGCACATGTTATATTTTCTATTCGACAGCTCCTCCTACGATTTTACTCCTTTTCCTGCCGACATGTATACAGGGACAAAGCTTCCAAAGAAGGGCTCCGACTGGCTGCGGGATCATGGATGGTGAAAGAAACTTATAATGGCAAAATGCAGTCATATTACCACAGGTCGTTCATCGAACAGTTCTGATTTTGGCAGGTCTATATGCTTTCCGACAGTTCTATAACTGGTCTATATGGCAGATATATATTTTTTGACTGGTCTATAAGACAGGTATTTTGATTTTCTGACAGTTATGATAAGAACTATATTACAGCTGTTTATAACATAATTATATTCGGATTTAAGACTCCTTGCAGCAAAATTTGTAAATGAAAGGAACTATGGAACATAACATTTTAATTTGAAAAGGCATCTGCATATGCTCTCCTAGATTATATACTACAAAAGACTATGCAGTCTCTCTATTGGAACTAGCTTCTTGGTTATTGGTATTCGAGTTTTAGTGAATCTTCAGAATGTAGTTTTGATCTCGAAAGATGAATGAAATTACGCTTTTTTTTCATGGAAAAAAAATATAGTATAAAGTTTAAATTATGCAAATTTTAATATTAATAACATATAATCTATGGAATAAATAATCATTAGCATGTGTATTGTAAAAAGGAATATATAATTTGTGCCTTAAAGAATTATGGTTATGTGTAGGTATGCCAAAATTGAATTTAATACTTGTAAGTTTTGTGAGTTATACCAGTGTAGATCCAAATCCTAGGCTCTATCAAGTGCCGAGATGGATCAAATCTCTCGAGGTGCAAACCACTTCTTATGTATAAATTGATTTGATTCAAACCAAAAGACACATCTTTTTATTTAAGGTCCACATATAATTTTATTATTATTAATATTTAATATTATTTATGGCCGACATATAATATTTTTTATTTTGTTAGGAACTAACATTGCATGGTTTCCCCACTCCTACAATCATGGTTTGTTTAGGAGGCCTTGCACATGGCCTTAAAACCATTTGCAAGGCCCGCCTAAACCATGTACAATACAACCATGGGTTGTCTAGGAGGCCTTGCACATGGTTTTAAAACCATGTACAAAGCCTCCTAAACTATGTACAATAAAACCATGGGTTGTTTAGAATGCCTTGCACATGGTTTTAAAACCATGTGCAAGGCAAACATTTTTTTGTGGATAATTCAATTTTGTGTTTTTTTTCTTGACGCACATATTTTTTTTATGGATAATTAAATTTTTACTTTTTTATTGTTTTGTTAGGTAAGAAGATTACAACATCTCCTTCATATTAGATTGTTTTAATGATCAGTGGGCACCATCTCCTTTAAAGCTTGTTGATAGATATCCAGAGCATCCTGAAATTCGAACACTGCACGAAAATTTTCTGTGGGTGCTTGGTTTCAGTATGTTAAATAATAGTAAGATTTTTTATAGTAGTGTATTGCACTTCAAGATTTAACTGTCTCTAGCCAAATGCGATACCAAAACCTAACTGATTCATATACCCCAAAGTAGTCATGTTTCTGTTGGTCCAAACTTCTAAGAATGGTCTTTGTCATCTTAGGTAGAATTTTTGAGATGCATGATTGGGGTGGTCTTTATGCAAATGCATTGATCCCATTCTTTTAAATCTATTTTCTAGTACAGGCATGCTGTGGACTCTTATCATGAGTGCAAGTATCTTGGTACACGTGTTCGTGTGATGGAACAGTTGACGAGTAAGTTGTATGCTTTCTTTGGGTATTTGAAACTTTCATTTGCAGTAACAATAAGAACATGATCATTAGTCATAATTCTAAATGCAGTATGAATTTATTTATTGTTTACATGTACACCTTCTTGCATATACAAGTGGATGACGTATGGAGAGGCAGGCACTGCACGAACTACATTAGGTTCTGGGCTTATGTAGCATGGCATTCCAAAAGTAAAGACATGCTCTTTCACTACATGCAATAATTACTGCTATACTCGTTTAATAGAGTAGAAGAAATTTAAAGTTTGGTTCAATATTCCAAAAAATATGGAAATGCAGGATGGGAATGCTGTGCAAGTATATGCTTGATTTTAAAATGTGATTTTTCGAGAGTGTATGTGTTTTAGTGTGATCTATTTGACATTTTGAAATTTAATGAGAACAGGACCATAGATACAGTTTTCTCCACTGTAAGCTTATATTTGATATTTGTGGCTGTTCATGAACATTGAGTTACTTTTCTAAGCTTAGGGGGCTTGCGTTGGACTGTACTTCATCAATAGACCCGAATGGATTGTTACTGAACATGCATGTTACTCATATTCTTACATCTCGGCCCCTCTATATGACACTCTCGGTAACTCTCAGAGTCTGTTTTCAACGTGTTAGTTTGATCTTATGCTTTAAGTTCAGCTTTGTTGTAGTTAAATGACATTAGTCTTGATCATGCGTGCAACTAACTTCTACAGGTTCAGATGCTGTAAAGTACATTATAAATCATGCTGATATATTTGCCGTATTTTGTGTCCAAGAGACCTAGTAACTTTTTTTGAGTGAGAAGAATCTATGCTGACATTTATTTTGGTCTATTAGAAAAATAACTTTACGAAAGTGATATTATTTTTTATTTTGTGTTACAAAATCTCTCCCATAATATTCATTATCACTATTATTTTTTGCCGACATGTTACAAACATTACATCACGTGACAACATCTCTCCCATAATATTCACTATCACTATTATTTTTTGCCGACATGTTAGTAACGTTACATCACGTTACAAGATCTCCCTCTCTCCCATAATATTCACTATCACTATTATTTTTTGCCGACATGTTAGTAACCTTACATCACGTTACAAGATCTCCCTCATACTGGGCTGTAGAGCGCCTCTCGGCGCAAAAATCAAGTATAATATTTTTTATTTAAAATTGATATGCAAATTTTCTAGCTAGGCTCGTTGTTGAATGTGTGGTGAGTTTTTCAAGTCTAGCCCAGTCATTTATTGAATGTCTAGCGAGTTTCTCGAGTGCACCTGGTTGTTAATTAAAGGCCTCACAAATCTCTCAAGAATCGTATCAATAATATTGACACATTCCCATGAACCTCTTCAAAGAAAATTTTCGTTTCATAACACGATAAAAACCCCAATAGTCGCTTTCCCTTTCCCTCTCCACACCACTCCCAATTCTTGTTCTATAATTCTTGCCTTCTTGACAGCAAGCTCCCTTGACTAGTTACTCAACCTTGCATACTTAATTCCTGCTCTCTGGCCTAGATGATTTCATAGAGCCCTCTACACTCCAATTGAGTTCAATAATTTCTATTGTGAAAGTGACCTGAATTTTTTATGGCCCATCCTTGTTTGAATGATTGAATCATATGCTTGTCAGTGCTCAAATCGAATGAAGACAGAGTTGACTCTCGCACTCTCTCAAACGAAATCAAACGAAATCAAACGAAATAAATCTAATGGCAAACTGAAAGAAAGAATGATTTAAAACGATGGACGTGAAACACCTTTCGATAATTTGTTTAAACTGATTTCATCTCAAAGTGTTTTATGCTTTGAAATGAAGAAAATAGTAGGTTTGATTAGTATAGTTTTTTGGGTTTTAAGTTTTTCTTGGTGATTATGAATTTATTTTAGGATATTGTTTAAGAGATCCACTGAGTTTACTATTAGCACTTGTATTTGAATATGTGAATTTTTTTAGTATTGAAGAATTGGAGAAATTTGGATTCCTTTGTCAATTCATCAATATGTCTAAGTCCTAGAGCAAACAAATGTGCAAAACCATAGAAGAAATTGTTTATTTTGCTTAAATTGATGTTATATCAATACGAGTAAATAAGTCATATGAAAGTATAGTGTTTGGTAGTTGTTTTCTTGAAATCGATAAAATCAAACTTGTGGTGAAGTGTTTAATGGCATCCGTCTCAAGCAGTGGATTTAAAATAGATTTCAAGTCAAACACAACATGCACCTACATTAATTTTTACACATGTCATTCATGTTGTTGCATTCACGGAATCTCCTCAAATCGAATCTTTGCAAATACAAAAGCCATTGAATTTATTGAAGATTCCATTGCATTGAAGCATTGTGGCCTGCAACAATGTAATTATCTCTCACATGTATCACTTTGGTCATGTTTTCAACCACTACATAAACTCAATTGAACTCAACAGATTATGCTACAACCTATCCCCAGGCCTACAACCTATCGTAGATACAACCATTTTTCTTTCAAGTATATCATCTAAAATAGTTTTCAAAATAAAACACAATAGCAATGCACCCCAGGGAGGGAAACACATTGTTTAAGCTAGAAATGAAGGATAAGGGCAATGGTATGGAACTTAATATAATGGGCTGCATCTAACTCAAGCTTTACAAGATGCACAAAAGTATAGATATTCACCTTGTGGATGTTCAATCCCTGATCCATCATCCAGACTATCTTTCATATTATTTAAACCTTCTACATTTAGTTCCAATTCATAGAAATTATCAACTTTTGCCAAAAAAACCCAATTTTTCATCCATATACTGAGCACCTTCAAGACATAAACACCATAATTTATTTCCAATCTAATGTGGAAGATATTAAATGCTTTAACAAAAAAGCCAAGCATACACAATTTTTTCTCATCATCCAAAAGACAAAAAGGTAATAAACCAAATAGTTAAAATAAAATAAAAAAGATAAATAATTTTAAATTTCAAACAAACAACATTCAATTGCAACACTACTAACAAGAAACTTCAAGCCCAAATTAGCCTTGCAAAAATTTCCCAATATTAACAAAAAATTTAACCCAAAAAATAAAAAATTGAGAAAATAGTGTAAGACTTTTTCACTACTAAACAAACAAACAAAAAACCTTAAAAAGTATCAATTGTGATTTACCTCACAAGGGGTATACATGTTTTTTATCTACCAAAGGGCATATTTATGTCTTGCATATGCTTCATAAGGGGTTATATTAATCTTATAATATACCTTGTAAATCTGAAAAGTGAATGACAGCCACAAAGTATTATTTATGCAACTTTTAAATATCCTATAAAGATTAAGTAAAAAGATACAAAAGGTATATATATATGAACATGGAGGAAGACGATGCAAAAGGAAGTCTGGTTAGTATTTCAAATGCAAATATTCACAACTAATCTAAGATTTTAGATCATGGTTTTTTCCATTTTGAAACATCGAGGATCAATGTAAGTCTACTTTCAAGTTCTCCCCTCCTTTGTCTTTACAAAATTCATCTTTATTTGGTATAGGAAAGGTCATGAGGCCTAGGGCATCCTCCTTGTCATGGCCCCAATTTCGATCACATAACACCATCATTGATCATGGAGAGGATGTGTATTCCCTAATGATGTCAAAGCAAGGATTTCCATACCCATGCTTTTCGTTAAAAGAGAGAGACCATATTGCAAATGAAAAGCTTGCTTTGTTTACAATAAAAACCACTTCCTGTATTGGAGGAGAACCCTCATTCTAGGTTGTCCAAGGTATAGTTGCAAAGAAGACTAAGCAAAATCCTCATTACAACAATCAATGGAAACACAGTTCAAGGGGAGAGTTGTTGTGTCATAAACTCATAAACGCCCTCCATTCAAAAACACAAAAGGCGACTATTTTCCCATCTAAAGAAAAATCCAACCAAAGGCAAGTATGTGAAGAAGATAGTGGCAGACATGAGACTCAAGAGTTGATGTGGACCTCGATAATGACGATATCTTTGAACACACAAAATTGAGCACAAAGATCTATGGACCAACACACAACTCACAAGAAAGATCACACAGTTTTACTCACAAATTGAAGAATGAAATAGTGCAAAAAAGGCTTGCAACTGTGAAAGCTTTCATTAATCAAAAGTAATTAGATAATTAATTACAATGAAGTACAATGGCTAAATAGCCTCATGCAATTCGAATCCATGTGAGGAAATTCGAATTGGTTGGACTCTACTTGACTGAATGGTTAATTGACCTTGTCTAAATCATTATCAGAGTTCATTGAAGTTCATCAGAGTTCATCGAAGTTCAAAATCCAAACTCAAGTGTCTAATTCAGTGTTAACTAGTCTAACCGACTGAGGTAGGTGAGTAAATGCGCCTCACCTGCATGCAACCATGTAATCCCAGCGCTAACTACATAGAACTGAATGTAACTGACTCCTAACTGAGCTTGACTAGTCACCAACTGAACTCAACTAATGGAGGTTGGTATCGACACTCCTAGTGGCTTCTAATTTGTAGGGATTGATCTATGAGGCTCCTAAACTGATGCATGCAAGTGCAATTAGTGGTAGTTGGCCTCAATTAGTGCTCCCCGCACTTTAGTAACTGGTACATGTGCCCCAATTAGGCCAAGTGGACCCAATGGTGCTAGTGACTAAAATTAGACTGAAAAGGACTCCAAATTTATACATACTCTTGATTTAGACATAATTGACCAAATTTGACAAGGGATGATTATAATCCTAACACCCCCCCCCCTGAATTCTAACTTGGATAATTTGTGGGCCCTAGCAACTAAGACCATAGGTCACCCATTACAGCAAGTAAAGTATTTGCTCAACACAAAGAGCTGGGGAAAAAATCCCCCCCTCTAATTAAGAAGATAGAATCAGGATTCAAGTTTGAAAAACTTGAAAATATGTTGCTGCAATCTCTGTGATGTAGTGAAGCAGCATGCATGATGTTCTGTGCACAAGTATCGTGGGGCATGGCATGTAGACTTCTCCATCTTCTCCCAAAATGATGATGTAAGGAAGGACGAATGTAACCTTTGCCTCTTTCTAGATGAAGAGGTGTAAGATCCACTCTATTCTTCTGAAAGCAATGTAACTGATCAGACCTTGTCATGTGGCATCTCACAGGGAATTTGGTGCATCTCTCTGAAGGAGGTGAGATTGTATGACATAGCGCAAGGTTCTTTGTGTCAGATATATTTTCAGTCATCTTCCTAGCTTCTCGCTTGGGAGTAGGGACTGGATCTAGATCTGATTCATCCTTAATCTCAATCTCATAACTGATATAGCCGGTTCTGCAATACTAGTGGGAACTACAAAAAAAGTAGATGGAATGTTTATACCTCCCCTTTCAAGTGGCTGTTGAGAGTGCACTGGCTCTGAAAATGGCATGAAATGTGAGAACTCATATGCCTTAGAGGCATGATTTGTAGCACCCTTCGCTATGATTTTCCCAGTAGAGATATCTGTGATCTCCACTGAGTCAGGACCAAATGTCACTCGCTTTGGAGAGCCAGTATGAGTCATCTGGTAAACATATAACAAATTTGCAACTAAGGAGGGCACATAAAGCACATCTTTGAACTTTCCATGTTCAAGCTTGATAGAACCCTTCCCCTTGGCTCGAATTTGATTGTTATTGCCCATCTAAATACTAGGACCATCAAAATACTATAAAGAAGAGAATGATTCTCTGGATGCAACCATATGATTAAAAGGTATAGAATCAACGATGAAGGCATGTGTTGTTGAATAACTAGCCTTCAATGCATAGCATGTTTCTTCATGTTCTTCAATGTCTTCTCTATGGTCATCCTTCCTTGCACTAGTAGGTACATTAATGTTATGTTTCTTTAGAAGAAGAGCCATCTCATCAATTGTTCTTCTCATGCAGGAGTTTTCTAGATGAAAGCCCCTTCCACAATAAGAATAGAGACTCTTTCCTTTGTCATTCTTCTTGCTTCTCTTCGAACTTGAAGGCTCATTTGACTGCTCTTTCTCCACAGGAGACTCATCCTTTTGCTTCCCTTTATCATTCACTACCTTAGGTCCTCCAAAAACTAGTGCTTGATCTTTGGAAGATCAAATGATCCCCATTTGGATCAATTTGTCATGCTCTTGGGTGAGAGATTCAATGAAGGAGTTAAGAGTAGGCATCTTCCAATTTTGAGTAGTGAGCTTCACAAAATGAAAGGTTGATACAAAGACTGAGTAGTATGCACCAATTTTGGAGAGAATGGCAAGGAGGAGTTGATCATCCTCCTTCTCAACCTTGTATAGCTTCAACTGGAACACTAGATACTTGAATTTGGTGAAGAAGTCATTTAGTGTTTCGAAATTGGCTAGATAAAGAGAAATCAACTCATTCTCTAGCCGATAGATCCTCGGGTCATCCTGCTTATCAAATAAGGAAGCAATATTATCCCAAACCTACTTGTGAGTCTTCAGTCCATTGACGTGGAAGAGAATATCTCAAGAGATTGAGAGGCACAAGCATCCATATGCTTCATCAAGCCTATTCCAGTACTTTTCTTTGTCAACATAATGAATTGGCTCTGCCTCTATCTCCATTGTAAGTCTGAAGATCCTTTTGGAGTGAAGTTGCATCTCCATGTCCTCCTTCCACTGGTGGTAGTTGAAAGGAGTGAGAATCTCTATTAGAGGGGCCATCTAGAGAGTAGTGAAGGAAACTGAGCTACTGTAGCAAATGCAGTGAAGGATAATGAGCTGCTTGTAGCGAATGCAGTGAAGGAGAATGAGCTGCTTGTAGCGAATGCAGTGAAGGAGACCGATAAACCTGTAAATCACACAATCAAATAGACAAAGTAAGGTCGATAGCCTACACTTTTGTAATTTCCTTCACACCCATCATAGTTGATCAAGCAAGCTTGATCAACAATTCCTTTACTTGGGATATTAAGTGGTAAATTCTCCACTTCTGGTGCAGTACTGGAAGGAGCAATTTTGCTCAAAAAATGATCCAAGTATGAATCCATAGTAGGAGAAGTGCCTTGTCCTGTCAAGGCTCTAATACCATGTAAAATTGAGCACAAAGATCTATGGACCAACACACAACTCACAAGAAAGATCACACAATTTTACTCAGAAATTGAAGAAAGAAACGATGCAAAAATGGCTTGCAACTGTGAAAGCTTTCATTAATCAAAATTAATTAGATAATTAATTACAATGAAGTACAATGGCTAAATAGCCTCATGTAATTCGAATCCATGTGAGGAAATTCGAATTGGTTGGACTCTACTTGACTTAACGGTTAACGGACCTTGTCTAAATCATTATCGGAGTTCATCGTAGTTCAAAATGCAAACTCAAGTGTCTAATTCAGTGTTAACTAGTCTAACTGATTGAGGTAGGTGAGTAAATGTGCCTCACCTGCATGCAGCCATGCAATCCTAGCGCTAACTGAGTATAATTGAATTTCAGAGACTAGAACTGAATGTAACCGACTCCTAACTGAGCTTGACTAGTCACCAACTGAACTCAACTGATGGAGGTCGGTATCGACACTCCCAATGGCTTCTAATTTGTAGGGATTGATCTAGGAGGCTCCTAAACTGATGCATGCAAGTGCAATCAGTGGAAGTTGGCCTCAATTAGTGCTCCCCGTGTTTTAGTAACTCGTACATGTGCCCTAATTAGGCCAAGTGGACCCAATGGTGCTAGTGACTAAAAATAGACTGAAAGGACTCCATATTTAGACATAATTGACCAAATTTGACAAGGGAGGATTATAATCCTAGCACCCCCCCTGAATGCTAACTTGGACAATTTGTGGGCCCTGGTAACTAAGAACATAGGTCACCCATTATAGCAAGTAAAGTAACTGCTCAACACAAGGAGCTGGGGAAAAAAACACATGGGAAAAAAGACCCCGTTTAACTAAGTAGATAGAATCAAGATTCAAGTTTGAAAAACTTGAAAATATTGCAATCTCTGTGATGTAGTGGAGTAGCATGCATGATGTTCTGTGCACAGGTATCGTGGGGCTTGGCATGTAGACTTCTCCATCTTCTCCCAAAATGATAATGGAAGGAAGGAGGAATGTAACCTTTGCCTCTTTCTAGATGAAGAGGTGTATGATCCACTCTATTCTTCTGAAAGCAGTGTAACTAATCAGACCTTGCCATGTATCATCTCACAGGGAACTTGTTGCATCTCTCTGAAGGAGGTGAGATTGTATGACATAGCGCAAGGTTCTTTGTGTTATATAGATTTTCATTCATCTTCCTAGCTTCTCGCTTGGGAATAGAGACTGGATCTGGATCTGAGTCATCCTGAATCTCAATCTCATAAACTGATACAGCTGGTTCTACAATACTAATGGAAACTGCAAAAGAAGTAGATGGAATGTTTATACATTCCCTTTCAAGTGGCTATTGAGAGTGCACTCATTCTAAAAATGGCATGAAGTGTGAGAACTCATATGCCTTGGAGGCATGATTTGCAGCACCCTTCGCTATGATGTTCCCAGTAGAAATATCTGTGATCTCCACTGAGTCAGGACCAAATGTCACTCGCTTTGGAGAGCCAGTATGAGTCATCTGGTAAACAGATAATAGATTTGCAGCTAAGGAGGTCACACAAAGCACATCTTTGAACTTTCCATGTTAAAGCTGGATAGAACCCTTCCCCTTGGCTTGAATTTGATTGTTATTTCCCATTTGAATACTAGGACCATCAAAAGACTGTAAAGAAGAGAATGATTCTCTGGATGCAACCATATGATTGGAAGGTACATAATCAATGAGGAAGGCATGTGATGTTGAATAGCTAGCCTTCAGTGCATGGCATGTTTCTTCATGTTCTTCAGTGTCTTCTCTATGGTCATCCTTCCTTGCACTAGCAGGTATAGTAATGTTATGTTTCTTCAAAAGGAGAGCCATCTCATCAATTGTTCTTCTCATGCAGGAGATTTCTCGATGAAAGCCCCTTCCACAATAAGAACGGAGTCTTTCCTTTGCCATTCTTCTTGCTTCTTTTTGAACATGAAGGCTCATTTGACTGCTCTTTCTCCACATGAGACTCATCCTTTTGCTTCCCTTTATCATTCACTACCTTAGGTCCTCCAGCAACCAGTGCCTGATCTCTGGAAGATCGAATGATCTGAATTTGGATCAATTTGTCATGCTCCTGGGTGAGAGATTCAATGAAGGAGTTAAGAGTAGGCATCTTCCAATTTTGAGTAGTGAGCTTCACATAATGAAAGGTTGATACAAAGACTGAGTAGTCTGCACCAAGTTTGGAGAGAATGGAAAGGATGAGTTGATCATCCTCCTTCTCAACCTTGTACAGCTTCAACTGGAACATTAGATACTTGAATTTGGTGAAGAAGTCATTTAGTGTTTTGAAATTGGTTGGATGAAGAGAAATCAACTCATTCTCTAGCTAATAGATCCTTAGGTCATCTTGCTTATCAAATAAGGAAGCAAGATTATCCCAAACCTGCCTGTGAGTCTGCAGTCCATTGACGTAGAAGAGAAGATCTCGAGAGATTGAGAGGCATAAGAATCCATATGCTTCATCAAGCCTACTCCAGTACTTTTCTTTGTTAACATAATGAATTGGTTTTGCCTCTGTCTCCATTGTTAGTATGAAGAGCCTTTTAGAGCGAAGCTACATCTCCATGTCCTCCTTCCACTAGTGGTAGTTGAAAGGAGTGAGAATCTCTATTGGAGGGGCCATCTAGAAAGTAGTGAAGGAGACTGAGCTACTGTAGCGAATGCAGTGAAGGAGACTGAGCTTCTTGTAGCGAATGCAGTGAAGGAGACTAATAAACCTGTAAATCACACAATCAAATAGACAAAGTAAGGTCGATAGCCTACACTTTTGGAATTTCCTTCACACCCAATGTAGTTGATCAAGCAAGCTTGATCAACAATTCCTTTACTTGGGATATTAAGTGGTAAATTCTCCGCTTCTAGTGCAGTACTAGAAGGAGCAATTTTGCTCAAAAAACTGATCCAAGTATGAATCTGTAGTAGGAGAAGTGCCTTGTCCTTCCAAGGCTATGATACCATGTAAAATTGAGCACAAAGATCTATGGACCAACACACAACTCACAAGAAAGATCACATAATTTTACTCATAAATTGAAGAATGAAACAGTGCAAAAATGGCTTGCAACTGTGAAAGATTTCATTAATCAAAAGTAATTAGATAATTAATTACAATGAAGTACAATAGCTAAATAGCCTCATGCAATTTGAATCCATGTGAGGAAATTCGAATTGGTTGGACTCTACTTGACTGAATGGTTAACTGACCTTGTAAAAATCCAAACTCAAGTGTCTAATTCAATGTTAACTAGTCTAACTGACTGAGGTAGGTGAGTAAATGCACCTCACCTACATGCAGCCATGCAATCCTAGCACTAATTGAGTAGAATTGAATGTAAGAGACTAGAATTGAATGTAACTGACTCCTAACTGAGCTTGACTAGTCACCAACTGAACTCAACTGATGGAGGTTGGTATTGGCACTCCCAAGGGCTTCTAATTTGTAGGGATTGATCTAGGAGGCTCCTAAACTGATGCATGCAAGTGCAATCAGTGGCAGTTGGCCTCAATTAGTGCTCCCCACACTTTAGTAACTGGTACATGTGCCCCAATTAGGCCAAGTGGACCCAATGGTGCTAGTGACTAAAAATAGACTGAAAGGACTCTAGATTTAGAGATACTCCTGCTTTAGACATAATTGACCAAATTGGACAAGGGAGGATTATAATCCTAACAGACACTGCAAAAGCATTGATTGGTCAGTTTCATGTTGAGCATTATACCAAGAAAGACTTTAAATAATTGATTGAATATCACTAGCCTCACCTCTTGGAGTGCAACGCCACTCTAACAATGGGCTCTAGATGCTGTAATACTTTTTATTGATGGGTGAGGCAGATGAGATGGAATTGTTGGGTGGTGGACCCTTCTCCCCTCTCAGAATGGACCACGGATACTTTTATACTTCTATATTCATGAGTGAGGCAAACAAGATGAAGGTGCTATATGGTTGAACTCTACGCTCACCCTCCCAAGTTGACTATGGGTTTAACCCTCTTAATGAAAGGGTTTCTAAACTACTCATTTGAGTTAAGATTAAAACATCTTCCAATGGAACTTAAAGAAGTATTTTTAGATTATACGAAACTAACTAGGGAACTTCCTGAAAACTGAGCCTATCACTACTAAATGACAAAACACAGTTATTGCATAGATTTGCATGGATACGAAGCTCAGCAAAGGGCTTCTAGAAGGAATGATTCTAGTGGTTGGAGGAAAGGAATTTGTGTAGCTACTCGACTTAACAAATGTAACTTATCATTGTAAATATTATCATTCATACAATAACTTACAATTTGCTTACCCCTGTAAGAACCATGGACAAACTAATGGAGATTTGCAAATGGTTGCTAGTTCTTCAGAATTTGGAATGGTTTAATTGGAAGTTACCACTCCGTAGTAAAAAGGTAAGAGAAAGATCGTAAAGGAAGTATCACAAGTCTAGGTTCATCCACATACAAATCATTAGATAAGTTTATAGGATCAAAGAATTCAAGATGGTGTTAGTGTGAACTTTATGCAAAGCTTGAAGGAACCATCAAACTCTTTTATGGTAATAGAAAATTTGTTATAGCCTATAGGTAATCTTATTACAATCCCAATGTCTATTTCAAACCCTAAATATGGGATTGTCCACTTTCAAGTCAAAGTGAACCAATGTTGTAGATTTTAGGTTTTGCGATGGAAAAGTGGACCTATGTCATAGAAAAGGGACTTTATTTGTTCTAGTATTCAAAGATGGTACAATCCCCACTCAGCTTCGAAAGGAGAGTCTAGTGATTGTCTACTTACACCTACTCCATGTAATTTGTTCCAAAAATCCAAATGGTTTAAAGACCAACAATGGAAACAAAAATTGATAGTTCCAAACCATATTGTTCAAAACGGAAAGCAACAAACCATTCTAAGGGCACTTAGAGAATGGAAATCCCCTATAAGCCGTAAAAAATGACATTGCTCTCCTACCACTCAAGGGGTTTCAATGCACACACAAAAAGGTGTTCCCTAAAGGAACTAGTGGATAAATTTAGCCTAGAGATTTTGCAAGTTCAAGAAACCATGTTGGATGAGGTTTCTTGTTTGAAATACCTTAAATGTTGCTTCCAACTTGGGATTTTTATGTAAAATGTTTAGAAGGGCACCCAAAACGACTATTTATAATATGTAATTCCACTTTCCTTTTTCTAAAGGTACTTTATTTTGATTCAATCATTAATATAACACTCATTTCTCATAAGCTTAATAAGACTTTAAATATTATCAACATGTGTGGCCCTTCTAATGGAAAGAAGTATTCACGAGACTCTTTAACTCATATTACCATTTCTTATAGGAATTAGATCATTATAGAGGGAAGTATAACCAACAATGTATCCCTTTCTAAAGTATGGAGTACCACAGCTCAGGTTGAACTGCTAGCAACATACTTCATGTAGTGTCATGAAATGTAGTAGTTGGCTGACATTGAGCCTCTCAGACTAGACACCAAATGGAAAAACAATAGAATAAAAGAGGAAAGGCACCCCCTTCTTGTTAACTTGGAAAGGTATAGATCTTTGGTTATAAAATGAAGGGATTCTAATCAACTGCCAATCCTTCTAGAAAAGGGGGAATAGGAATAAAAAACCCCAACACCATTTAAGCTTGATCCACAGTGTCTCCTATACAAATAACCATAGTGGAAAGCATCACTGAAAAATCGTCGATTTCCCGAAAATTTGCAATTTTTCCAGCCTGTTGATTTTTTCAACTGAACAAATTGGTGTGTTTTGCAAAATTCGGCAATTTAAAAAAAAAAATCTCTATGACCCAAAAAAATCGCCATGGAAGTTCTAAAAACATAGATTGTCTATACACATTTGACTAGTTTTGTACATTAGACATTTGAAGCTAGTAACTGTAAATGGTAATGCTAAAGTGACATTCTCCTCGTATTTTATTTTCCATCGCTTTTACTTAAATTTTTAACATTACCATTAATTGTTTCGGGATGTTCGAGAGTGGTTGCAACCTCATCAGACTTCATATGCAAAAAGTACAATTTTCGATCTCATTAATAATTCAACAAACTTAATAGTTTTAGGATTCCAGGATTGCAACGTTTCCACTGGATTCTATCACGTATGAGGGTAAGGGATTGGAATTTAATCAAGCACATAAAAGTTTCAAACTAGGTATGTACCTTGATGTTGGTGGTGTTGATGCCTGATTGTTGAAGTTGATTGAACTCTTCTATCTTGACCTTAATAAAAATATACCCTTAGGTCAAGCAAAATCACATATTAAGCATGGGAATCTTTTTATACCTTATCTTAACGCTTGGATTAGGAAGTTTCATCAAAAGCATAGGGTGTTGACTAATGTCCTTAGAGGATCAAATTCAAGATTCGAGGTAGAGGCAAGGGCTAGAGCCTAGAGGAGGGGGGAGTGACCAATGTTCCAACTAGTGTTGAAACTTCCAAATGCCAAACTTTGAAACTTTGATGCACCACTTTTTTATTTGGCATCCACTACATCATATATATCAGTGATTTCTCCATTTTTATGTGCCAATGTGTTTTTCTAATGTTGTTGTTGCTTTGTATGTTTAAAATTTTGAAAAAAAAAAGAATATATTTTGTATGTTTTAATGTTTTATGTAGTTTGCCGACTTTTGCCGATTTTTTCGCCGATGTTGCCGAGAAGTTGTATTCGAGACCCTTGCCAATTTTTGTCGATGATGATTTTTTCCACTATGAAAATAACTCTATTCATTTGTTTAGGACAATTAGATATTTTGTCAATCCTTCCCTTAAGGACAATGTTAGGAAGCAATCTAATATTAGCATGAT
This sequence comes from Pseudotsuga menziesii, assembly GCA_001517045.1. Lineage (NCBI taxonomy): Eukaryota > Viridiplantae > Streptophyta > Pinopsida > Pinales > Pinaceae > Pseudotsuga > Pseudotsuga menziesii. The sequence continues at coordinate 49,270 of LPNX010824903.1, read as the reverse complement.
TAAAATAAGAAGCTTCCAAGGGACTAGACAAGAATTAAAAATTAAGAAACAGAAAGAAAAAAGAAAAAAACATAAGGAAGTTATTGGCATTTTGGGAATCTTCCATTATGCTTCCACATTTGCACAACAACTCTACCCCCAAGGAGTCGAGGACAATAAATTGGTAGAAACCATTAAAAGTACCAGGATCAAAAGCCATTATTTTGAAGAGATTCGATAACACCACATCTTTCTTTCCCCAAAAGCCGAAGAAGACCTAGCAAATAAGGTTAAGCAAATAGTGTTTTAGAAGAAATGGGGTCAATACCTTCATCCCCGTCCCCTAAGTCATTAAATTGTGTATGCATATGAAACCAAACATGAATTGGCCATATCTGATTGGTATTAACTCCCAGAAAGGAAGGAGGGATGACACATTCAGTTGTGTCCCATCCTCACACCTCCTCTAGTCATTATGCTCTCCAAGTTATCTAACAATGCAAACCTCATATGTCAATGAATATGGAATTAAATTCGTCTCTGATTCCATGAATGGAAGAATATGGTAAGTCGTGATCATCTTTGGATAATTAATTTTTTATTTGGTGCATTGGAGCTTCCGAATCAAGCTTTGACCCTATAGTAATTATGAATTTCAACATCAACGTGTCAATATAGGGTCTCTTGTGTCACTAGTGTGTGATTGTTTTTAAGACCAAGGGATCTTGCGAATTCCCCTTCAAGACTTGCATTGTCCTTCTAAGACGAAATTTGCCAACACTTCCCAAAGACAAGGAGAATAGGAAACAACATGTATTTACCACCCTTTCAGCTTTAATTAGAATATTTGGATAAGCGTTGTAGCTTTGTGCCTTGGTACCATCAAACCGTGCTTCAAGATTATAGATAATTCGCTTCTAGTTGTTCAACTCCAAGGTTTCAATTTTGGGTCTATTGTGTTATGTGTGTTTGTTTGTTCAATTGAGGCCTAGATTTCTTGTGAGAACCTCTTGGAGGTTAAACAAATTGTTCATCTCATAGGGCATTGACCTACCCTCCATTGCGTTGAGGAGAATTGTGAAACATTGGACATCCACCAACCTTTCATTCTTAATTGGTAACTATTGGAGGAACCCATCGTCCTGGGAATTCAACGTATTGGTATTACAAATGCTTGGCTTGTTTTGAGAGGGACAAGCATTGTGCCATAGATAATTGTCACTCTCAGGCCTGTCAAAGGGACATTCAGGAAATCCAAAGGTTTATGAAATTCATGAAATGCAAAGGTTTGGGTTTGCTTGTGGCTTATTGAGACTCAAGGTCGGTTAAGATATTAGATTTCCAAATTGAGTAGTGACATCTAGAAAATCTACACTATGGAGGAAAAGCACATGGAGCAGGGTGCTTGTTAGGTCTTCTATCACTAGATTTGCAATGAACTTCCTCACATTGCACTCTCATTTCTCAAAAACATAACTTGAGGAAGATGTTTGCTTCTGATGAATGGACTAAATCCTAGTGAAGCACAAAGGATGAGGGGAAGGAAATTTGCAAGAAATATTTTACCCAAGTTATTGATCCAATGCAGCAAAGATTGTTAAAGTTGTCAAGACCCTTGTTAAGGTGCTATGGATGGTTAATGGGAATCAATTATCCATGGGTTATATTCATGAGGCCATGGATCAAGCCAACAATAAAATAAGGGCAATATAAAGGTATAAAACGATGGTACATGTTTGGAAGATCATTTATAGTGCATGGGACAACCAACTCAATATACCTAAACAAACAATTCAACATTTCACGAACCCAATGTACCATTATAAATCCAAATTTTGAGTTAATAAATTGGGTGAAATTAAAGATGGATTGTACACTTACCTAAAGCGCACAATCCCCGTTCAAAAAGTCTTTTCGATAAAAGTGCAGTCACCTTTAGGAAATCGAAAGTTTTTCAGTTCAAGTATTCATTTTTCTACGGATTGAAGATTTCTAGGCAACGTTACAAACTAATCTCTTGAGTTTCCTAACTTAGTCTTTCACTCTTATGATTTATAGCAATGAATTGGCGGGAATTATTTTGCGATCAATGCCCTCAACTGCAAAAGTTTGACTTTCAAATCTCGAATCAAACTTGCAATGTTTATGGATGTGGAATCAATTAATTTGTCTTTAAGCATCAAATGGTGGCATCAAGATATTATTTGAAAGGAGGGAGATGGTCCATTGAGATACCAACTGACTAAAATAAACAAGTGACCTCTACAACCAATAGTGAACCCAACTAGAAGTGTTGGTAGCGACTATGGCCTCCAAAGAATAGTAATGAGATAAGGGTAGTGATATCTGCCAACTAACCATTCAGGAAAGTCCTGAACCCAATGCAAAAGGGAAACTAAACCAAATATGGCTCTAATCGGGAAACTGCAGATTCTAGATGAATAATGGATCAAAGAACTATTCTATTGCGCTTGATGATGGTGAAGTGATTCTACTTGAATAATGGCTCGGGGAACTATTCTCTCGCATCTGATGATGTAGCAAAGCATAAGGAACTAAAATCTCTATCATGGCCTAATTCAATCTAATGTCCTCTTCCAATTAGGCCTTGAGGCCCAAAACCGCTAACCTATGTGATTCCTGTGGGTTCGAGCGGTTACTGACAGCTAGGGAATCAGCTAAGGACTGATGCCATCCGTAGAAGATCTAGGGCATCCTCATTAGGTCAAGAAGGGCCACCGGGGCCAAAGGCCACCTCTGTGCATGCCATCCAAGCGTTATTTAATGATGCATGCACTCTTTAAGTCTCCATCTGCATGCATGCAAGTCAACTGCAAATTAGAAGATAAAGTGACCTAATTAGGTCAAAGATTAGGGTTTTCATAGTTGAAAGTTATAAAAGAGGGATAAAGCGAAAGGAGACTTCACTTTTGATGATTATTATTTTGGGAGCTCTTGGATAGTAGCACAACGTGCCGCACAGCAGTTGGGTTTCGAGACAGAGTCTTCAGCTAACAGGATTTCGGCAGTGAAACATCTGTCCTAGTCTCATTCAGGGTAAGCCATACAGGTTCATCATTTGTTCTTACATTCATTCATAAGTTATCCAGTATATGGTATAGATCGTTGCAGGGACACGTGTGCAGCCATAGGGGGGGGGGTTTCAGCTAGAAAGCCCTAATCAGTTGTTGGGCCTTCAGATCTCGGCTTTACTCCGAAACTCAGGCACCATTCTCATCATCAGCATCATACTCCACTACCCGGTGATTATCAGATCTGTCTGTGCTCATCCGGAGCAGTTATTAGCAATTTCAGGATCCAGGGGGTGTGAGCAGTTGTCTCTCTCTGGAGCAAGTCGCTATCCTGCCTACAGATCTCAGAAATCCTGCATGTACCAGGCATTCTCTCCAGCACAGGAAGGCTATCAGTCCTGCAAATCGACAGCATCATCGGACACCTCCTTCACTGAAAGCGTCACCCTTTTTTGACTGGGGTTCTTGCTGCTGGGGGTTCACCGGAAACAGAAGAGATCTGCCCATCTCCGATCCAGTTCTCGGTGCTTGCATACTCTCTCAGGAGCAGTCTAGCCGGCTTATCAATGGTAAGTGTGCATTCTGTCCCACAAACCCTAACCCTAATTTTTGCTATAAAATAGGGATTTTTGCATGCCCAGTTGTATCAGCATATTTTCTTAGAAATAGAAAATATCGGGATTTGGGGATATTACAGTGGTACCAGAGCTATCTTCTTGGCCAGCTGTGGGCTTAAGAAATGAAACGTAGATGAATATAGGAGGAGACCCTTTTGTAACCTATAGGAGGAGGAAGAGTAGATACACAGGGGAGTTTGAGGATATCCAACTAGAAGATACCAATTCAGATATGGAACAAACATGTATACACTCAGATAGGGGAAAAGGAATGGGAGAAGAGAAGGATCGAATGGAGTTTCACAGCTTGGTCTCTGCATTGCAAGACTTGGCCAAAGGACAAAAATATGTACTCAATGCAATCAACAGATTATCAGCGAAACCGGAAACAGGTATCAACAGTACACCTCCCTCACCATTAGATCGGGGATCTACAAGCAGCAGTGGAAAGATAGCATACACTAACATTCAGAATACTCTGCACATATACAGCAGACCTGCTATTAGGCCTACCATGCCTCACTTCTTGGCAGATACAGTAGGGGGTCCGGTCATGCAGGTAGAACCTAGCGAGCCTTTTGGGGCTTATTTACAGGAGTATAGAGACTTAGGGGATGAATTTCATGCTGCCATGTCTTTTTCAGATTTCTGCAACATGAAGAGTAGGAACAGGCCCATGAATTTCAACAAGGGTTTCAATCACAACTATGAGTTGCAGAAGACCTTGGGTAGGTTGACCATCCCAAACTTTGATGGGACTCGCGGAGGATCAGCGAGGATATGGGTTCAAAAGTTGGATACCTATTTCCAACTCAACCCCATGACAGAGACAGATGCCATTAAATTGGCCACACTTCACCTGGACGGAGAGGCTCACGAGTGGTGGTACCACAGATTGGTGACATTGGGTCACAACACGATACATTCCTACGGTTAGTTCACTCAGAGGCTCATAGAGAGGTTTGACATGAAAGATCCAGAGATACATTTCAGGGAGTTGGCTCAACTCAAACAGACTGGTAGTGCAGAAGCGTTCATTTCAGAATTTCAGAGGATAGCCGTTATGGTAACAGACGTATCAGAGAGCAGAGTGACTATGTTATTCACTGAGGCCCTCACAGAGCCACTACGGGGATGGGTGAAAGCATACAAACCCCTCAGTCTGCAAGATGCCATTAGCAGAGCAAGAGATCTTCAGGATTCAGTTCCCAAAAACAAATTCCCACTGAAAACCAATTTTCATGTCAGGGACAAGGACAAGAAACCTTTCCAGCAGGATGTGCCCAAGAAAACCTGGTTAGACGAGGACACTAGGAAAGATCTGAGAAGGAAGAAACTATGCTTCACCTGTCAAGAACCATGGGTACCAGGACACAGGTGTGCAGGGAAGTTGAAGGCTCACTACATTGAGGTATATTCAGACAGTGATGAGGATGACTATGAGCAGGAAGCCACATAAGAACCACGGGTAGCTGAGGAGGAATCACACTAGGGTGATACACCAGAGGGGGTCATTGCTACATTATCTGGAGTACCAAGATTCCATACTCTCAGGGTCAGGGGAGTAGTACAGGCTCACAGAGTAGGAGTATTGAATGATGGGGGAGCCACCCACAATTTCATTGACTCCGCTTGGGTAGCCAAGAGAGGTATTCAGACCGAGAAGTTTGAAGGATTCACTGTAGCAGTAGCCGGGAACTCCAACATGGAGTGCAACTACTGGATCCCAAAATTGAATGTCGCCTTAGGTAACTATCAAATGACAGACTCTTTCTATGTAGTGGATGTAGAGGATACTCATGTGGTATTGGGTGTTTAGTGGCTTTATTCTATAGGGAAATACACTACAGACTACAGGGCAATGGAAATGGAGTTCCAGGGGCCAGACGGCAAACGGGTAGTTTTGAGGGGCATGAACACTTATCCCCCAAAACCGGTCTCATCACAAAGGATGGAGGCAGTTTTCCGACAGGATGATATAGAATGGGCTGCAGAATGTTTGGTCACCTTCAGGAAACCCCTAGAGACCAGCACACAACACCCAAGTGACATTCAAACCTTGCTACAGAAACATGAAAATGTTTTTCGGGACCTTCCATCAGGTAGACCACCAGACCGAGGCTTTGAACACATCATCGAGCTAGAGGAGGGGACACAAGCAGTCATCACCACTCCGTACAGGCATCCCAAAAGGTACAAGGATGAGATTTAGAAAACAATCAAAGAATTACTGGAGCTTGGATATATTCGGCCCAGTTCTAGCCCCTTTGCATCCTCAATAGTACTGGTCAAAAAGAAGGATGGTACACTGTGAATGTGCATCGATTATCGAGCACTCAACAAAAAGACCATTAAGAACAGGTATCACATTCCTAGAATTGACGAACTCATGGATGAGCTTCGGGGAGCTCAATACTTCTCCAAGATCGATCTTTGCTCGGGATACCATCAGATCAGGGTAAGGGACCAGGACATCTCCAAAATAGCTTTTCGTTGTCACTATGGTCACTATGAGTTTTTGGTCATGCCCTTTGGACTTACCAATGCTCCGGCCACTTTTCAGTCATGCATGAACCACACCTTCAGAGCACAGCTACGTAAGTTTTTGCTCGTATTCTTTGATGACATCTTGATTTACAACAAAACATGGGAAGAGCATCTGAAACACCTGGATGAAGCATTGAGTATTTTAGAAGAACATTCGCTTTATGCGAAAATGTCCAAGTGTGAGTTTGGCATGAAGGAAATGCTATATTTAGGACACGTAATCAATGCAGAAGGAGTATAGGTTGATATGGAGAAAATCCGAGCTATCAGAGATTGGCTTGCACCAAAAACAGTTACAGAATTGAGAGGTTTCTTAGGTCTGTGCACTTATTACCGACAGTACGTTAAGGGATTCTCCCAATTTGCAGCACCCCTCACAAATCTCACCAAGAAAGGAGCGTTCACTTGGACAGACTTAGCACAAAAAACTTTCGAGGAGATGAAGGTTATTATGAGTTCTTGTCCAGTTCTAGCATTACTAAACTTCTCACAACCCTTTGTAGTAGAATGTGATGCCTCAGGGGAAGGGTTAGGAGCAGTGTTGATGCAGAATCATCACCCTATTGCATTTGAGAGCTGTAAATTGAATAACTATGAGCGCCATTACTCCATATATGATAAAGAGATGCTAGCCATCTTGCATGCTCTCACAAAATTAAGACAGTACCTGGTGGGCAGTAAGTTCAAAATCAAAACCGATCATAACAGCCTCAAGTATTTCCTGGAGCAGAAGGAACTGAATGAGCGACAACAGAAATGGGTCAGCAAAGTACAAGCCTACGATTTTGAGATCGAGTATGTAAAAGGTAAGAATAATGTAGTAGCTGATGCATTATCCTGGCGTCCAGCCCCATTATCTCTCAGTAGCATATCCACGGATTGGAGGGCACTTCTCTTAGTAGAATACTCCAAAAATAAATTCGCTTGCAAATTATTGGACGGGCGAATTCAAGATGACAGGTACAGGATTGTGGATGACATCATCTATTACAAAACCAGGATATACGTCATTCCAGAATCCACATTGAGGAAAAAGATCATTCAGGCAGCCCACGATTCTCCTTTATCAGGGCATCAAGGTTTCTTAAAGACCTACAGGCAGATTAGAGAGAGGTTCTCATGGAAGGGCCTTAAGGGGGAAATTATGCAGCATGTCCGGGAATGTAGCATCTGTCAGCAGAACAAGATTGAGAACACCCATCTAGCAGGGTTACTCTAGCCACTACCGATTCCATAACAGAAGTGGGAAAGCATCTCCATGGACTTTATTTCAGGCTTGCCCAAGGTCCAAGGGCGAGATTGTTTATATGTAGTAGTTGACAGACTGACCAAGTTTGCACATTTCTTCTCGATATCATCAGACTACTCGGCAGCTAAAGTAGCTGAGTTATTCTTCAGGGAGGTCTTCAGGCTACACAGGTTACCTAAGACCATTGTCAGTGATCGGGATAGCAGATTCACGGAAGCAAAATTCACAATGTGTTCCATGTATCTAATCTGAAGAAGACCCTTGGGAAACACATTGATCCATCTACCAAATTGCCTCCTTTAGATGATGAAGGACTGCTGATACTGATTCCCGAACGGATCATACAGACTAGAGAAAGGAAGCTCATGAACAGGGTAATCAGATAATACTTGGTTCAATGGAAAGAACTACCGCCAGAGGATGCCACCTGGGAAGGTGAACAGGTATTGTAGCATCCCAGTTTGAAGTTGCTTGATGACAAGCAATCTCAAGTGGGGAGGACTGTATGTCCTCTTTCGATTAGGCCTTAAGGCCCAAAACCGCTAACCTATGTGATTCCTGTGGGTTCGAGCGGTTACTGACAGCTAGGGAATTAGCTAAGGACTGATGCCATCCGTAGAAGATCTAGGGCATCCTCATTAGGTCAAGAAGGGCCACCGAGGCCAAAGGCCACCTCCGTGTATGCCATCCAAGCGTTATTTAATGATGCATGCACTCTTTAAGTCTCCATCCACATGCATGCAAGTCAACTGCAAATTAGAAGATAAAGTGACTTAATTAGGTCAAAGATTAGGGTTTTCGCAGTTGAAAGTTATAAAAGAGGGATAAAGCGAAAGGAGACTTCACTTTTGATGATTATTATTTTGGGAGCTCTTGGATAGCAGCACAACATGCCGCACAACAGTTGGGGTTGGAGACGGAGTCTTCAGCTAAAGGGATTTTGACAGTGAAACATTTGTCCTAGTCTCATTCAGGGTAAGCCATACAGGTTCACCATTTGTTCTTACATTCATTCATAAGTTATCCAGTATATGGTATAGATCGTTGCAGGGACACGTGTGCATCCGTAAGGGGGGGGGGGGGTTCAGCTAGAAAGCCCTAATCAGTTGTTGGGCCTTCAGATCTTGGCTTTAATCCGAAACTCAGGCACCATTCTCATCATCAGCATCATACTTTGGTACCCGGTGATTATCGGATCCGTCCGTGCTCATCCGGAGCAGTTATTAGCAATTTCGGGATCCAGGGGGCGTGAGTACCAGTCTCTTTCTGGAGAAAGTCTCTATCTTTCCTAGAGATCTCAGAAATCCCGCATCTACCAGGGATTCTCTCCGCCACGGGAAGGCTATCAGTCCTACAAATCAGCAGCATCATCGGACACCTCCTTCACTGAAAGCGTCACCCTTTTCTAACTGGGGTTCTTGCTGCTGGGGGTTCACTGGAGGCAGAAGAGGTCTGCCCATCTCCGATCTAGTTCTCTGTGCTTGCATACTCTCTCAGGAGCAGTCTAGCCGGCTTATCAGTGGTAAGTGTTTATTCTGTCCCACAAACCCTAACCCTAATTTTTGCTATAAAATAGGGATTTTTGCATGCCCAGTTGTATCAGCATATTTGCTTAGAAATAGAAAATATCGAGATTTGGGGATATTACATTCAACTCAAGAAAATAGGCCACAAATCCTCTAAACCATAAATATATGTAGGTCTAATTAAATTGTCCATGAGATCCATCTTAGACAAAATATCCTAAAATTGGTTCTAAAAGCATTGGCGCTCAGGGAGGGCAAGGGATCCATAGGCTTTCTTGATATGAAGCTAGAGAGCCTTCATCAAACCAAAATTGGGCCCCCCAAAAAAATAAACACATAAGGATGTGTAAGCAATGGTGATCTCAATATCCACTCCTTGGAAGTAAAAGTGATACTCTGAGATGATGATTGTGAACTTGCTTTTTCCAAGGTTGATCATTCACTGAAAAATATCACAAAATTGTATAGGGCATCAAGTTGATTATGTAACCTGTCCACGGTGGAAGTCAACAAGATTGCATCATCGAAAAAAAGGAGAATGGAGATCAAGAGTCAATACCTAATGCAATACAATCATTGACTGAGGACCTCGTGGATACCAACTACTCTTGCCTCTAGTCATGACATCATCCTCCATCCAAATATTCTAATGATGGGGATGGAATCCACCAAGTTTTACTTTATATATATATATATATATACTTACTTGTTGAATACAAATCGATGCCAAATGACGAATTAATGTATCATTTTAGTAGCAATAGCACAATCAAGTCGCCACTAACAAACATAAAGCTTGCTAGATCTCAATTGAGCAACAACAAACAATGATCATATGCATGTCCACAAAGCTAATGCCATGGGGTAATATGCCCCAAAAACTTTACCCACTCCTTTGGTTTCCTCATCTCCAAGCAAACACTGTGAGGCCCTCGATAACTACAAGAAAAATACATGACCAATTTCAACCCCACAAATACTGCCACAGAGTCACTTTTTTCATATTGGACATCCCAAATAAAAAATATGTTGAGAAGGATGAAATTTCTTGAGACCAAAATAAACAAGCTCCACTTTGAGGTAACGAATTTCAAACAACTAATTTATGAAATGAAACACCAAGAAAGCATACACTTACAAAACCCACTTATGAACTCCCCCACTCTCCAATTTAAAATCTAAAACATCGAAAAATTTATAAAAAGAGATGTGATCAGAGCAAGCCTTAATCGTTAACTCTTATTTAAACAAGAAATTAAAACACAACAACAAATCTTTAACCCCCGGGTTCAACTAGACCAGAAAAGGAAATCCCCCCCCCCCCCCCCCCCAATGCGTTGAGGTCGAGAAGGTGATGCATGCCATGTTGAAAGAGGAATGCCTCCATTGAACCCAAGAACTTAACCGTAGGGTATGCGGGCTCCCCCCAACACCATGCCTCTAACATACCACCTACAAATAAGCACATCCTTCCTACACAACACATTGGATCTTAACAATGTGTACTTGGAAGGGCACCAACTTCACACTTTTCATCCATTTCAGGTCAACAGGAAATTGGATCCAAGCTCTCAATTTCAAGTTGATGTTGTCCTTCATCCTCAACAAGATATTTTTAGATGTAGAAATGACTAGGTCCCATATTACAAAGTTGAAATGTACCAAGGGGATGGTAGTAGCATCACAAAAAAAGGCAATATGCTATAGGGATCAAGTATTTGAATAGTGTGTTGGGACAATAATGGATCATTCTAGGCATCATTGGGAATGATGAACAACTCTCTCAGTTCATCCAACGTCCTAATTATTATTGAGACCCACGTGAGCCCTACCCAACTGCTCCCAAACATAATAGGTTATCACTGGATTTCCACTTATCAACAAAAGACCAAATCTTCAAAAGGGATAAGAGGTTCTGACAAGGTGGCATGTCTAACCAAGGACTCCCTTCATGGTGTGGCTTCTCTAATAGCTTCAAACAAGTTTTCCAAGTTCATGTGGATATAGCTCAACAATTTAGCCTTTTTTCCCAAATATATCTATATCGTACTCTGTTACTTCCTCCCAATTGCATCTCAGTTTACTATTCATTGAAATTTCGAAGGAGACCCATACCTAGAATCATGGTCTTGCATCATTCAACACTCAATAGTGAGGGAGGTCATTATACTGGGTGACTTTAATGCCAACACATGAACTCTTCAGATTCCTCTCCACATTTTAGATGACATGCTCTATGTTCAATGGATAGATACAAAATCAACAAAAACTTGATTGGTTATGTGACGATGCTTTGGGGCCTATTACAAAGTATGTAAAACACCTTCTATAACTTGGAGAATCTCATGAGCTACTTATCCTTGAAGACCTCACCAACTTCTCGAAGTATCACTTCTTCACTTGTTTACCCCATGATGGAGGTGTGAATGTGATGAATTATTTACCCTCCAGTTAGGAACTACTCTCCTCCATTTCTCGATAATCCCCTTCATATTGGTCAACCACTCTCTTCTCTCTTTCTCCTTCCAGGTTGACAACCCCCCTCCCCCCAACCCATCCTTTTCCAAGCCCACCTCACACCACTATCCTCTTTCATGAGGGGTCCCCTAACACCTTCACTTCCTACCTCCACCAAAATGCTCCCATTTGAGTCTCATTTCCCATCCCTTGACTTTTTCTCTGACAAATGCACATGTCTTTCATCCACCATTTTAGAAGCTACACTTAAAAACTACCCCCACTCGAACTAGTCTACCTCCCCCTCCCTTATACCTTAGCCTTACCCCATGAACGGGTGGTATGTCAAGGACTACAAGACTCTATAGAGCTAGCTTCAACACACTTTCACTCATGATCACGCCTCCTACCACAATCTTAAGACTTCGTACCGTCGTCTCCTTGTCCACAAGAAATGGTTCTACATTTCACAGAGGAGATGGAAGTTGAAGCCTTCCCTTGTCCACTCCCCGAAACTAATTTAGTGAACCATCCTCCCTCACTACTACTGTCTCCATCCCGATCTTGATCATGGATCCATGTTCTCCCACACCTATTCCCTATATGATTTCGTAAGGTAGCACCTAAACCAAGTTACCTCTCCCCCTCCACTTGATACTTATTCTCTTACCAAGATATTTGGGAGGAAATTTGTGTGATCAATACCAGCAAAGCAATGAATGAGGAAGGGTTACAGGAAGAACTATTCAAGCATGGTATCCAAGCCTTGGATTATCACTTGGTCTTTGTTCAACCATGTCCATATAAGTTTACTGCAACCTCGATCAAACCACACTATTATCAGATTAACAAATTGGTCCCTAGTGCAAATTCGAATAACTATAGAACGATCATGATTGGCCACACTTTCTCAAAACGCTATGTTAGGATTTTCCATATTAATATTTCTAAGGAGCTTGAGTGGAGGAAACTAGGAGCAAGAGGATAGGTGGGATTCTAATCGACACACCAAACCGTTGATCACATTCTTACACTCCAAGACATCATCAAGGAGGCATGTCATCACTCTTCGAAATTCTATTGTTGCTTTAAGAATTTTAGAAAGAATTCAAATATGTTCCTAGAGAATTCAAAGGAACATTGGCATTTACGAGACCCTAAAGACCACCATCATGCACCTATATGAGATGGTTGTTGGTCATTTTTGAATGGCCCACAGGGTATCGATCTTTAGTAAGAGTAGCACATGAGTAAAATAAGGGTTCCCTACATGCCCCACTTTATTTGGGATCTACATCGATGAGTTATAGTACTACCTGCAAAAGCACATAAAGGACAGTGATGGATGCTTGTTTTTGTCTTTCTTTTTGTTCACGATTAGGTTATATAGACTATTGGATGCCTTACCCCTATTCTACGATCTTCACGAGTTTATGGTCAGCCTAGATAAAACCAAGGTAATGATCTTCAACAAGTTGAAGACCCTCTTGGATCACCATTTCTTTTCCCAAGGGGAGGAGTTAAAAAGGAGATCGAGGACCAATTCATTTTACACTAAACTATTTTTCAATAACCTATTTTTAACATAATCTTGGTCTTCGGTAAATTGATATATTATCATAGTCTGAAACCTCTCTAAAAAATCAATATAAGATACTAACATTTTGACTTAATTACTGAAAGCAAAAACACAAATATCCTTTGAAACTTATATAATAGAAATGGAAACCGATATTAGAGAAGATAAACACCAAACAAACATGGGGAAAAAGGACAAGCAAAAAAGGGGGAGCTTCTGGGAGGAATAGGTGGAAGCAAAATTCTACAATCTAATTAAAATTTAAAGCAAAACCTAGAAGTGAGTCAAATAAATCTAGCTTACAAATGTGATTGCAAACAGTGGTCGCAATGCTCTTTGTGGGAGGAATATTTCTCCAAGAATATTGTCAAATTGGTGGTTTAAATTTGGATTTGAATGTAAGTTCTCCAAGTGCACTTATATTATGGTTGAGAAGATTATGTTGTCCCTCACGTTATAAAAAATAATCATCCCTTTGTTGCTTCCATCTCCCTCTGTTTCAATACTCTTTCCCATTCCCTTTCAATTCCCCTCATGAACAGTTGATGAACCTTTCCAAAGACCGTTCTCATTTCATAACATAGTGAAACCCCCGATGGTCGTTTTCCCTTTTCCTTTCCAAAACCATCCCCAATTCTCATTCCATGATTCGAGCCTTTTTAACAACAAGCTCCCTTAACCTTCCAAACTCTATTCCTACTCCCCTTACCTACGTCATTTCATGGATCACTCTGCAATCTAATAGGATTTTCTTCATTTGCCAATGCCTGGTGACAAGGTCGAAAACTGGTGAGTTTAGGAGAATTTTTTTGTCATGAAACAAAGATTCCAATATACAAAATAAAGAACCCTTACCAGTTGTGAATACGCCAAAATCAAGTTTAATGCATTTAGGTGCACTAAGCTATACAACCAAGGTCATGATCCTCCGATTAGGGATGTCATTGATGTATTTGGTCATGTAAATTCTTGAGGTAAAACCTCCGTTGTAAGTCGAGTAGCACCCACAAAAGTATTATTAAAGTGTATTTTTGAGTATCCCAAGGAAAGTAGGACCTGATTGGGACGAGAAGTCAGCCCTGTCTGGTTACTAGGCCTCTCCACTGATCAATATAAATAGGGGAGGTGCTTCCCTCGTTTGGACACTCTCAGAACTCAAGTAGTTGCGCTAAGGTGAGAAGGAGCAGTTCATCAAGAGGAGAGGAAGCAATATACTCTTATTATTGGTGTCTTACAAGTCTTATTCTTAGGGTCTTACACTATACTTGGTTGAATTCTATGCCGAGGAAGTTTTTCTAGGTTTTCTTCCCCATGAAGGTTTCCTAGGATAAATCTCTATGTTCTTTTGTGTGGCTATGCTTGTCTTTATTTCAGTGATCCTTTTGCATATGGTTATGATGTTTTGATGATAAATGTTTTTAGATATTGTATAACCATTAAAATATTAACATGGTATTAGCGCCACCCTGAAACAATCTTTTGTGCAGCTGAAACACTGCCACAACTGCAACTACTGGAGTTTAGGGTTTCATGCTTGAAAACCCTAAAAGACAAAATCTAGTTATCTTGGCATTTTCGCTATAACTAGCATTGGGTGAATTCTAAGGAGTTGTGGACAGGATGAAGGTGTAATATTGTTGTACCTTGTGTGCAAGTTGCAACCTTAGATTCAATATACTTTAGGATACATGATCCATCCATATTAGGGTTCCAGCCTCTTCCAGAATTTAGTCATAAACATGTGACCTAAGGAGAATTGTTATATCTGTCAATAGGAAGATCCAAATCGAATTTCATAAGATTCCATAAATAAGAAACCGACTTTAGTTTTTGTGGTGTGAGTTTTAGACCCCAAAATTGAAATAATGACACGTAGAAGTCCATAAAAGTTTTCTATATTGAACCAAACCTCAAACATGTCACCTTGGTAAAATTAACATAAGTTCCACTTGGTGAATCCAATACCACTCTAACCTCTGGGGTTGGAAATAAGACATATAAGGATACCTCAGTACAAAGTTTCAGACTTTTAGGAGCAGGAATTTTGGATTAGAAAAATCGATATCAAAAAATTCTGCAGAAGAAATTGGAGAAACCAGGGCTTCCCGTTTCGGGTACTTCCCTCCATCGATCAGTCGAAAAAGAAGGACCATCCAACTCTCCCTAGGAGGGCACATATTTATATGGAAGAAGTTTCTCATTCTATGGATTTTCAATTTTTGACCTAATACTGCTACTGGGAAAAGTAGGGCATCCGATATTTTGCAGTTTTGTCCACAGTTTTGGGAAAATGAGTATACTACTCAGCTGTCCTTGAGGAGGCACATGTTTCTATCCAATCAGATCTGAAAGTCACCTAAGTTGAAATATTAGGGTTTCTATGTCAAACCCTAGGCCCACCAGAAGCAGTACTCCATAAAAGCAATGAAGCAAGCATCCAATTGAAGCAATCTTATTCGTAAGTTCTATTCTCTCTAATTCCATTTGAAGTTCTCCCTTTATCATGATGACATACAATAACAATATTTAGGAAAAGATTGAAGGATCCGATAACTTTTGAGCATGGAAGTATATAGAGTGCTTATCATACAAAAGAACATGAATTAGAAGACCATGTCAAAGGAGAAGCTACAGATTCAGAGCGAGATGAGGACAAAGCTAAAGAAGCCAAGAAGATCATTGCAAATTCCATCAAGGACCATTTGATACCACATGTATTATCTTTGAAGACTCCCAAGGAGATATTTGATATCAAAATGAAGATGACCTTGAGGACTCAACTCAAGCGTGTGAAGATGCAGATGTCAAAAGGTATCCAATATTACTTCACAAGATCATTCTAGATCAAGGAGGAACTAGAAGCTATTACAGACAATGTCAAAGAAGAGGAAGTGGAGATGACAACCTTGAATGGTCTCCCAATTTCATGGGAATATTTCATTCAAGGATTTTGTTCTATAAGGAAGCTCACTTATGGAGGAATGCACATAAGAAGAAGCTTGATTGATAGAAAAAGAAGAAGAGATGGATGAAGATGACAATCAAGACCTAACAACCCATACCAAGAAGAGAAAGAACAAGAAGGAAGAACATTCTCGCAAGAATATAAATACTTCAAAAGAAGGACCTCCCACAACTCATATAGGACACTCCATGAAATAATGTCCCAAGAAGGAATAACGAAAGAATGATATTATCAAGGAGTACCAATCATGAAGAATGATGTCTATAATGTGGTCTCAAGACCTAAAGGGAAGCCTATAATGTCTTCCAAGTAGACCTACAAGATCAAGCATACAACAGATGGCAATATCAAGAGATACACAGGTTTGTGGTTTCTCTCAGAAAGAGGGAGTCGATTATGGCAAGACATTTGCTCCATTGACCAGACACTCTTCTTGAGTGAAGTAGAAGTGCATATAGAACAACTTCTAGGATAAGGGACTCTCTATAGAGAACCACATGTGCACAAATTGAAGAAGGATTTGTACGAGCTCAAAATGCACCCATGGGATAGCACATACATTTACATGACAAGCTTGAGGATCACCTAAACTGATGGAGATCTCAACCTTTGCTACAAGGTTGAATATGGAAGGCTACAGAGGATGAGAAGATCATATATGGGTGCAATAGGAATTTTCAACAAAGTTTAAGATGGAGGATCTCGGTATCCAGTGATCTTGACATAGATGGATACACAAAAGATTAACAGTAGAGGAGGATAATTGTCACTCTAGAAAAGAATAAAAAGAGTACAAGATGAAGAGGGAGGATGGTGATTCGCTTCAAAGAGAGTGACTACAACATATCTCAGAGTTCAAGAATATTGACATCAGGTGTGAGGGAATCCAAAGGAGATTTTCCTTAGCCAAGGAAAAGGTGCGGTCAAGATCCTAAAGAGGTTCGAGATGTTGGACTATAGCTACACCAGTGGCATCAAAATTGGAGTTTCTATATGATCCTACTTCATAGATAGTTGATGTCACAATCTACAAGAAGAAATTTGGTTCGTTAATGTACTTGATGAACACGTGGCCAAATACTTGCTTTGCGGTGAATACTTTCATCCAGCACATAATGGAGCCTAGATGTGTTCACATGGTTGTGGAAAAGCATGTGGTGTGGTACCTAAAGGGTACAATTGAGTATGGCCTTTGATATGCGAGAGACCAAAGGATATTCCTATAGGGATATGATGAATCCGATTGGGTTGGAAGTGATAAAAATAGAAATAGCACTCTTGGATGTTGTATAAACTGGACCAGTGTCGCTCTCAATACAACAGAGAATGAATATATTGCAGTTAAGAATAAAGCAAGGGAATATTCCTCAAGTGATGAGGAATATGTACCTTTATCCATATGAATTCCACTGATGAAGACAAACATAATACTCTTATCCATTTCAACATTGGATAAGAAGGGATGAATTTGTAGGGACACATAGATTCAACATCGGTACACAGGTCCTATGTGATTTGTTGTGTAGAATATTTGCTTATCCCTTCTGATCATAATGAATATAGGCATAGGTCTTGAGAATCAAATGACGAAGTAGAGCATGTTCTCGAAGACTCTAGTAATTCCTGCAAGGAGATAAATATCAAGAGGGAGTCTACCAAATTAACAAAGATAAGTATTGGAAGTGTCATTTGCTATATATATATATAGTTTCTTAAATGAAATTGTTTAGTTGTGTACTATGTTCAAGGAAATGTATTATGCATGATAAAGTGTTTACATTAATGAACAATATACTACTAATATGCATGTGATGGGTAAGTGTCCTATGGTGCGTACACCATTCCATTGGTAGTTATCTAGAGTGAAAACTCTTTGATGACATGTTGGGAGTAGTGCACACTCTTAATAATATCCTGGTAGAGATGGAAGGCATCTAAAAAGTTATCGTATGAATACGGGGTATGGATGAATGTTGTATAGGCTAAAATAATTGCATGATTGTATGACATATGTCTTTATGCATAAGGATTTGTCATTATGAATATGTCTTGAAGATTATGAAATGTTTCTAACCATGGAACTAATGTATTTTACTTGTAGGAAGGATCATATGCAATCACCTACAAGAGAAGAATGATGAAGTTGTAGATGTACAAGAGAGGAATGCCAAAATTGTGAATGTACAAGGTAAGAATGACGAAGTTGCATATGTACAAGAGAATAATTATGAGCCCTAGTGGTATAGTCATTGTATATAGAGCATGGTCATATATTCGTGGGTAGATCCCAATATAGTTGGTGACATCATCAAGGGTGGGTCCAAGTATGATTAGTCGTATCGCTAAGGATAGATCCCAACATGGTTGGTGGAATCCCCAGAAGGAAGATCCCAGGAAGGTTTCTTGTATCTTTGAATAGGAATTATATCCCAATGAGTTGTGGTACAACATTCATTTGCAGACGTTCTGGTCTGGCATTCATTTACAGATGTTGTGGTCCGACATTCATTTGCGAACGTTGTGGTCTGGAATCCATTTATAGACGTTCTGGTCTGGAATTGATTTGCGGACATTGTGGTCCTGCATTGATTTGTGGACGTTGTGGTCTTGCATTAATTTGTGGATGTTGTGGTCCTACATTAATTTGCGGACATTGTGGTCCTGCATTAATTTGTGGATGTTGTGGTCCTGCATTAATTTACGAATGTTGTGGTCCTGCATTAATTTACGGACGTTGTGGTCCTGCATTCATTTGCATACCTTGTGGTCTTGCATTCATTTGCGGACCTTGTGGTTTGGCATTAATTTGCAAACATTGTGGTCTTGCATTCATTTTTGTATCATGATATTTTAGTATTCATGATGTTATGGGTGATTCCACATTAATGTGCGATGTTGTGTTGTGATGCTTGTGATGATGGAATGAGATGCGATGCTCGTGATGATGTGACAATATGTGATGCTCGTGATGATGCGACAAGATGTGATGCTCGTGATGATGCAACACGATGATATGCTCGTGATGATGTGGTGAGATGTGATACTTGTGATGATGTGACAAGATGTGATGCTCGTGATGATGCGACGAGATGTGATGCTTGTTATGACGCGACGAGATGTGATGATCGTGATGATGCAACACAATGTGATGCTCATGATGGTGAGACAAGATGTGATGCTCATGATGATGTGATGAGATGTGATGCTCATGATGATGCGACGATATGTGATGCTCGTGATGATGCGACAATATGTGATGCTCATGATGATGCAACAAGATGTGATGCTTGTGATAACGTGACGAGATGTGATACTTGTGATGATAGGACAAGATGCGATGCTTGTGATGATTCAACGAGATGTGATGCTCGTGATGATGCAACGAGATGTGATGCTCGTGATGATGCGACCATATGTGATGCTCAGAATAATGCGATGAGATGTGATGTTCATGATGATGCGACTAGATGTAATGATCATGATGATTGGACAAGATGTGTTGCTAGTGATGATGCAACAAGTTGTGATGCTTGTGATGATGCAGCAAGATGTGATACTTGCAATGATGTGATGAGATGTGATACTTGTGATCATGTGTCAAGATGTGATGCTCATGATGATGTGTTAAGATGTGATTCGCATGATGATGTGATGCTCATGATGATGTGCCGAGATGTGATGCTCCTGATGGATGCCCACGATGATGTGATGTGATGTGATGCTCGTGATATGGATTATGTTGATGACAAAGTATAGTGATAGTTATTCCAGCTTGATATATGCGGATTACATAGGCTTGGAGTGTACTTTCCTAACCAAGGGTGCCAATTCTCATTGATCTTGGAAATCATTATTTTTGGTCCCTTGGGATGCCCCTTCCATCTATGATAGAAGTAATATTTAATATTAAATATCTTTTATCAAAAGGGAATTGGAAACTTGGCGTTTTATATCACTAACCAGTCGTTCGATTTTCACAATGTTTAATTCTACCCTACACCTTGAGTAGTTTTTAACAATACTCAATTCTAACCTCACAACTTTTAATTTATGTCTACTTGATACCCATTCCTAAAAGCAAATCTCAAAAGAAATACAGTTTTTTTTAAAATTGTATATATATTCATTAAATCTAGTTGAGTAGACTTTTTTATACTTATTTCCTACTTAACAATTTGTGTACCTGGGTATAAGGGTTAGGTACCAAATTTGGGTATTTAAAGGAGATAAATAAATATTAAAAACTTAAAACCTTAAAAGTAAAAAATTCCAAGCTATGTAGATCACCAATTGGATGTGAAACAAGTAGATAGAAAAAAAACTATTTCATGTGCCAAACAATGACAAAAAAAGATTTAACAAATGTTACACCTACAACATAATTGTCTAAATCTCTCTCGGGCATGAATATTTATATAGTACATAAAATCGACCAGAGTTTCGAGAAACTGTAGACCGTGTCAAAGTTAAAAAGGGAAAACGTTAATAATTGTTAAACCATATCAAGTGGGTACCTTATCAAATGGTTAAGATCGTCAAACTTCCAACAAAGATAGAATTATCATCGTAATTTCCACATATGAATAACTTGCATCAAAATTACAATAATCATCGAGGTGCCTAAATTTTTTTTATCAAACTTTTAATAATTATGTAGTAATTTTCGATGGTACGATTGCTATTATCAATACCATTGTAATATGCATTAGCAATGACCTAAATCATCACAACATCCTCATGTTGCCACTACCTCTATGTAACAAAGAACTTATACCATGGATCTCCCTATGGCCATCAACCCATCTCAGCGGAATGCCTCAAATACTATCCCAGGTAATCATCAAGCCTAAGAGCAGCTGGGTATCTATACAAGGTTGAACATGGCTAACTGCCTACCAAAACATGAACAACACATATGTCCTCATCTATATCACCTTAACTTTATCATCCAACAATATACTCTAACACAACTCATCCCTATCATCCTCTAGTTCCATGGATGTTGTCCTATAACATCCACAAATTTCTGCACTATCTCATCCCCACAAGTTTTCCTCATCCTGAGCATAACCTTCTACTAATTTATTCTTGAAATGGTTGCGCTATACAACCTCTGTTACTGCTCACATCCTTAACTCAATCACATGAATATGACTATCCATATACAAGTAGTGTAGATACATACACCCAAGTGCTCCACTTTTGGAATCTCTCATGTTATTTGTTAGGAACTATGGAACCTTTCGAATGTGCATCAATTATAGGATGTTGAATAAAGGAACAAAACGAATACCCCTTTCCAAGGATTGATTGTTCGTTGGATCAAATCAAGGGGGGATGTGCTAATTTTCAAAATTAGATTAAGGACATGGATGCCATGAAATAAAGTAAAAGGCATTGTCATACTAAATATTACCTTATGGACCTAGATATGGACATTGAGTTCCCAACCTTATATTTCAGACTGATCAATGCCCCTACATTTTTCATGAGCTTAAAGGATTAGGGATTCAAGAAGTATTTGGAAAAGTTTGTATTGGTATTTATTAACAACAACTCGGTTAATTTTAAGAATGAGAAGGAGCACCAAGAGCATCTCCCTATGGTGTTGAAAAGTTTGCGTGAGAGCACCAGTGGTATGTTATGCTGAGTAAGTGTGATTTCTTCAAGAATGAAATCCAATGTCTTGGGCACATAATATCTAAGGAAGCAATAGAAGTGGAACCCAAGAATATAGAATCCATATCTGGTTGGCAAACTCTAAAGAACACATCAAATTTAAGAGATTTCCTACAATTAGCTAGATACTATCAAATTTTTGTTAAAGGTTGCTTAAATAATGCAAGCCCTTCATTAAAATTGTAGGGAAAAAGGAATCAAGTTCCTCTAGGAAACCATGCATGAGGAAATATTTCAATAAATGAAGAGACTACTCAAAACGTCTATGTTAGCATACTCTCTAACCTTGATAAGAAGTTCTGAGTGTGCACTAATGCATGTGGAGAAGGAATTGGAGTACTCATGCAGTAAGGGAGTCTAGTAAGATATGAGTCGAGAAAATTGAATGTTCATGAGTAGAAGTACCCAACTCATGACTTGGAGCTCCTTAGAATAGTGCACGGCTTAAAGCCATGGTGAAATTGTTTGATTAGCAATTTTTTTAGTACAGATAGACAATGAGAGATTAGGCTATTTATACTCTAAGAAACAATCGAACTCTAGACAATGACACTGGGTAGAATTCCTAAGCAACTATGACTCTAGCATATTGCACAAAAAAAGAAAAGAGAATTTGGTAGTAGATGCTTTGAATCAAAGACAACATATAGGCACGTGTTTAATAGGATTTAAGGCCAATGATCGGGATGTGCTCCAAGGAAGGCAAGTGGTACCAAGAAGTATGCCAAATTCTATTACATAGTAATATTGGGCAAATGAATAAGTTAGAAAGTATAATGACTACCACCTATTTGAATATGGGGTGTTACTTTGGAGGAATTGAACTTATGTGAAAGACTATAAGGAGTAGAAAAGGCTAGTGTTTCATGAAGTGCAAAAAATTCTCCCTGTTCCAAAAACCCATTATACCAAAGGGATTATCAACGGTATGAAGTAACAATACCACTAGCCAATACTAAAGTTAGAAACTACTACTTACGTGACTAAGTGTTTAGAATGTTAACAGATAAAGGTGGAAGTGGGGAAGTTGAACTCCCCTAAATCCTCTTGAAAATAGGAATATATATCATTGGACATCTAATCTAGATTACCAAGTACTTTTAGCAATAATTACTTGGTGTTGGTAGTATTCAAACATGTAACTAAGATTTCCCTTTTCATTATAGTCAAGATTACTCATCGAGCATGTGATATCACCTACATCTTCATCTAGAGGTTGCATTATGTGCCAAAATAAATTGTGATAAAGTACATTTCAAAGTTTACCTCTAAGTTTTGGTATATTTTGTTTTGTGGGATACTCATGACATTGGGCTTTAATGTAGCATGTCGTCCATAAACAAACGGTCAAATGAAAAGGGTCAATTGAATTTTTTAAAATATGCTTAAAATGTATGTAATGAAGCAACGAAGGAGTTGGGAGGACTACCTTAACCACTTATACTATGAAACGAGAACTTTATACTAAGAATGAGAACTCTAGCCATAAAAACAATGATTTTTGTATAAAAACACCCAAAACACCCCCAAATAGAAAGTGTTGATACCAGTATACACATTTTTTTTTTGGTAAAAAATAGAGCCACGATCTAAACATCTCATACTGTTTTTTACAAAAACTTTAAAATCAACCCCTAAATTGGAAAAATATTTTTTTCTTCAAAAGATAAATTTCAACTTTTTTGAAACTTGTATATTAAACAAAAACAAATATTTCATAAATAATTTCACCACTATAACCATATAAAATCAAAGAAATTATGATCTGATTCATAATTTGTTGATCATTTTCCAATTTTGGGGCCCATTCTCACCTTTGTAAATACTTTGCTTTCAATTTGTTTTGCGTGATTTCACTCAAAGTATTTCTATGGGTCATTTTCATTTTCAATGAAGATCCATTTTTGTTTATCGATTCTTTGGAGTTGTGGTGATTTGGCTTATTTTGTCATATATATCCAATAGAATCATTTAAATTTTAAAGACACTTATTAATCCTTTTATAAGTACTAAATGGTTATTTCTAGTTTTTTGACATTTTCTTTTTAAATTAAATCATCTTAAGTTATTTTTTTTAACAAAAATGATTATGATATTATAATGGGCTCAGCTGAGAAACACTGATCAGAGCAGATTACAACCATCCACCAAATCACTCCTTCCTTAATCGGAGGATGCAGACTACGGAGGAATATCCATACTTACCGTCGAGTTTACAATAAGATCATAGCAGTCTACAACTATTGATTTATTAGCTGCGATATCCGCTAGCCCATTAAGCTCCCTAAGGACATAGAAAAATTCAAGCTTTTTAAACCTTTTGGCCATAGATCTGATTCTGTTAATAATCCTTTCAGTTCGATCATTTTTCCCCCTTCTTCCCCCATTCAGAGCTTGCATAATTAGTCTAGAATCTCCAATGACCATAACTTCCTCCACGCCTTTCTTTTGCATCTGCTTGAGGCCTTGCCAGAGCCCATAAGCCTCAGCCATGTTATCTGAATTATAACCGATGTTCCAGTAATATTCAATTTCAACATTCCCTCCGGGGTTGATGACAACTCCTCCTCCTCCCGCTCTTCCCGGATTCCCTTTTGAGGCTCCATCAAAGAACAGTTTAAAGATATTCCATTCTTTTAACCAGTTCTCAAATTGAGATTTATCCAGGCGGACTTCCCATTCCTCCAGCTTTTTAGGGGCATTACTATTTACTGCTTGAATATTAAGACTTTGCAGCCAATTAAATTCTTTATCTGTCAAGCCAACATTGTTTTTTGGTATCTTAGAGACACGTACCACCTCACCAAGTAAAGCATTAATTTTAGCCACTAACTTCTAGACTGGTTGGTTCTTATTCTGAAAAATTCATTGGTTTCTTTCTATCCAAATGCACCAGCATATGATCTTTGGCAGTTTCGTTTCTTTCTATCCAAATGCACCAGCATATGATCTTTGGCAGTTTCAGCCAACACGCTCTCAATCCATTTTTCTGTAGTAGCTCTCCCTGGTACATGTTCCCCCAATTAATAAAACAGTCCTGAATATTGCCAGTCCATTGAAACCCAACGTTTCCATTCACCGTTGCTTCCTTCCATACAGATATGGCATATTGGCAATTTAAAAATAAATGATTAATAGTTTATGAGTTTTCCGCACAGAGGGGGCAGCGGAATGGGCCTGCCATCCCCCTTTTCTCCAAGTTCTCACCAGTAAGCAATCTTTGGTGCATCAGAGTCTAGCTAAACATATCAATTTTTGGCAGCGTTCTGGTTTTCCAAATTCTTATCCATATATCAGGATTATTTGGCACATTGTAGTTTTCAGAATACATTCGGTAGCCTTCAACCATCATGTAGCTGCCTATTCTCCTTCCCTAACCATGCCTGTCCTTCATTTTTTTGGAAACTGGTGCATTCCCAGCTAGATGGGCGATCAATGTCTTATTCTCTTCTTCAATCTCTACTGTACAGTCAGGCAATGCCCAACCAGTCCAACGATATAGTGATTCCAGCTCCCAATTGGAAATACTCCACAATGTGTTCAGCCCCATCGCCTCCATCCTATTCTGCAAACGTGGAAGTCGTGGTGGGGAATTTCCAAGGATCGTATCCTGCCAATAATGAATTTTTTTCCCATTGCCCCATGTCCAATACAGATTTTCAACAAATTGGGGCAACAATTTTTTGCATAATTTGAAGATTGAAGAACCCTCGGTTCTCACGTGCTCCCCCTCCAGGCATCTGAGCCTTGATCCTAGAAAGTTTTTTTTTTAGAACCTGACTACACTAGGAAGGTTTAGGATCAAGCATATTCCAGAGTAATTTTGCCCCAATAGCCAGATTTTGGGATTTTAGGTCCTTGATTTGAAGTCCTCCCTCAGATCTTGGCAGCTTGATAGTTTTCTAGCTGACCAACGAAAACTTTTTACCTCCTCCATTGTTCCCACCATTCCAGAGAAAAGATCTCAGCAGACCTTCTATTTGATTTATAGTTTTTACTGGAGCAAGGAGAATGGAGCACTGGTAAAGTAGGTAGCTGTTTAGGACATCTTTGATTAACACTACCTTCCCAGCCAGGTTTAACCATGCTGTACCCCATCCTATAATTTTCTTTTTAATTTTTTCCATGATAGGATTCCAATCTGAGCACTTGGAATTCAATTTGAAAATAGGGACCCCTAAGTACTTGAAGGAATCCCAACTAACAGTGCCATCCATATTTAAAATCCTAGAGATGTCTGACATTTCCCTTGGATTTAAATTCCATCCATAGATCTGGCTCTTCCTGAGATTGATTTTGCTCCCTGAGGCCAGACAGTAACGGTTCATTTCAGTTTTAAATCGACGGGCTATAATCTGACTGGCTCCTCCCATTAAGATGGTATCATCCGTGAATTACACATGGTTGATGTCCTTAGTCCCTCTGGCCAGCCTTATTCCTGGAAGCTCCTGCTCTTTCCTGGAATTTTCCAATTGAAAACTAAGTACCAAGGCCTGAATGGCATAGAGTAGAGGGGAGAGTGGGCACCCTTGCCTCGATACTCTCGAAGCTCGAAAGAATGGAGCAGCTCTTCCGTTAATGAGAGGGGCAATCCAAGGCTTGCTGATACAGGCCTTGACCCATGACACAAATTCAGGAGCGAATCCAAATCTCAGCATTACACTAAAGAGGAATGGATGGCTGACTCTGTCAAAGGCGTTTTCCAGGTCGAGTTTCACTGCCATCCCTTTATCTCCATTCTTCAGGCTCGAATGGATGGCTTCTTGTACTAATATAATATTGTCCCAAATCTTCCTTCCTTTAATGAACCCTCCTTGATTCTCCGGGATAATATTTTATGTTTTAATCTGGAAGCCATGATCTTAGTTATAATTTTGTATCCTATGTCACATAGTGATATTGGCCGGAACCTATCAAAGGCTTTGGCTTCTTTCTCTTTAGGTATGAGAGCCAAAAATGTAGAATTTGTACTTCCTCCAATTTTCCCATACTTCTGGGATTTACTGATAATTTTAAATAAATCTTTTTTTGTTATATCCCAGCAGCTGATAATGAAGTTGACATTAAACCCATCTGGTCCTGGGGCCCTGTCCTCCTCCATATTATCAACTGTGTCCTTGATTACTTCTAGCGTGATGGCTTTGTTCAAATTGTCATTTTCTTTGCTCTTTACAGTCCTAGGGACCAGATTCAGTAGCTGGGCATCATTTGTGGTGGGCTGTTCAGTGAACAAGTCGCTGAAGTAGCTTGTAGCTTCAATTTTAATTTCCTCAAAATTACTGATTGCCCTATCATCTACCTGGATCTCAAGCACACGATTATGGCATTTCCTAACCTCTGTCAATTTGTGAAAGTAGTCGGAGTTCCTATCCCCGTCCTTCAACCACTTGCATCTGGATTTTAGACGCCACCATTCAGCCTCTTATCTACAGGCCGCGTGGAGTTTCATTTACAACTTAGTTTCCATATGAATGTCATCCTGGGTCACGGTATTGTCCTCCATGAAAGCCTGATGTGATTCCAGCGCGGTGGCAGCCTGGAGTTTAATGATGTTTGGAGGTGGTAACGTTTTGGCCCAACTCTTCAAATTTTTTTTTAGCCTTCTCAATTTCTCCTCCCAGACATAGAAGGGAGACCCAGTGACTGGTTGAGCCCAGGAGTCAGCGACTATTTTTGAGAATTCAACATGATTGATCCACAAAGAGTTAAATTTGAATGGGATAGGACCCAGATTTCTTTCAGTCACCATCTCCAGAAGGATGGGCTTATGATCAGAGCCTCCAAAAGATAAGATTTTGGATGTCATGTTCAGGCCCAGCAATAGAAAAGTGTCTTGGACCAGGAAGCGGTCAAGCCTGGTAGCAATGTGCCCAGGACCGATCCTCCTATTATTCCAAGTGTATTTCCCTGTAGTGGGCTTAATGTCAATTAGATCCCACGTCATGATAGTTTCTTCCACAAGATCTATAATGGGGTCTCTAGTCCGAGAGCCTCCTCTCCTTTCATCCTGGCTAAGGGTGACATTCAGGTCCCCGACCAGGATAATATTGCCATGCAGTTTACTCCTTTCCTCGCGGAGTAGAGTCCAGCAGTTTAATTTTTCAGCATAAGAATTAGGTGCATATATATTGAATATACTTACCAGAGTATTGGAGTCTTTTTGCCTCAGCAGGGTGAGGATCCAATGGATGTTGTTCTTGATGTCCACAACTTCGAATTTCGTATCGTCCCAAAGAGTTCCTATGCCTCCGGAGGCTCCCCTGGAGCTTAATGCAATAATGCCCTTTTTTTTCCAAATTGTTTTACTGACTTGGAGGAATGCAGCTTCCTCCATCTTAGTTTCCTGGATCAGACAAATGTTTGGGTGGTGAAGAGAGATTAGATCTAGCATAGCTTCTTCCTTGATTTTACTTCCAAGCCCTCTGTAGTTCCAGGAAATTACCTTCATTACTTACTTTTAGAAGCCGTAGGCATCCCTTTTAGGGCGTGCCCATGCTGGCGGGTANCTTGATTTTACTTCCAAGCCCTCTGTAGTTCCAGGAAATTACCTTCATTACTTACTTTTAGAAGCCGTAGGCATCCCTTTTAGGGCGTGCCCATGCTGGCGGGGAATTCTTGGATTTTTCAGCAACTTTTCCAGGGTTAGCTGGGAGCCTTGCAGCTTATCCTTTTAAGTGTCTTGCTCCCTTACTTCTTTCCTAGATTTCCTTCCTTTAGTTTTGGTCAGCCTTGGGGTAGTGATTTTTATTTCCCCTTCCTCCTCTTCTTCTTCTTCCGATTCAGGTTCTTCTTCAGATTTCCCTAGATTGTCTCCTTCTTTGGTTCCTACTATTCCTTCCTCGTTATCTTTTGCTTGATCTGAGAGGCCTGCTTCCGGATCCTTACTTTATTCATAGCTAGATCTGTCTTCTGCATCATTAGACTCATCCCTTACTTCTGTCATTTGTGTTGTTTTTGAGGGCTCTTGAGTTTTTCCAGATGGGCTGGCTCTATCTTCTTTGTTCCCCTCACCCTTCTGAGGGGCCCCTCCAGCTTGATTTTTAGATTTGGATCTGTTCACCCTATGCCATCCCTCCGCCTTGTCTTGTTGGATCTCAGCGTTCTTTTTAGGGTAGTTTCAGATGAAATGCCCGTATTCATGGCATCCTCTGCATTTGAAGGGGAGTTGTTCGTAGTCTAGTTTTTGAAAATGGGACCAATTCCCCACCATTAAGTTTAGAGCTTCTGGTAGTCCTGCTTCGAGATCAACCTCAACGCAGATGCGTGCACATACTAATTGATCCTTTGGACTGGCCATGTCAATATATTTCCCCAAAGCATTCCCGATGGCTTGTAGGGATTTGGGATTCCAATAATGCATAGGGAGATTAGGCAATCTAACCCAGACAGGCACAGCCTTAGGGGTATCGGCTTCTGGGTCAAAGTCTGGGGTCCATCCATTGAGATAGAGTCCTTGCAGCCCCATGAAGTAGGGCCCATTCCTGAAAATTAGGTCTTTGTCCTCTTTAGATTCGAAGTCGAAGAGAAAGTATCCCCTTCCGATGGAGTAGGAGGAAACATTCTTGGAAATTAGCGTTCAACAGTTCCTTTGGACCCAACTATCAGTGGTTTTAGGCGATGGCCAGAGCCCTGTGAATTTCCCGATCAGGGCTCGGTCCGCCAAAGAGAGGGCAACCCTGATCGTTTCTTCTAGGGGGAGGGCAACCTCCGGCACATCCTCAAGTCCTTTAACGAACTTCGGGAGATCTCCTTTGCTAGATATTTTAGGGTGATTGGCAATTAGACTTTTGAAGGCATCCGATCGTAAATTTTGCGGCGGATTACCGCCAACCTCGTCCACCATCAAGTTGCCTCACCTAAGCCAACCTCAGAGCATGATTTCACAGGCAAGGCCTCCAATATCAGAGCCCAAGAGCCGTGCAGTCCCAACCTCGCTTCGTGGATCACGCTCTCCTTTGAGCTGACGTGAGGGGAGCAAACCCTGCCGTCCTGAGACGCCCTGCTCACATCCATGATTCGGCCTGCATGCAAAAAATCTGCTCACATCCACGATTCGGCCTGCATGCAAAAAATCGAGCATTATAGTATTATTCCTTCCGAGAACTAATCAAATCATCTTAAGTTAATAATAATAATAATAATAATAATAATAATAATCTATTTTTAAGGTCACCGCCAAGCGAGACACCAAATTGGTGTATGAGACCCCCTTGTTTGTGGGACAAGGGACCTCCCTCTGCGCAACGATTTAACTGCTAAAGTCTACAGAGGTGTACATACACTACCCCCCTCTGGATTTGAACCCGCGACCTCCTAAGAGGAAACACATGCTCTTAACCATTAGGCCCACTCATGCTGTACGATTATTCTCTCATAAACATTGAGAATAATTTTTTTTTTAAATATCTTAAATTTATAACTTATAAATTTTCAAAATCAAAATAATACATAAATAAATCATATTTTGAACATTTTGAAAAATAAAAAAGAATTATACTTTTTATTGATTCATTTCACGCTCCAATTAGGAGACATGATAATTAAAGACAAAAATGTGAAATAAATTATAACATTCAAATAAAATAACTTGAAGGTACAAAATTAAAAAAAAAATTAACCAAATTCTTTTATAAAATTTTAAAATAATCTTAAGTAAATTTTTTTTATTTTTATAAAAGTTAATGACATTTTATTTTATGATTATAGAAAATTTTGAAAAATAAAAAAGAATTCTTCTTTTTATTGATTCATTTCGCCCTCCAATTAGGAGACATGATCATTAAAGACGGAAATGTAAAACAAATTATAGCATTTAAATAAAAAAGTTTTAAGATACAAAAGTTTAAACAAAAATTAAGAGTTATTTTATAAAATTTTAAAACAATTTTAAGTAATTTTATTTTTATTTTTATAAAAGTTAATTACGTCGATAGGTGTATATATCTCATATTTTGGGATTTGGACTTGATTGAGCCGATCATCAAGATTCATGAGGGTTTGACAATATTTTGGGATTTGGACTTGATCGAGCAGATTATCAAGATTCACGAGGGTTTGGCAAGTGTAGGGCTTAGATCCCTTTGATCGTCATCAAATAATCGTTAAGGTTAAATGTATTGTTGTTAAAATTTAGTTAACAAGTGTCTAGAATTCGAGTTAGTAGAGTTACATCAGATTACAACCGTTAGTTGCAGTTAGAGTTCGTGGAGTTTGTTTAGGACTATGAAGGGCGCGTGGCTGAAGGTTATGCTATATGATGGCGGTTGTGCTATACGCTGGCTACTACTTCATGACACATGGAGAGCTATTGAGTTTGAGGTCTATATAAGAATGAAATGTTACAAACATAAAAACGATGAAATGTTACAAATATAAAAACGAATTGCTAGTAGTAACTATGGAGCATTCAATGACCAAGCACCCAAATTATCAGGTAACCTTATTTTTTGCATGTTATCAGGTAAATTACCAACGACTACAATGTGCTATGAATCTAAACATTATTTTTACTTTCAGGTTCCTCGCAACTCTTGCATCAAGAGGTTTCTCCATCACCATTTCCTTTGAGAATTATCCCGCGGATCAAAGGTAGGTTATTAAGCAAACAACTATGGATGTATGGATGACTGTTACTGAATTTAAATTTACAGATTTTCTTTAAATTTACAGAATTTGTGTATGATTAGATTTAGCACCTGCCTGGCAACAGGTAGTAGTAGCATAGAAAAAATAATGACATTTATGTATGGATGACTATTAGTAAATTATACAGATTTTCTTTAAATTTACAGGGTTGGTTTATGATTAGATTTAACAGTTGCCTAGCAACAAGTAGATATAAAATAGATAACTACAGGATTTATATACCAAATATACATTCAAGATTTATGTTAATAAAACCATTTGATAACATAGATAACTTCAAACATAAACAAACCATGAGTGCCCCTATTCTTCCACCTCAAGCCCAAGCTCAAGCCCACTGCAATCATCACAAACAATATTTATGTATTAGATAACAAATATATAACAAACAAGAAAACCATCTTATAGAATAATAACTCTAACCATAAATGAACCATGGCTTAGGCCCGCTTCCTTCTCGCTGCAAGTTGTTCTTGCCGCTTCCATATCTTATCTTTTTGTGGAGGTCGAACTCCAAAGGCTGATGGGCGGAAACTGTAGCAGCACGCGGAACCCAAACTTCTTCCTAGCTTAAGCTGACTTCTTTAGAGCTGTAAGCTCTTGGTTATGTTGCCACTTCCATATCTCAGGGTTTGGTGGAGGGATGGCCAGAAAGGGAAGCGTAACCTATTCAAGTTTACTTATGAAAACAGGTGTGCCGTAAGAAAGCATCCTTGTCCATAATAATTGCTCCATAGTTTCCAAAACCTAAAAAAGACATTAACACTTCTCCATGAAACCAACTAACATTAATATTATTTTAATACTACTATTATTATAATACAACAAAAATAAACTCTACGCCCTATGCCGTAACTATTATCAATGCTAAGTTGTCTATAATTTTATATAATTAGATTTTGTATAATTATATGCAATGTGGCAGAATGCTATTTAGATTTTATATAATTATATACAATGTGGCAGAGTGTAAGGTTAGGTTACATATGGAAATCTAATTTGATCTACAATAGAGCAAATCTAATTCGATCTACATCGAATTTTGGAGAATCATTGAGGGCATTTAAGATCAACTACGGTGGTAGGATAGCAAATCTATTTTCATTGAAGGCATTACGGTATTGATAGAAAGTATATTGAGCGCATTTAACAGATTTGACAGTGGCAAGGTCATAAATTCTTTAGAACGTAAGCAAGTACTGCCTCCCGTAAGCAAGTACTGGCACCTATGTTTGCATATTAAATGGAAAAAAGTATGGTATTTGAATTTCAATAAGATAGGGTGGGCACAATAAATATAATTAAATCCCTGGGGACATTGTTTGAGCTATTCGCAGGGCTTTTAAGATAAATAATGCCCGTTGACATTGACAACATTTCAGAGAAATGACGGTTGCAGGATCCTAAGCAATATTGTACCTACACATTCATAAAGATTTTGAACATTGAGTGATAGCTCTACGCCCTGTTAGCTTTAGGAATCTCGTGTGCCAAGTGGCGGGCATAATAAATGGAAGGAGAATAATACAAACATTTATTCAACAACAAACTTTCCCTCATTGAGTATATATACTCTTGTATAATTTTCATAATATATCATAATTATTGCCTTGGTTTTATTAGAGTATATAATTTTTATATAATTAAGGTATATAATTTTAATAAAATAAACACTATAAATTATTAGTTTTCATTAATTTCTAATTTAAATTAAATAAATATTATATAAAGTCATTAGTTGTTATAAATAAAATAATTTTAGTGATTTAAAATAGATAACAATATACTATTTGCAGCAGTTACAATGTATAACAAATGTTATACATTATATTTGTTATAACTCTGTCTATAACTGCTTATATGATTTAAAATACTTTGTGCAATGGAATGAAGTGTCTATAAATATATATGTATTATATATTTATAAATTTATTTTGATATTTAATTATTCTTGTTTTTTTAATGTAAGCAATTTTTATATAAAGAAAAAATGAATTGAACACTAATTTATGAGAAGAGATGAGAAGAGATGTTTATTATTATTATTGTTATTTTTTTTTCAAATTATTATGTTCAAATCAATGATAATAATGGAATAGGCATTTATTAAATAAATAAATTTGTTTAATTTTATTATTTTACATTGCAAAGCTAAGAAATAAGCATGATTATCATAAATTATTATAAATTATTGTTTTTAAATTTACGATAATGATGGAATAGACATTCATAATAAATATATATTTATGATTAAAAAAATGTAACCAATAATTCATTTGTTCCACTTAAATTTGAATATATATTTATTTATTTGTACATATAATATATTTATAATATATATTTATTTGTACATAGTATTTTGAAAAAACAAACACCTACAAAAACATTATCAAATATTAGGAATATGTATAATGTTTTTATGCTTTATTTTTATATTATTCTTTATTTGTTAATTTAGTATAATTTTTATATTATTATGTATAATATAATAGTTTATTAATAGTTTTATTGAATTTAAATAGATGTAAAATTAACTTTTAATATTTTATAATGAAATGAAATGTTTATATATATGTATATATAATGGAAAGGCATTTATTAAATAAATAAATTTATATAATTTTATTATTTTACATTGTGAAGCTAAGAAATAATGATGATTATTATAAATTATTGTTTTCAAATTTATGATCACGATGGAATAGGGATTAATAATAAGTATACATTTATGTTTAAAAAAAGTATAACCAATGATTTAATGATTCATTTGTTCAACTTAAATTTAAATATATATATATTATTTTGAAAAAAAAAACACCTACCAATGATTTAATGATTCATTTGTTCAACTTAAATTTATATATATATATTATTTTGAAAAAAAGACACCTAAAAAACATTACCTAATATTAGTAATATGTATAAGTATAATTTTTTTTTCTTTATTTTTATATTATTCTTTATTATCGTTAATTTAATATAATTTTTATAATATTATGTATAATATAATAGTTTATTAATAGTTTTATTGAATTTAAATATATATAAATTTAATTTTAATATTGTATAATGAAATGAAGAGTTTAAATATATGTATATACATATATACTATTTTGAAAAAAAACACCTACAAAAACATTACCTAATATTATTATTATACACATAACCTAATATTATTATTGTGTATAATGCTTTTATGCTTTAGTTTTATATTATTCTTTATTATTGTTTTTTTAAAATAGGAACGATTATATTAAGCAACAGTGGTCTAACCATTGATAAGAACCACAAAATTCAAGTGCCTCTAAAGTAGCAACATATAGCCCTAGTACAACTATTAGCCCTTGTGGGAGCGACAAAATTCATCCCTTGCGGAAGCGACAAACATAGTGTTCCAAGATAAACCATATTCCAAAGCCTACTGACCGAGTTTTTACAAACATAAAATATTAACATAGTAACTAACAGATAGGGACATTCAGAATTTAGAGGCAAAAACAGAAACTACATGCGTCCGCAATCATTTTCTTCAGGACGTGAAGAGGATCCCATGCTTCCATGCATTTCCAGCCTTGCCACTGTCAGCTCCAGCCTTTCAATCTTGACTTCCAGCTACGCCAAGAACCGGATGAACACCTGCTCAGTCCTCGTTATCCCTAATTCGAATTCTTTCCTGAGATGGATTAGATCTTGGTCGACATTTTCGAGTCTACGACCACCTTCGGAGTCCATGCAATGTAATAGACGGTTCATTCTTTTCACCTTCCTTTTGATTTCCTGGATTTCCTCCCCCAAATTCCTGTTGTTCGGAGTGGAAGCAGAGGATTCAGATGGGGAATCCATAACTACGCCAAACAACAACATACTACCATTGCTAGAGGGAGCATCAACTTCGCAAATTATCCAATGTTGTGAAATCAACAACCAACCACCGCCTTTAATCGTTCCAGGATCGTCACACATCATCATGTGAACGGATGTTGTTGTACTGGGGATCCTCATTTGTTTAATGAAGGCAATAGGCGAGAATAGAGCTATGTAAGGTGAGAGCAGGGAGGTACGCAGCAGACCGTCCTCCCTTTAAACTTCAATAAACCAATATGTGGCAACCGTCTTCCATCACGTTTCAAACGACTCCTCCACGATGCACCATAAGGAATTATGGGACGACCGATATCATTCACAATCAGCCATGTGCGGAGCACAATGATGGGCAATAGGGATAGGGTCATATGGACACCTAGCTCTAAGGGATAGGACTCCAGGTCTTACGGCCGTTGAGGTCAAGAGTCCCCCAGGCCAATGAGGAGGTCATGTTGGCTGCCCAAGCATTTTTACTCCTTAGCATATGGAAGGCTTCAAAAGTTTGAAAGGAGTTGATGCTTTGGATTTTTTTTATTAGCTGTCGGATCTTCATATCTTCGGGGGGAGTGCCCGAGTTTAGTGCTTGAATAACCAGTCAAGAGTCACCAATCACCACAATGTCTTTTAAGCCCCGAGATTTGACAAGGTTAAGGCTCTGCCAAAGTGCTAGTGCCTCCGCCATATTATTTGATTCGATACCCAGCCCCTAAGAGAAGGAAAGTTCATGGTTTTCGTCCGGGAAAAAAGGTACCCCGCTCCGCCTTGCCTCCCCAGATTATTCTTTATTATTGTTAATTTAGTATAATATTTATATTATTATGTATAATATAATATTTTTATTGAATTTAAATATATGTAAATTTAATTTTTAATATTTTTATACTTGAATGAAGTGTTTATATATATATAATAACTTATTTTACTTTGTGAATCTAAGAAATTATTATTATTGTTATTATCTTTTTTCACATTATTGTTTTTAAATTTATGATAATGATGGAATAAGCATTCATAATAACTGTACATTTATGGTTAAAAAACGTGTAACCAATGATTCATTTGTTCAACTTAAATTTGAATATATATATATAATTTTGAAAAAAAAATACCTATAAAAACATTACCTAATATTAGTAATATGTATAATGTTTTTCTGCTTTATTTTTATATTATTCTTTATTATTGTTAATTTAGTATAATTTTTATATACTAAAGAGTTAGTTTTTTTTTTAATAGTATAAAACAATAAAAGCATAAGACTATATATATGGTCTTATATAGTTTTATACTTTATTAAGAAAGAAAACATGAAGATCATAACCTTTACATCAAAGAAAAATAGAAGTGTGACAAACCTTTCTTTCCTGAATAATTTGATCATTAGTGACATAAATCTCACAGTTGATTGTTCTATTTGTCATTACGAAACTATTTGACGAAAGAATGTATGAACATATCTTTAAAGTATTGTATTTTTTTTAATAATATAAAACAATAAAACCATAAGAATATATATATATTAAGAAAGAAAACTTTATAATATGATAATATGAATTTTGAATATTTTTGCCTTGTTTCATACATTGTCCTTAAATAAAGAAAAAATTGTATTATGTTACTACATACAAAATATTTAGTATTTTAATAGATTATAATTTTTTATTTTTTTTTTATTTTTAACAAAAACGGTTAATTTTATTTTTAAGAAGGGCACTGGTCTTTTTTGGCAATACCAATCAACCAAATTACATTATTCAGAAAAACAATAGACTGCTGAGAGCCTTACTGAGGAGAGGGAATTTCCCAAGAAATACAAATTACAGCTGCAAGAATCACCATTACGGAATAGAATGAAAATAACTGTCTGCCTCGTTAATGCTAAGAAAGCCTTGCGGAAGAAGACAAACTTCATTAGTCAGGGCATCAGTAATAGAGTGTAAGTCTCGGAGTATATGGAAGGATTCAGCCATCTCAAATTCTTTCAATATAGTCTGAATTCTCTACAGTAAAATGTTCAGGGAAGAATTATTGAAACCGTCAACTGAATTTAAAACTTTTATTAGCATCTCTGAGTCACCAAATATTTGGACACACTTATAACCATTCTCCTTAGCAATCTGAGTTGCCATGAACAGGCTATAGATTTTGGCTTGATTATTTCACAATGAACCTAGTCCCCAACAAAATCTGAAATTGGTTAATCTGTTAGGGGATAATACCAATCCACCAGCACTAGAGGCCCCGGGATTCCCTTTTAAAGCTCCATCAAAGAAAATTACGGCTGAAGAGGAATTCATCCAAATTTTGTTGAAAGCATCCTTATTTCCACGAAATCTCCAAGACGGTTGGCTGACTGGCTTGATGCTTTTCAAGTTAATCCCAAAAACTGGTAAACAAGAACTCAACCCCACCGAGGCTGAAGGAGATTGCGATTTCATACTAGAGGATTCTACAAACCATCGATTGGAGGAGTTGACAACGCTTTGGAGGTTAGGAGTTTGATCATTAAATATGCAGCTGTTTCTGGGAAACCAAAGAGCCCACCGCGTAAATTTTAGGACCGAATGCCAATGTGAGTGCATTATTGCAGAGCTCGACTTTGATGGACGTCGGACATGCAATGCTGAGTATAATGCTGATACTGAGGACTGAGGAAGAGTTGTTACTGAATACTGAAGGAAGGGAGTGCAATTGATACCTCGAAGGACCAAATTCCAAACATTTATGGAGAAATCGCAGTCAACTAGAAGATGGTCTGCTGTCTCCACTGCATTTTTACATAAATGGCATCAGAAAGGCCCAAGAAAGCCATGTTTTGAAAGGGAGTCTCCAATCAAAATATTTTTATTTAAAACAAGCCACATAAAAAAATTTACCTTTAGCTGACAGAGAGAAAACCACATTGTTTTCCGAATTGCAGGAGGGAAAAATGAGCAATGGCGAGGTAGAAGAGCGTTGAAGCCCTTAGCAGCTGAATAAAAACCATCCTGGCCCCAACCCCATCTATCCTTCTGAGAGAGGTGGATAGGGGCAAGACCTAAAAGAGAATTGAGCAGCATAATTTTTTGGGGAAGTAAACCTACAGGAATATCTGGAAGAGACCACCCAGTCCAATTACAAGAACAATCCCAACTGTAGATATCAGCTAATCGGATAAGTCCTTTGTTTGCTTCCCAAGTCAAAATATCTGTTAGTGGAAGAACGGAGGAAAGAGGAGGGTTATCGAAGATTTTGTCCTCCCAGAGAAGGATACTTTTCCCATTTCCAGGAATTCTGAATAGCTGTTGGGAAAAGAATTCAATACTTTTCCTGCAAAAGTTCCAAACAACAGTGCCAGGAGGAGTGTTGTCAGAAGAAATGGATCTTAGAGAGCCACCCTTAAGATACTTCATACGAAAATTTTTACTAGCAGGATGAGTTGTATCCTCAAAGAGCCGCCAGAGCAACTTACCACTCAATGCTAGATTAGCAAGTATTTCCAGGAATTCTGAATAGCTGTTGGGAAAAGAATTCAATACTTTTCCTGCAAAAGTTCCAAACAACAGTGCCAGGAGGAGTGTTGTCAGAAGAAATGGATCTTAGAGAGCCACCCTTAAGATACTTCATACGAAAATTTTTACTAACAGGATGAGTTGTATCCTCAAAGAGCCACCAAAGCAACTTACCACTCAATGCTAGATTAGCAAGTCCAGGATCCCGGATTTGAAGGCCACCTACTGAAAACGAACGCTTGAGGAATTCCCAAATAACCAAATGCATCTTATTTTTGGTAACCTTTACCACCCGACCAAAAGGAAATCTCGCAGAAGTTTAGAGATCTGGGCCAAAATACTCTTAGGAGCCAACATCAAAGAAGATTGGAAAGTAGGAAAAGCTGACAGAACAACCTTTACTAGATCAATTTACCAGCCTTGGTTAGCCAATGGCCTCCCCAAGAAGTGATTTTCGCTTTTAATTTTGCAAGAACATCCAACCAGAGAGAGGGAGGGGAAGACCCAAGTACTTAATCTTTTCCCATTTGTCAAAGTCTGAGAATCCCAAGAATTGTTATTTGGTCAACATTCCATCCATATACAACGCTTTTCCTTTTGTTTATCAAAGCTCTTGAGATTTGATAGAATTTTTTGAGAAATTCATCAAAAGCCCTAGCTATCTTCATGGAGGCCCCACCGAGAATAAGGGAGTCATCAACAAAAAGAGCGTGATTGATTGGGTCCACGCCCCTAGCAAACAGGCTTTATAAAAATGGAAGGAGAAGCCATCGGTCCTAGGAGCCTTGTCTGAATCCATAGACCAGATAACCTCAACAATTTCCAACTCAGAAAAGAGTTTCATAAGAACACAATTTTCCTCTGCACTTACAAGAGAAGGAATGTTCTCCAAGTATTCAACAGAAACTTCTTCATCTGAACAACCATCATCCTAAAAAAGGAGCTGAAAGTGCTTGCAAGCAGACTGTTTTAAATGCTCCTGACCTATTATAATAACCCCATCTTCAGTGGAGATTTCCGAGATATGATTCTTGGAGAGGCAAATCCTGCATTGGTGATGAAAATAAGCATTGTTCTGATCACCTGACTTCAGCCAGAGGCAGCAAGACTTTAGCCTGAGGTTTTCTTCTTCATGTCTAAAAGATTGAGAGGCGTTGGATTGGGCCAATTTCTCCAGAGCTATAAGAGAAGAGGAAATGTATTTATATTCCATATCGAATTGAAGAGTTGCTAGTTTTGATACTCTATCTATCTTGCTAGACGTTGGGGTGAGGAGAGGAGTTTTGGCCCAAAGCTTAAGCACTTGTTTGGTGTTCTTCAATTTCTGTTCCCAGACAAAATTGGGAGAGCCAGCTACATACTGGGACCATGCCTAGGAAACAACATCCATAAACCCATCTCTCTCTAACCAAAGTGGGCTGAACCTGAACGGGATTGGCCCTAATTCCTCTTCCTTTTCAAACAACAGAGAGATTGGATGATGATCTGATGATAACTTGGGTAAATTTTTTGTTGAGATTATGGTTTTTTCATCAATCAAAGAACTATGAACAAGGAATCAGTCTAGTCTAGCTGAAATGCACGCAGTACCCACCCTGTTATTCGACCACGTAAACCGACCTTGCTAGGTTTCAAATCTATGAAACTCCAATCTTGGATCAATTCCGCAACTAAATCGTGCATAAAATCCTTGCCTCTCAGACCACCTTTTTTTTCATTCGGTGCTAAAGAGATATTTAAATCACATGCTAATATTATTTTAATAGAAGAGAAGGATTCCAGGAACTCTGATAACATCCTCCAACAAACTTGTTTTTCAACATAATTTACTGGCACGTAAAGATTAAAGAGAGCGACAAAGAACTTACTAGCAAAGTGAAAGAGCTCTGTGTATATCTAGTTCTAAGTGGCATGAAAAATTAATAATTGAAAATTCTCGACACTCCATAATGAGGCTAGTCCTCCACATGTGCCTCTAGCACTGACCGCTTTGTCCTAGGTGAATTTCCATTTGTTTTTGCTAAAGAGAAGAAGAGCGTCCTCCTCAATTTTAGTCTCTTGGAGCAAAAGAATTTCTGAAGGGGCCATTTTCAATAAATCTCTGACTGCTTGTGCTTTGGATGGGTTCCCCAATCCCCTGCAGTTCCAAGAGACAAAATGTATTTCTTACCCAAATTAGAGGGAGTTTCTACTCCCTTTGGAGGCCTGATTCGCTTATTCCTCCCATAGGACATTTCGATGGTGGACTAACTTCATTGCGTCTTAAGTCTCTCGGCCTCTTATTCACGGATTTCCTTCTTAGGCTTTCTGCCAGTCTTTTTGGAGAACTCAATAGATTCTTCATCTGAAGAACCAGAGCTGACAGTCAATTTTTTACGAGCTATGTCGGCATATGAAGGTGGAGAGATATCCATGAGAGGGACAGGGATAGGATCTCCAACCCCTAGAGGATTTGAAAATGGAGGACCTGCTTGATTCGGGGTTACTACACCTTCAGTTTCCATCACAAGTCCATCAATTTGTTGTGATTCGCCTTCTTTAAGAACTTCGGCAGAACTAAGAACATCAAACTGATTAGAATGACCATTGGAGGAATCAACAGCCTGAGGAGGAATTTTCCCAATGATAGAGTCTCCGGTCCCAGATTTTTCTTTACCCTACTTTCTAGGTCCTTGAGAGGTTCCTGCTTTCTGAATTTGGGTCCATTGGGCATCTTTTACTTATTCAATTTCATCCTTAGATTTTTTCTTGGAGTTACGGGAAAAATGGCCGTAACCATGACAAAATCTACATTTAAATGGAATTTGTTCACAATCCAATTCCTGGATATGAGACCACTCAACGACAATTAAATTGATTGCCTCAGGCAGGCCAATCTCCAAATCAACCTCTACACAAATCCTTCCATAGGAAAATTGGTCTTTCCGATCAGCCTTATCAATGTATTTACCAAGCGTGTTCCCAATTGCTCCAAGGGAGTCTAAGTTCCAACAGTGTAAGGAAAGGTGAGGGAGCCTAACCCAAACCGGGACTGCAGACGGAACATCTTGAGAGGGATCAAAATCAAGGGTCCACTTGTTTAAGTAGAGCCCATGAGGGCCCATGAAGTATGGACCATTTCGAAAGATAAGGTCACGGTCCTCAGGAGAGTCAAAGACGAAGACATAATAGCCATGACTGACAAAATGGTTTCAGATACTTTCAACAACTAAGGGATACCGGTTCCTCTGCACCCAGCCATCAATGGTCTTTGGAGAAGGCCAGAGACCAATGAATTGTTTGATTAACCACCGTTTAGCAAGATGTAAGGTTGACTAGTAGGTCCGATGAACAGGTAATTCAACTGACGGGATATCCACTTTCTTCACAAAATTTTGAGCAGGGCCCCCAATCCTTTTGCCACTAGTAGCTATCAATTTCTTGAAAGCCGCTAGATTTGGAGGAAGAGGAAGGGGAGGATCCATTTGCACCGCCAAAAGAGCTCAGGAAAAGGCCTAAAAAACCCCACACAAATAACACTACAGATCAAGAGGCTCCAAAAGAAGATCAACCTTGGAAGGCAGATCACATAAAAGCCACATGGATTCTCAGCAGCCAACCCACAGAGGCAGATAGCCAGAGATGGAAGCCACAAAAACTGTAAAAACAAGGAGACCAAGGACTAATCTAGTGGGGACCTGAATCCAAGGAAAGACAAAGAACAAGCCCCTCTTCAGATCTCAGAACACCGAGAAGAGAATTGCTCACCAATTAACCCACGCATGGGTCAGGAAGGAGAGCAGTCGCCACAATCAACAGAACAAAGATCTTGGAGGCGAATAACAAGTAGTCTGAATGGATCACTCCTTCATGATTCAACCCAAAAGAAAACCAAACCAGGTTAGACAATCCAAGAGACACTACCAATCCTATGTCAACGGGAACGGCTAGAGACAACCAACAGGCTGATCCAAAAGACACAAGAGGTTCGTAGATCTGGAATGGGTCTAGAGACCACCAGCAGCAAAACCAGGCCAAGAGAATTCAAAAATTATCTTGGAGCGAATTTTTTCATCACAACCTTGTTATTAATAGATTATAATTTTAATACATACCAAAGATTTAGTATTTTAATAGATTATAAAAGATTGTAAATTTTTGTGACTCTACATTAAAATAGAGGTTAGCAAAAGTTGGGTAAATTAAGGGGTTGTTACATGTTAATGTATACGACGTTTAGTAAATGATATATATCTTGTGTATATGACCTTTTTTTAATAGTATAAAACAATAAAACCAAACACACACACACACACACACACACACACACACACATAATAAAACCTT
Organism: Pseudotsuga menziesii; assembly: GCA_001517045.1. Taxonomy (NCBI): domain Eukaryota; kingdom Viridiplantae; phylum Streptophyta; class Pinopsida; order Pinales; family Pinaceae; genus Pseudotsuga; species Pseudotsuga menziesii. The sequence goes on along the minus strand of LPNX010824903.1, from coordinate 6,314 downwards.
ATAATACGCTAAAATGAATTTTGAATATTTTTGCCTTGTTTCATACTTTGCACTTAAATAAAGAAAAAAATGTATTATGTCACTACATATGAAAGATTTAGTATTTTAATAGATTACAATTTCAATACATACCAAATATTTAGTATTTAGATTTAGTATTTTAATGGATTATAAAAAATTCTATGAATTTTATGGCTGCTCTACATTAGGATATATTTAGATTTAGTATTTTAATAGAATATAACTTTTCTTATTTTTTTTTTGTTTTAAATATAAAATTGTTGTAATCAACTAGCACTCTGGTGTTATATAAATAAATATATAATTCGTTTTAAATATATAATTATTGTAATCCACAAACACTAAGTTAATATAAGCAATTATATTACTAATATAATTGTTTATATTTTTAATTTGCTTTCAACATAATATAACATTTTTTATCAAAATTCATAAACATAACAATTGATTCAATATTTAAACCTATTGTAGCGCGCGCGCACACACACATAACACTATGTTAATATAAATATTATTAATGATAGATTTAGTATTTTAATTTTTAATTAGTATATCATTATTTTCTTCCTCATCATCTTTTTCTAATTCTATTCAAATTTGCTTTTAGAATTGTTATTGTTTTTAATAGAACTCCAATAGTTTTGATCACCCAAACTCTAAATTATATATTGTTTCGTTTGTGCCCTTCCCTATGTGACTAATTATAATATCCAAATTCTAGATTTTTATTACACCAAGACATCAATGCATATGTTAGTAACAACATTATTTTCTTCCTCATCATCTTTTTCTAATTCTATTCAAATTTGCTTTTAGAATTGTTATTGTTTTTAATAGAACTCCAATAGTTTTGATCACCCAAACTCTAAATTATATATTGTTTCGTTTGTGCCCTTCCCTATGTGACTAATTATAATATCCAAATTCTAGATTTTTATTACACCAAGACATCAATGCATATGTTAGTAACAACTCCAATAGTTTTGATCACCCAAACTCTAAATTATATATTGTTTCGTTTGTGCCCTTCCCTATGTGACTAATTATAATATCCAAATTCTAGATTTTTATTACACCAAGACATCAATGCATATGTTAGTAACAAATAATTCCTCTTTATGGAAATTGTTGTTGTTTTTAGATGAATGACTATAGTTTTAACATATAGTTTCAAACTTGATCTTTTTTTAAATCTATATGAATAAGACATCAATGCATGTGTTAGTAACAAATAATTCCTCTTTATGGAAATTGTTATTGTTTTTAGATGAATGACTATAGTTTTAACATATAGTTTCAAACTTGATTTTTTTAAATCTATATGAAATATATCTATGTTGTTTAGTCTTTTCCTCTTTATTGTCTTGCTCTCTCAGTATATAAGTGGTGTGTCTGTATTAAGCTTTGAATTAATAATATACTAAATAGTTAAACTACGAAGCACTGTCGAAACTAATAAACATTGTTGTTCATGCACATCAGATTTTAGATTTTGAAAGAAACATGACACTACCACAACAAATCCAACCAAATTTGCCCAATGGTTTTCGGACTTAGATTTCCATATCTTCGCAACTATTCAATTCAGTACTAAATATAGCCAGAACAAGGCAAGAGTTTTGAGAGAGCTTGGGAAGCCTTAGCTCAACAAGAAGAACTTATTGACTAAATTAGAAATGCAAGACAACAAAATTATATAGATGTATATGTATATGTATATGTATATATTCTCTTACCTATTTATATTAGGTACTTTTTTTGTAACTCTTATTTTTTTTCAAAATACTATGTAGAAATTTTCCTTTATGAATATGTATTACGGAAATGTTAAAATGCTAAACTATGTAATTTTCGGATTCATGCTTCGTAATTTTCCTATGTAATATTGTGACTACATTCTTATATATACCTATTTATATTAGGTACTTTTTTTGTAACTCTTATTTTTTTTCAAAATACTATGTAGAAATTTTCCTTTATGGATATGTATTACGGAAATGTTAAAATGCTAAACTATGTCATTTTTGGATTCATGCTTCGTAATTTTCCTATGTAAGATTGTGACTACATGCTTTTATATTTATGAATTACGCTTCACAATTCGATATCGTCAAAATTGCACTTTATGAATCGGAATCACTTTTCGTTTTAATCTAAAGAATTAAATCCAAAGTCCCATCGTATTCATAAATTATAAATTTATGAATACCATTTGAGAGAGATGTGTCCTGATGTCAGGAGTTAAGAGACATGTGCTCAACCAATTGGCGAGGCCTCTCTTGCACATCCAATTTTTGGGTGTTAGACTGATAAATGACATGTCAATGACCTCAATAATTATAATCATGAGAAAAATGAAAATGATACAATAGGTTTTATTTCACGTAGATGTGGCCCAACCAGAAACACATTTGGATGTAGGACTCACATTTATAAATGAATAGTTGAGGGCTCTCAATTAGCATTCCATTGTTAGATGTTAGAGACATAGGATACATACCATTGACATGTCGTTTATCACTCTAACATCCAAATTTGGATGTTAGACTCATAAAGCACATGTCAATGACCTAAAAAATGCAATTGGTAGATCAATGTTTTCTTTGACACAGATGTTGCTTAATGTCAATAAATGAAGTTCAATTGCATCTATGAAAAGTATTAAATAAATATTGTTTCATTTTTTTTGGTTTTGTTCATAATCATATGTTTTTTCATTGTTTTTTTATATAGCTACAAATGGATCCTGCCATCTGGAGTTTCTTGCCAATGGAGATATTGGAAGTGATTTTGTTGTGGGTTCCTTTTTTGAAATTGATCTAGTTAGGATCAATTTCTAAACATTTCCATGAACTACTATGGCAACCAACATTTACAACTTCTTGGTTGAACAATCACATAATTGAAGTTGGGTTTTTTGCTGAAGTCTGGAGACCATACCAGATCGAAATACTATATAAATTTATCAATTCTATAGGACATACGTCTTTTCTGCATATTACCAGTCCAAAAAACAACTATTCAATTGAATGCATGATTGGTTCAATTATTTTGCTGTCGACGTTTTGTTCATTACCAGGTCATAAGAGATATTACATTATGAACCCATTCAAAATGTGTTTTTTATATATAGGGATGATTGAAATATGAGTGCATGGTTTCTTCACATTCATAAGCAACATCGATGATCACAAACACAGATGGATAGTTGTTCGTCATGAAGAGAACGAACATAGTTCAAAATTCTTTGTGTCCAGCAATGTCAATAGAGATTGCAGAGAAATTGATGTAGCTGGTTTCATCCCAACCCCTCCCAAAGATGCAGTTTTTTATAATGGAAAACTATATTGGCTGCATATGAGAATCATTTCAGAGGAAGACGCTCTGTATTCCTATACTATGTGGTCACTTGACATTGGATTGAACAAATGGGTTGGTCATGCAATTCATACAGGATGCATCAAACGATCCATGTGTTTGACCATACATCAAAACCAGTTGTTATGTCTTGTAAACGATGGTAGGACAACTATATGGTCTATAATTGAAATGACAGATTTGAGGCTTGATGTAACTGCAGTTCAAGAGGTGCATGGATTTTGGATATTTGGAAGAGGTTTGAGATGGACCCTTTTAGACGATATGACATTCCATATAAATACACATTGTTGGAGGTACCTTTCATTTTGAGTTGTGGGGAGTTTTATTCTGATGTGTAGGTATGGTCAAATCCCGTTCATATATTATGACCTCAGCACTTGTAGGGTTACTCATGTAGGACCCGATGAAGGATCATTGCTCCGAAGTCATCGATTGCCTATGCCAATAGATAGCCAGTGTACCAATATTAGAATGTCTAGAAATTTTTTCCCTCTCACTCCAAGCATGGAAGTATTCGACGATTTACTCCCTCTTCCTACAAATTGGGATGAGTCGATAGAGCGTTATGACATGTAAACAATATGCAAAAATATGTTTTTTTGCATCTTTTGTGAATTTTGATGATCTTTTTATATTATCTACGTCCATGTAATCATTATCTATATGTAAATTATATATCACCAAAAAATATCCATTGTGGATGTTATGTTTTTTTGTAGTGTATGTATTTTATTGCGATCATCTTCACATCTTGTAATTTTATATTGTAGTTCAATTGTACAAGTAACATGCAAAAAAATGTTTCGCTTACTCTAACAGTTTTAAATTATACTTATGCCTACAAAAAAAAACTGTATTTTATCACTATTTTAAACTAAAGGAATATTTACATTAATCCATCTGCTAACAGATTCTCTTATTTTGTATTATAGAAATGGATATGGTCGCTGCAATTTGGAAATATCTGCCAATAGACATACTTGCAATGATTTTTCTTTGATTGCCTTTATTGATGATTATCTGTTTGAAAATGGTTTGCAAAGGCTAGAATCGTACGCTGTCTAAAAACAATTTCATCTCACAATGGAAACACAATCAAACGAAAGAATATGGAGTTTTGGTTGGTTTTGGTCCTTCTTGTAGACAATGATTCATTGGCCATTACATTAGCCAATTAGGAAATTGTTTATCTCTGTCTATGCCACTCTTAAACAACGAATACAAAATCAAATCCACGTGTGGTTCAATTGTTGCAGTTTCGTCATTCGGTATATTATATCGAAAAAGAAACTACTACATCATCAATCCATTCACAACGACTTGTACATTTGTAGGGTCTCTTGGTCTTGGTGATTGGGGTTTCTTTACATTGTTGAGAAATGGTCAGCAACAAAAATACCATTGGGCACCTTTGAAACATGTTTATGCATAATTTCAAACAAAATATTTTATTTCCAACAATTTTCACATGCAGTGGAGACAAACATGTCCTCTAGATGGTGATGTTCTATGGCCCAAAAATCCCATATTGTATAATCAAACAATGTTATGGGTGGATAGTCATATGGTTTCCAGATCTAATCATATATGTATATACAAGTTATGTTGGATAGATCTTGAGAATACAAAATGGGGGTTCCAGTTTATTCCACACTCCAATTCAACATTATCGATTAGCCTAGCATGTTATCGCAATGAACTTCTTTGTTTTATCAATGATGGGAGAACTATAGTGTGGTCTATAGAACAAACAAAAAATCAAAATGATTCAACAAATTCTTCGATAAGCAATGGATGTTTAGAAGATGGATTGCGATGGAGTTTCATGTCTAATTTGACCTCAAGCATCAATGGAAAATGCTGTGGATATTTTCCTGTTGCAGCACTTGATAATTACATGCTCATGTGCAAATACAACCGTCTTAATTTTGTCCTCTATGACTTCACCAATGCACATTCTAATGTTGTAAGAGAAGATAGAATGTTGGATTCTGCATTATCCAAACTTGAAAATCAAACACAACTAAGTGTTGTTGAGCTTGTAGACAACATTTCCATCATTCTAAGTTTCCCAAACATGGATTCAATTGATGATGTGTTTTCAATGGGATAATATAAACATGTATGGAATGTTACTTGCATGTATGTTATGCAAGTCGACATGTTTGGATGCTTCATTATCATACTTATTCAAAATATTTCATATCCCAAACTTTACTAGAGTTTTGGCAATCTACATTATCTTTGAAATAGAAATATACCATACATGCCAATTAATTGAATGTCTTGGATAAAAAAAATGAGCACAATATTAGTTTATATCTTATCGAGCTGCGACAATATAAATATTATAAAATAATATTTGAACAAAGTTTGAAACTTTTATGTTTTAGTTTCTTTCAGCTATACCTATAACATGTCTTTGTTCATTAATATGGTTTGACAATAGCTGTTTTTTTTGTTCATGTAGATATGTCATCAAAGAAAAACAATAATTGCAGCAGTGAAAAGAACTTGATGGAAACATCGTCTGACCCAAAAAAAGAGTCTCAGCGAAAATACTATAACAAAAAAAAAGATATTAATAAGAAACGTCGTTCAATCTACAAAGACAATAATGAGCAAATCAACAAATGAAGAAGAGAACTTCGTGGTCAATCCTTTGCAAATGTGGTTGATTCTCAAGGCGAGCCCACTAAATTCCAGAGCATATATGATATTATGAGGAGATCAAATCGTCGAAGTCAATTTCTATTGTCAACGCCTACATACAGCGACGATTGTAATGAAAGGTTGAATGAATTTATTGAACCATTCATAAATCATACTTTTGGCGAAAAGCTATATAATCATGTCACCGAGGTATAAGGATTACATGGCGTTGTATATTTTTGAAATAGTATTTATGTGTA